>VZTB01017773.1:806028-1011198 GCA_013397245.1 Thryothorus ludovicianus | reverse complement strand
TTTTTTGGCTGTAGAAAAGCAAAATTATGCAAGAGCTTTTGAATGTAAAGGCTGTGTGTGCTTTTTCCCTTTTTGTCTCTGTGTACACGGTATGTGCTATTGCGTAACCCAGCGCGGAGTGGGCGGTGAGCGTTTACTATTGATTTACTCCTCACAGTGAGGAGGGAGACACGCAGAGCCGTGCACAGAGGGGACAGGGACGTGCATTTAAGGATGTGACACGGGGAGAGGGAAGCAAAGCATGTGAAAACAGAACTGTGCCTTTCTGAACTAAATGCACTTTTCCCAACCTTTCTGTTTCCGTGCCCTTTGGTAGAAGAGCGGATGCTTCACAAAACCTACAAACCCCTCTGTCCAAAAGTAAGATCTGCCTCCCACACACCCATGCCCAAATCCTATTAGAAACTACAGGAACCTACCAATTAATGCCACTGTGACACTTCTTGTGCCAGGTATAAAGATGCCTAGGAAGTCTTACTGACCATGAGGGTCCATTAAGGTTACAAAAAGAATTCTTTTTTAAGTAACACTTTTACTAATTTCTTTAGGACTTGCTTTAAGCTTGCAGGAGCACAGAATTCATAGACACTGAACGGTATGCAATACAAAGCCTTGCATTTTTTGAGATGATGGGGTGACATGGAAATATGAGAATTACAGACCGGAAACAAGGGAAGTTCAACCTATTTTGTTCACTTATTAAACCTGACGAAATATTCGTGTTGTTCTCTCTTTTCCACCCACCCAGAGTCATCAGTTTAGACAGACAGGCCTCTAGCTCTTTAATGAGAATAATCCTGAGCCAGCAGGGGGAATTATGTCACTCACACAGGTGAATGCCCATCACACTGCTGAATCCTTTGCCTCCAAGGTGAGACATGGCTGTGCAGATTCTGCCTGCTCCCACTTGACACTGGGTCCTACAAAGCAAGGGAACACAGCCAAGGCTGGCACAGCTCTGCACTCCTGGGCATCCATTTATTTGTTAGGTGGGGGATTTCTCTAATAAAGTCAGTGGGATTCCAATGCATGTTAGCATTCTTTAAAGGATGCTGAAAGACTGGAGACTAAAAGGAAGTTTATTACAAGCCACATTAGACACTGAGCCTCTTACCAGAAATGAAACCGAGTGTGCTGATTACGAAAAAAAATATAAAATAACCAAAAAACAAGTATCAATGCTCTTTAAACTTCTTTTGCATTATCTTTACTGGAAGACACACAGTCCCCATATTACTTTCTTCAAATTGTGTTTAATGGACAACATGTTTTTTCTTCACAGATCTGACATTGGACATTTTTACAGGTCCTAAAATAGCACATTAAGCAAACAAAAAACATGTTATAAGAAAGGAAAACCCTATTTTAAGGAAATTGCATATATGCGATGTTTCTGACTATTCTGTTTTGTTTTTTTTCTTTTACCCAGGTCCATATCTACTAACATTAACTATGGTACTATCAGCCAGCATGCAGTCAGGATCTCTGTCAGGCTGTCAGGAAAAGAAAACATTCATTCACTGTCTTGCACATGCTGATTCATTTTGTTTGCACATAACTGGAATTGCATTGAAATTACCCAGAAAAGTTTTACACAAAAAGTCACGTGCAGCCTAACTAGTCTGATTTGTCTTAAAATGAAACTGACCCGTAAAGGAAAAGAATTAGGTTTTTATTAAATGGGACCTAGTCATGCAACCTGAATTGAGCACTTACTAATACAGATGGGGCCAACTCAAAACATGCTCAGGCAAATTTCCTTTGCTCACCAGGGGAATGCTGGGGGAAAGAAATGAGACCCAGAAGGCAAACTCTACTTCCCTGCCATGCAGCCACTAGAAACGATGCTCCACAAGCAAACTTTGAGCCATGCTGTGCAAGGTGAGTGTTTCATGAAAGCTGAACCAGAGGACCAGCACATCAAACAATGAAAACCTGCATTCTTCTGACAAGACTGAACGTGAGAAAGAACATATTTTTCAGCACCATTTATACACTTACTCTGGATGTTTAGTATATCCTCATCTTACTGGATGCAGTTTACAAGCATAAAATGCTTTTACTGGGTATTATACACAATAGTTACAGAAAGAGACTAAAGAAGTAACAGCTAAGGCAAGCCAAACTCTGATATTGGTAAGGGCAGCTCCAACGCTGCGGTGTTTGCTTTATCATTGTCCAGAGTACAAGTATTTTTAAGCCCTTGTTAGCATATCAGATTCTAAGCAACTATTTATGGACATTACATATCAGATTCAAACAGATATCTGATTCACCTAAAAATATGAGGATACAAATAAGGGAGTTCAGATCTGGTAATTTCTGTTCTTGAGGGCTATCAAGAAAAGCTGAATAAAGTTTCCATTATAACCCACTTGCCTTCAATAACTGAAAAATGTTGGAAACTTCACTACATAAATTTTCTGTTTCTAACGTTTACCTAATCTTAAATTTCACAGAAACTTGAATAAACAAAAGTTCATCTGTTTTGCACATACAGAATGAGAAAAAAAATCCAGATATTTAAGACAAAGGGAAAAAAGAGAGAGCTTAAACTATCTACACAAAAAGCAAAGAAAACAACAGAAAATACAAATGGACTCATAAAGTCAATACTGTCTAGATTTGTTTTAAGAAAAAGCTTTCTACTCTGATGAAAATACTTAAGGTTTTAAAATTCCACACACCTACAAAATCCTACCAGACCTTTTATGAGTACCATGCTGGATACACATTTAGATCAGAAAATCCTAAAAGAATCCCTATGTGTGTGCTAAAATACCCTGTATTTGTATCTAATTGAGTATTACATTCTTTAATGTCTCCGATAGATGTTCTTCCTAAAACAGAACATAACTCCAAAGTAACATTATTTTTCACTATGTTGGACAGCTGGTTTGGATTGATTTTTTGGGTTTTGATTAGTGAAACACATTGACAGCAGATGCCTTTTCCATGTATCAAAGATACTATAGCTCCGTATTTGCAGAAAAACAATGTGACTTCTTATTAAAGATTATCATAAGGGAGAAACTAAGGTTATAAACAAGTTATTACTCTAGGATTTCATGATTTTGCATGCAAGCTTAATGTTTCTCAAAACAGTTTCTGTCTTTTTAATGACTGTAGGAGGACATAAGCACAATGCTAGGTTGCCATGGGCTTTTAATGGCAAATTGAATAATAAAAAAATATAAAATTATAGAGAGAAAACCTAAATATACTAGGGATGCTTGCCAACTATTCCTGCTAGTTAAAGAATCAATAAACCTTTACAGACCTTGTGTAACATGAATTTACTTGCAACAAAAGTAATTCACAACAAGCATGCTTTTCTTGGCAATTTACCTTTACTCTTCTCCTACTGACTTCTCTTTCACATGAACCTTTTGAACTCCACTGTTCTGGAATGACCATGACACAGCAGAAGTTGCTAAACTTTCCCCACCCCTCATCTAACCTTTTAAACATGTGTAATGGTGTTATTTCCTAATGGTTCCTACAGACTGATATATTTCCAGGACGGTTTTAGTCAAAATGAATGGCAGTAAAATTGGCAAAGACTCAGCAAGCAATGTCCAAGGAGACTAGCAAAGAACTCAGTCAGAAAAAATGGTCTCTGGATAGTTTTGCCATGGCTGCCAGAACCAAAAAATAGAGGTTATGTCAGTGTTTCCATAATAAACATCAGTTTTCAAGATTATAACTCAGCTGCAAAAATCCGATCCAGACTGAAACCAACACATGTGGGGTTTTAGATCAAGAGTAATTTTTTTCTTTAAACTTATATTTCCTCTGCTGCAAAAGTAATCTAATGTTATAATTTAATCTGGTAAGTAATTACTAATTTATCAGAATTAGGGAAAGGAAGCAGAAAACAAAATTCAGAATTCGCAGTAAATGCTTTCTGGGATTGCATAACTTTCCTTCCAGATATTCCCTAAGAGATTTTGAAAAGACCGTATTTCTAAAGTAATTGTTGAATCAGTATAACCCTCATCCAACAAATCTTAATATCTGTTTTGCTCTCTAAAAGCAACATCTTATTTTGGAGCAAGTGTGGCTTTTACAGTGTGCAGCAGATGCAGGAAAAGACTAGGAGGGATTCTGAAGAATCTAGAGGACAGGCCAGTTAATTTTTGAAGTACTGTAATTTATCACATTAATTCACCTTATTCCTCTCAAACACCACTGCTAAAGCCCACAGGTTTCATCCTGAGGGAGCCTGAATAACTCAAGGATAATCAGACAATGGGTAGATCACACACCTGAGGCATCCCTGAAGTGCAGAGGGCACGGTGAAGTGTGAGAGCTGTGCCAAGAGCATCCTCCAGCCCAGAGGCTGGAGCTGCTCCTGCCAAAGCCACCACGAGCTGCAGCCCCTGAACCAAATCTGCAGCTCCTTGTTTTTTATAAAGCTTTAGCACTAGCTCAGGGACAAGAGGAAGTGCCAACACCTCCTGCATCAGTTAGGCATCTCCCACAGCTTCTCATTGTCCATATACACATGACTTCAAACTCCTCTTTGAGTTTAATTCAAGTATCCCAATAGATACAGTAAAAACCTCCACAGGCACCTTCACAGGACACTTCATGTGGCTTGAAAATCAAATCTGCAGGAAGCACCTAGGTGATAGGAAACTGTGGTGTGAACTGAGTATGTTAAAATATACCTGGAAGAGTTTATTTTCAGGTATCAAAATAAGAAAGCTGAGTAAAAAATGGCTTGCACCAAACCAAGTAATTTGTTCAAGCACAAAACCCAGATATTCTGAGCTGCCTTTTTTCTTTTTATCTGCAAAGAAAAATTATTTTAGAATGGACACTTTAGGAAAACCTGCATTACATGAGCTAAATACCACAGTAAGATTTTTACCACTTGACATTTTAATTTTCTGTCTTTGGTTCTGTTTTGTCATACTAAGTAGGGCTGGTCCAAATATAAATATACACAGGCCAGTGTTTGCCTTTCTTCTGCTTTGCTACAAGTTCCTCAGAATACTGAAACTTAGCAATACTCATCAGCTAATGGCATATTTTTAACACAAATAAATTAAAACCAAGAGAATTGTTTGTAACACAACACAAAATATCATCAGCTGTATTTCCTAATGTTATCGTTTCATTTTTCCTCAGGACTATCAGAGCACTTTGTATCAAAATATGACTCTTATGAATATCCTGCCCTGTGAGTAGCTCCAGTGGAATCACAACACCGGCTAACTAAACAAGGTATAATTCTATTTCCCAGCTCAGTGACATATTTTCTATTAATTCTACTCACAAATAGGAAAATAAGTTCACAGATTCTAAATAATTTATGCAAGATCTCACTCTAAGCAAGTGGTCAGACTGGAAATAGAATGCCAAACTCTCAGCTGCCAGCCTCTTGCTGTAAACTCCTCAATACTACCTGAATTATACAAAGGAAAAATAAACACAGCATTGACAAGTTTCAGGCATTTTCCAGTAACCTTGATTTATCTGAACAACATCATCAAAGAACTACAGAATAAGAAAAAAATGGCTTTTCATCCTCCTCTGAATAGCTGTTAAGTTTTCTTTATCTCTAGTAAGGCTAAGACTTTTCTGATTTTTAACTACCTATATTACAGCTCTGGATTAGCCAAAGGTATGTTGCTACAACAGAGAGAAAAGTGAGTGTTAAAATAGGCAACAGAGATTTACAAACAGAAGGCTAAGACACACATATATGTGCATACACCCAACACTATTTCTGAAAGTTAATTTTGCACTTAAATGCTTTCCTCAATACTTTACCACCCAAGTTCATCTAGAGAGACAGCAGGACCTGAAGCAAAGATTTGTTGTATAGCAGAAGTAGAAAGTTGACAATCACAATGCATGAGGCTTATTGCAAAATAGAAACCAGAGGTAGCACTTTTTCAGACTGCAGGTCAGGATTTTTATTTTATATACTTATTTTAAGGTAAAATTACAAATGCTATGCTTTGACTTCAGAAGAAATTACACAATGACTTGTACCAAGCAAATTATTAGATATAGTAAATCTGCCGCTCATATTGGAAGGGAATTTTCTTACCTTTTTACTTTGTTTGCTGGGAGCCAACAGTGTCATCCCCTTAGTCAGTGTCAGCTACTCTTATTATACAGAAGGCAAGTAATAGCGAAACTGTGCTGATCTGCCTGCTTTCACTCTATATAGTGTCTATATTTATAGGCTTTTGCTTCTATCTGAATCTATATTTGTCTGCTTTATCTGCCTACAGTGCATCTGCTTCTCGTACACACAGACATATATCCATACACATGTGTGCATGCACTCAAATATGCAGACACACACAAACACACATACGGGCATACCCGGAATATGGGTGCTTACAGCAGACTTCTGTTCCACAGCAACATTTGGATAAATATAAACATATGCAGCGTACACAATATAAACCGAGGCATGCACAAAGAAAATCATCAGCTATTGCATGAATATGCCTTGCTGGCTTTGGGAAGGTTTATTATTCAGCAGGCTGCCTAGTCAAGAGGATTGTATACAATTAGTTTCCTTTACATTACTCTGCTGTTGTAGCTTTGCAAGCAGTAGCAATTTATGCTGTTATTTTGCTGGGACATTTTTTTTTTCCTTGTAAGCGTAGTTGGCACAGTTGTGAAATCGCTGCCATCCTGTCAGGAGATGGATTCCCTGTTGGTACCACTAACAGGGTACCCTCAGGCTAGTCATTAAAAAGCAAGAGTTAGGCCACCCTATGCCAGCTCAGGAGAGCATTCCCTAGAGGGAAGGAAGAAGGCACAACCTCAGATCCAGGTCGATCTGGCAATTTTAAGAACAAACATTCCTTAGGTCTTAAAAATAAACATCATTTTCCCAAATTAACAGAGAATAAATGGAGGTATTCATCTTCACATGAGGAGAAACCCTCATGCCACACTTCCCTGTATCACCAGACAGAGTTGCAGGTATTCTGTCCTATTACTTAGACTGGAACTATATCTCACCTCAACCTTTCTGGTTGCTGGGGAGGTTTCTGTTAAGACAATGAGAGCTGCCAGGGGAGATGATAGAAGTGGAGTATGTGACAGTAAAAATCTCTGTGTTACCTTAATGTGATAAAGCTTCCATCAGGCCAGTTATCTAAAGAGGTCACAGCATGTTTCTGCTGGACAATCTTAATTCAATACTTGATTAATTCACATCCTACCATCTCCAAGGAGGAGGAGGAGTTTCCACAATATAAGAGCAAAGTCAGGCAAGAAGTCACTGAGGATTTCTTTTTGTCCCCCTCATTGCAGAAGCTGCATTTTGGCTTCCCAGTTGTTCAGAAGGCAGTGAAAATGAACTACTGATTTAATACAGGACCTCTGGACTCTTCTGAAAGGGGCAGGAATCCCTAAGCCAAAAACTACTGGGTATATAGGCTAAAGAAACAAGATACAAAAAACCCTCTGGGTATCAAGGGCAGCTGAAGAAGACAGTCTCATCCATAATCCTTTCTAAATCCTGCAAAACTTCAGATAGGGTCAAACAGCACATCCTGGCATTTTACAGGAGTAAAAAACTAAACTCAATTCTAAAAATCCAGTCTCCTCTGAAAAACAGGCAATAAGTACATTAACTAGTAACTTAATGAATACATTAATTATCACTGGGATGTGTTTAAAAACCCCAAACAAGTTCTGTAACTCAAAATCAGAAAAAAACCCCAACCCCTTAAGAAGACTTTTTGTGTCAAGATTATGTTTGATAACTAAAACCAGAAGTACTACTACAAAATTAAAGACTTTTGGATAATTCTTTCATTCGCTTGATCACACTGAAAAACAGCTCCTGTAGTAATTTTATGCTTATCCGGTATTAAAATGTCCATTTAAAAGGGTTTTCAGAAAATCTACAGACAAGATGGTATTTAAATATAATATATAAACTTTTCACACAGATTTTCTATGTATCTTCATTTAGTTTCTTTTAGTCTTAATATTCCCATTTCTCAATCATCACACTGAACTGCAGCTACTGAACAAAACTGTTCATGCTTGCCTTGCTATTAAAGTTATCCTTACCCTGATGGTAGACACAGGCATCTCAAAATTAAAAAAAAAAAAAAAAATGCAATTCCACCATCTTAACTTACTAGTTTCTTAACTGTCCAGCTTGACTTGCTTAACAGGGAATTCACTCTACTTGAAAAGTTCTGCTGTTTTGCCATCTACAAATAAAATGCTAATTTGAAGGAAAAGAGAAAGGATTTTTGGTTATTGCCTGCATTATCTAAGCACCATCAGTCTGGTAGGATCTGTTATGAAAATACTAACACACAGCTAAAGATGACAGTTTGTGATTACTGTAATGACTCTACATTTATGATATCTTTAGCAGTGACCACTTAGCAACTAGTCCATTAATTTTTTTCTCAGCAGGGTATTTTATAGTTTTAGTGTGTTTAAGAGCATTTCTAAATTGGAAAACATTATTTAATTATTCACGTGGAGGCAGATTGATTACAGAATATAACTTTTCTTTGAGGGTGCCCTACAACATACCTTTATACATATAAGAAAGTATTCAAGCACTTCTTTGATGCACAAATGTACAAACTCCTACCTCATTTGTTCAGCATTCTTTGAAATTTTGTAGGTAGAACATAAAAGGAACCTGTTTAATGCAAACTCTCTCCTTTCTTATGACAAAGAGAGTAAATATTACCGTAGATCAAGAAATGCACCCTTCTCTCTGTATAGATACATTGCACTGGAAAATATAGGCTAGGACAAATGTCTAACACATCCTACATTGAACTGCAATGAACTCAATATCTGACATACGTCTATCCCTCCTTAGGAATCCTTCTACTAGCTACGATCTTAAATGAAGCAGCTCTAATGGTAAGTTAAAATTTAAACTACAGTAACACTTTATTTCCAAATAAATTAAAATATACAAATTTAATCCCTATCCCTCCTTTCCCTCAAAAAAGAAATGATGTCATTTTATACTGATGCAACTCTATGGGTTTATTACTCAATATTTCATTAGTATAACCATATACATGCACGAAGTTGATTTGGTTTAATTACTTCAGTAAAAATATCAATCCTTTCAAATAGAGCAATTATATTAGCTAAAATCTATGCACATATTGGGCCTTAGTAGATGTCTGAGACCTTCTGAGACTTTATGGTAAAGACCAGCTGTCCATTCCAATGTTCACATTTCTGAATAATCTTTAAAAAGCTGAAACTGCCCAAAATATGTCAGTTTAAAAGTAAATAAATTACACGGGCCATGAACTAATGGGTTGAATTAGAATTTCAAGGACCGACAATAAGCATTTATATATTAGAAGAAAATATTTGTCCAATTTATCAACAGACAAACAGTAATGAGAAATTATAAAAGAGAATTCTTTCAATGGGGCAAATTCAAAGAATGACATGGACACTATAAACTAACAAGTCTGTTTAGCAGCTCTGCATGGAAGGGGCTGAAACCTCACCAGGAAGGACTGGTCAATGCTGCTTTCTAACAAACAAAGTCTTAAGCCTCAGATACTCAGATGCAACTTGGCACCATCATCACCTCTTTATGCAGTAAAAGCCTTCACGTGGCCAGCAACACTTAAAGATGGAAACAGGGTAGGAGCTCCTGGTTCTTAATAACTCTTAAATACTCTGTGCTTCTCTGAACTCAGAAAACAGCCTTATTTTTCCTTAGAAGCCAGCAGAAAAAAATTCTTGAGAAACAGAGGAAAAAACAAAGAAATGAAAAAAAAACTGTTTAACTCCATAGATCATCTTGACCAAAATAATGAATTACCTCAACAAATAATAACAAAAAATTAAGGAACTGACTATCTTAATCCTACAACTCTTAACTTAAATCAGTCATTCGAACTTTCCTGCAAAACTGTTGCAAATTATTTGTGTCCTAACACAATGGAAGGAAAGTATCCTACTCCCTGCTGTAAGCACTAAAAGCTATTGAGTAAGATTTTGTAGATAATGATCTCAGGATTAAAATTAATTTACCTTCTTACAATTTCTGTAAGTATCTATAAGTGAGAATTTGTTCAGATGTGATTGCTCAAAGATGTGATAACACTCTACAACAACTGACTAGAAGAAATTCTTGGACAGCAGTGTAACTTGAAAAGAGTTTTTATCATTATTGTCCAATTCTATTTTGGAAGAATTTGCATTTGGACTGTCCATCTTGTACTCTCCACTCAACATACAGATTTCTTACATAGCCCATAGGTCATACTTTAAAGAATGCTACTTCTGAAAGTTTAGAAAATTATTGATAAAGGCTTCAATAAAGGCTTATTAGCTGTTACAACGGACTGAGTGGAAGAAGCCAATTGATGTTTATAATAACCTACAGATAGATCTGTGATGTGCTTGAAAAACATATAATACTAACTATCCATCTCAAAAATGTTCTTGGAATGCCAATAAACCAACTATAGACTTCTGTGAATTGTTTATAAAGTGTGCCATCAATAAAAGTGTAGCTGGATAAACAATGCAAGCAAGAACTTGCGAGGGGGCTGTTCACCGTAGCTGTAAACACATGGAATACTTCATTATGCAAAGACTTGAACAACAGTCTTCTGCTTTCACGAGGATTAATCCTTCCCATCCCTCAGCTGGTGATCCAAATCTTATCTCCCCCTCCTGCCTAGTACCTGCAGATACCTCAAAGACCCAGGAAAACTGAGCAAATTGTACCCACAGAGACGTATGGGCCAGAAACTCCCAGAGAATCAGTAGGGAACATGGCTTCAGATTTTCAAAACCTTGGAGAAAATTCCTCCCTAAGGAACACCAGGGAGTAGATATGTAGGGGGAATATGTGCATCTCCTTAAGGAATTTACCAATGAAAGAATTACTACTACGAACACAAGCAGGTGTTATCTACATAACAATTTTTTTCCCTTTACCCCTGTGTAACCATAAATTATGCATTCTGCTGAAAAATCAGTAAAAATCCTTCCATATCAGTTAAATGACCTCACATTGAAAACAGAACCTGTCCTGAATGTCACATCAGTGAAAGCACAACAAAATGGAATTCTCTTTTGAGAAGCCAGTGCAGAATTTCATGGCATATTAATGAATCTTTTCTGACTGTGGCAAGGCTTTCACTTATTGACACATGCTAAACAGCACAGACAACTATCAGCCCTTGTTGTCTTTTTTTTCTAAAGAAATTTCCCAGTGACAAAAAAAGGCCCATCCAGGAATTTACACACTGACGGGAAGTTCAGAGGAGGCAAATAAACATACTGTGTATTACTTCTTGAAAAAATATAAAAAATGAGGGTAGAACTGCTAAAAATGGGATTTCACCAACATTGGCCCTAGAGCTTAATCTTTAGCAATGTTGTTTCTCATATTTCTGCAGAAATCATAGCTGTGCTTCAACAGTAATATCATATATTGACTGTTTTCAGTAGAAAGTATCAAGAGTATCATGCTCCAAGTATTCTACGTTTGCAGTTCTACATAGAGACCAAGGTTGTCCATTTTTCATTCCTTATCTCCTAATTCTATTATTTTAGGCAGCCATGTGAACTATAACATTGGAAATTCAAGCCCAGCTTCCTATCTACCACCACTGACTGAACCAGTGTGCTTCCACAGTTTTTCCCAGAAGCACAACTACAGAAGAGTGCCCTGGTTACACTCAAGAAAATCCTGATAACCTATTGGTTTGGGAAACATTGTCAGGTGAACACACCGCTCCACGTCAGCTCTGATCGTGCCAGAGCAGCATATCAGAAACACATTATAGTTCTGATGGGAGGGCAAAGAATACAGGAACATATTACACTGAGTACAGGAAAGATCTAAGGGCATCGTAGAAAATCTGGAGAGAGTGATTATATAGGCTCGGGGGGATACCAGCAATTATGAAAAGGACATTGCCAGCCACAACTGAAAAGCAAGAACAAAATCAACAATATGGTATTAATCACATGCTCTGACCGTGCATGATGCCAAACTATTCAAAGCACAGAATGTTCTTTATTCACCTCACTTTAAATTGCTTGAATGAACCTAGCACTTATGAAAATGAGAGATTAAAAACATTGATATCAGCCAACCTTGGGACCAAATCTTACTTATCTTATTGATGCAAGTAGTTCCACTGATTTTAATGGATGTAATTACTACTGACTTTAACAGAGCTACTCAAAGAATCAGGAGAGCACGATGTGGCTCATTGCATAACCAAGCTTCTCTGACCACCATGAATGGTGCCAACTCATTTCTGATGCAATGTCCCCACTCCTCTGGTAATGGATCCCTTGAGCAGAAACAACCGTACACACCAAAGTCTGTGACACTTTTCATGTGAGCACAGCACCAACAAGACTGAAATGAACCATTTCACTTTCCTCTTCAGAAGCAACAGATAGAACTCCCTGACACCTACAACTTCATAGCATGGTTTTATTGTTAAATTCTCAAAATTCTTATGAATGAAACATCTCTGTGGGGCTGGAATTACATTTCTGCAAGGACTGTCTATTCTCTGATGTTACTGTGTATTTGAAAAGGATAGTACAAACCAAACTGATTTGCAGTCAGCCTCCTGGGCACAGGAATAGAATGCTTCCAGTAGCAAGTTTCTAGCAGTGGACAGCCCTTCTGAAAGAGATCAGACTTTTCCCATTCTCCCTGCTTCCAGATTTAACTGCAGAGCCTCATTCATGACCACACCAATTTTCATCTGCACTATCCCTTAGAACCACGGCAGAATGCAGTTGATTTGGGGGACAAAAAGATAGAATTCACAAAACAAAATGACTGAGAGAAAAAGAAGGGAACCACAGTTTTTGACATCTTAGGAGTGATGCTAAGGATGCCATCTTTTAGAGGCTCAGTCCTCTTTATTCAGTCATACTGCTTCAATGCCAGAGGTGGGGACTCTTTAATGTGTGAGATGGCACAACAGACTTGCAAAACTCAGGAAGCAGAAGCCTGGAACTCTTTTTTTCAAGGACTCAAAGAGGCAGCAAACCAGTGTTTTATGGCAGTTAAATCCACTGGAATATACTATAAGCGAAGAACGTCTGTCTTCAATCTCAGCTTTCCACGATCCACTTCCTACAGCATATTCTGAATGGCTATTTATGGTAGGCACCAATTCTAGTGTCTTTCTTATTTCATTATAAAATTTAAGTTATCTCCATCAATCTTAAATTCCTTTGTGGGCAGCTGAGATAAGAACCACTCTGAAGACATTCTGCTGCACTAGTTCTTAGTCATCATGGTGAGAGGTTATTTATTCATTGCCCTCTGAAATTCCTCACTGACTCCTGAATGTAGCTACAGATTCAAAGATGACACAGATCTATATATTTTAGGACACAGAGTGCAGATACTTTAAGGAAAAAAGTGATCTTTTCTTGCAGAGCAAAGCTCTGCATGTAGGACATTATGAAATTCTTCCTTTATAGAAATAATACAAGTAGGCTTAGGTCCTGTTACGTGCACACTTTTAAAACGATTATTATCTCAAGCACAAGAATAATGGTTAATATTTCAGATTTTAAAATACAGTGGAGCCTCAATTATCCAAATTCAGTGAACCCAGACAAGGTTTTTCCCCTTGTCATTTATTAATTAAATGGTAAATTGCTTCTATTACTAATTATTTCCACAGATCCATGGGCATGCAGGGCATTCTGGTTACTGGTAAACGCGATTATCAGGCCCTACTCTGTGCTCTTCCCAGGTTCTTTAGATAATTGAGATTCTGATGCACTCTGAAACCCAGTTAAAACACTTTTTACAGTGTATTACTGGGAGGGCTTCCCGGTCTTGTAGGTGCTTCCGGATAGAGGCATCCCCAAGACTGTGGGAGGCAGGAATCTTGACCAGCCAGAAGACAGGGAAATGTGTCAGCCAATATGCAACATAAAAGCAAAACTACTTTGTGAGCTCAATCTGACAAATTTCCATTCCCAGAGTGTATTAGTTTGAATGAGCAACTGGCCAAATAGGATGCTAGCAACTCAGATACTACATTAAATTTGATCTTTTTGGAGGCTGGTCTTTATTTAAGAGAAGTTTAGCTTAAGAATCCTTTAGATGTGAGGGATCTTACAATGGAGAAATGCTTCTAACTAGAGAAGATGGAGCAGATTAAAAAATGCTGTCTGAGAGACATTAAGGGTAGAGGTATAGAACTATATGCAGTCCAGAAAAATGCAACAACTATGGGTGAAACCATGAGAACTGTATCAGAAGAATGTACATTGATAAAAATCAGATAGCAAATATAGCCAAGAACTGCCTCAATAGTCAAAATCAGTCTGCTTGTCACTCTGAGTAAAGTATCTTAAACAGTCAAATGAACAGAGAAATGCCTAAGCACCTCAATACAAAAGACTAATAGGAGTGCAAAATTTATTAAAAAAAAATAGACATATAAGACNAAAAGTAACCAAAATCTTCATGGGTTTTAATTCCATGCCTAAAAAGAAACAGAATGGTGTTAGAATCATACCATGGACCATTCTACTAAAATGCTGATAGTGACTAAGAAAAGCGAAACAGAAGACTTCAGAGGCAGAAAACCTAAGAAAGAAGGAGAAACTTTGTTTTAGGGCTAAGATAACTAAACCTACTTTAATATGTGCATATTAAAAAACCATTTTGTAATGAACATAACGCAAGTAAATTCAGTTCTCTTCAGGACTGAAAAAATAACAACAAAATCCACTATAACAAAACACAATTTCAGGAAGAAAATTTTATTTAAAATAAGGAACAGAGAAAAAAAAATTAAAAGGAAGGAGATAAGGGTAAAATGTTTTAAGATGCTACTGTTAGAAGATATGTTATCAGAGATCCACGTCTCTTACAAGTAAGAGAAAAGCTTTTCCTTAGAATAGCTGCAATAATCCTGACCCTCAGTTGTCTGCCTCAATCATTCTGAGGAACATCTCAGCAGTCTGTCTGGCAGACACAGCAAATTACAGCCTGAGGTACTAAAGAGACCCCTAAACAGTTCTGACTCACCTGAATACGCCAGGTTGTAAACCATCATAATTCGGTTGCCACTTTAGATGGAAAATCCTTTGCAAGAGGGCAAAAATCTCCAGGAGAAATGCATAATATGGTTCCTTTAAATGCAAGAACTTTGAAAGCTGTCCTGCAGTAATTAATTTCTACTTAGAACTCACAAAACAACCGTACAGCCACACGTGAAAACAAGAAAATAATAGGATTTTTAAAGCAAGCCAAGTGAAGGGATTTACTAGAAGTAAAAAGATACCATTTAAAAGGAGGAAGTTACATTGAAACACAGAAAGCAGAAAAAAGTCTATGTTTTGTTGATTTTTTAAAAAGAAAACATTGAATAAGGCAGGCCCATGAAAATCTTGAGGAACAACTATTTAAAGCCATAAATAACCTTTCTGGACACCGTACATAAAATCTGTTTCTGCCATCAGACGAGGTGCAAAAAGAGTGTTCAAAGCACAAAAATCCCAAATAAATTCCTTGCAGTTGTGTTCACTACAGAGTAGCTTTAAAAGGTTTACAAGTTAAATCCCCTCTCTGGAAGGTTAAATCTGAGAAAATGTGCAAAGGAAAGAATAAATGGTTCCCATCTAACAGTTTTAAAAATACTGTTATAAAGAAACTCAGTCATGAAAGAGCTTAATTAATAACTCTTGCACAACAAAAGAACAGAAAGTGATTTAATGGCAATAGTAAAAAAGGGCTTTAGGAAAATCCACATAGATCACTTGGTCTATAGTCTATGCCATAGAAACTGGTAGAAATTATAAATAAATAACAGACACTTGAGTAAATAAAACAGGGAAGATACAACATGAATTTTTGCAGACGGAAATTTTTATTCACAAATCCATAGACTTCTGAGAATGAGGCAATGGGCAAATATGTTGATAAAAATTAAAAAATAAGAAAACCCTCACCAAAGTAATTTCCTAAAAGAAAGTTATCATGACACAGGAGAAAAAAACCCGAAATACTCATACAACAAACTGGGATTTAATTTAGCTATTGCTACACTGGAAAAAAAGCATGGAATCCTTGTGGATATACCTATGAAAGAACCAGCTCAGTATTCAGAAATTATGATAAAGGAGGAGAAAAAAAACTTTAAAAAAAACCCTTGGGAATTATTAAGAAAGAGATAGAAAATAAAATCATAATGACATCCTTCTAATAAAATCCATCCTAGACTCACATACTGAACACTCTACATGAGCTTCAACTCTCAAGACAAAAGAGAAAATAAGCAGTCAGAAAGATGCAGAAAAGGGCACAAAGATGTTCAAAGCATGAAACAACTTCTGTGCAAGGACAGATTAAAAAGAGTTGGGTTCCTTGCCCTGGAAAATAAATGATTGAGAGAAATATAAAGGAGCTTGATAAAATCATAACAAACAAGGACAAGGTGAACTGTTAATAATTGCTCCCTATTTCTCATTACATATTTCTAGAAAGCATCCAAAGAAGTTATCAAGCCCCAGGTATAAAGCAAACAAAAGGAAGTATGTTTTCAGACAGTCTGTAATTAAATTGTGGAATTCATTGGCACAGGATGCTTTCGATGCCAAAAGGGAAAATGGGTTCAAAAAGCAACGAGACAAAATCAGAAGATAGAGCTTAGGCTTTCACAGCCCTTTCCATCAGGGCTATTAAACACAATGATGCAAAAGCATAAAACACTTCTCCCCATTAAGAAAAGCAAATTTCTGAAGAGGAGAAAGAACCAATCTGATGTGTATCAGACAGCAGCTAAGTTTCAACATGGCAAACACACAGACCACAGATATTCCACTTCAAAATGAATTTATGGAGCACATGGATTATTGCTGCAACTGATGATTTACTATTGCACTGCCAACATACTGGATGTTGATTAATATCCTTTACCAGGTACAGCCATGGTTGGAGTGTATGTTAAGGACAAAATGTTAAGAGTGAAACAGAAATGTTTGGAGCACAAGATATTCTTTCAGGAGACCTGTGATATAGAGATACAACACGTTTTCCTAACTGGATGGGATTCCAATAGCTGATATCTGTTTCTGAGATGAAAACCACCAAACTTATGAAATTATCAGTGATGATATCCCCTTTGGTTCTAATGGTTGTTCAGCATTCACACTATGGAGTGATTTCTGTGGGAGCTGCACTTAGTCTATTGTGCACGTTATGCACAAAAATGCCTTTTAAAACCAAGCAAAAACATTCAGGTCACAGAGCAAGGCACGCAAAAGTATGAAAATATCAAAATTAAGTCTGTCACAACAGCTGTAGTGTTACAATACAATCTTCCATGTTATGATTGTATATTTTGTGTTCTGTATAATGGATAGCATCCAGGGAATGAGACTAATTCAAATAGTCTTTTTTTTTTTATCCTCTCTGTTCAGTGTGTGGCCTCAAGCCTTGTTTACTGAGTGGCATCCAAGTCTTGCATGAAATAAGATGGGGTTTTGTTTCTGGATTTTCTGTGGTACTCATCAATATAGCATCTGAATATCTCAACAATCTAGCTGAACTAATCCTCACAATGTACCCTCAGATGTCTGGGATGATTTTAATTCCTCATTGATGAAAATTATGAGAAAAATTATGTGAATGTTTTTGTGGCCACACAGGGAGCCTGTATCAAAGACAGGAAGGAAATTTACATCTGTTCATTCTAAGAGGTGCTGAGCATCTCCTGAACTCATCTTACAGAAGGAACACTGAGAATTCTTTTTCTTCCATCAGATCTGCAGCTCATCTGCAGCATAAACCTCTCCAGTGGGGGTGGGATACCATGGACAGAGACCTCCTTCCTACCACACCATCTCTCTAATCCTGTGATTAGGAAAAGTGCCTCAAAGGATACATTGCTGCAAGATTTGCAAAGCCCTCGGAGGCATTCAGATCACCGGCACAATGAAGAGCAAAGTTATGACATTCTGTTGCTACAGTCTTACACAGAAATTTCTCCTTCTGATTTGCACTCTCTAGGATTCTTGCCAGCATGAGGTATTTAAAATTATATTTTTCTAAAAAGTCTCAAAGAGGGGCAGCGGTATGGATGTAAGAAATCAACCACTGACACACAAATGGTTTCTGCAATGTTAGATTGCAATTTATAGTTTGTAACTTGGAATGACAACTTTATGAAAAACTCTTTATATACTGCACTTGTGTTCTAAGTGCATGAAAACACATTAAAAAATAGCCTTATGTTCTGCTACCTTAAGGGTCTGTCTCACACCTACCACATCCAAGAAACTGAGAATAAAGCTCAGTGTCTGTTCCTCTATTGTGTTTCCTATTGTGCCTACATATTGCAGCATTTGTGGTCTGTAAGATCACACACTGTAGGAACAACTTTCAGTTCTCTGTGACAATAGGGTGAGCTGAGGACAGACTGGCAATGTTTGGAGATGAATTTCCTGCCCTTTGTGGGTTTCAGTTAGACTCTTAGCATTATTTGAAATTTTGTGGTTTAATTTTCTTTGTTGTTGTTTTAATTCTAATGGCAGAAAACAGGAGGCAAAACAACACCCCTCTGGAGGCAGTGAATCTCAGAATCTGAGAAGTAAATGGCCATGTTTTCTCCTTCAGGCATTTTAAGAAACATCAGCAAACAGAGAAAGGACATAGCAGATCTGTAGAATGGCAAAGGGACGTAGAGCACCTTATCGTCTAGAAAAGATACCAAAAGTCTCAGGATTTGTTGATGTTTAACAGTCTTCTGAAGTAATTTCTGCCCATTAGCATACAATCACAACCACAGGCTCAGAAAATGCCCATTACTGTGGGGCAGAAGGCTGTCACATGAAAGCTGCCCGTTTCTCTTTACACGCTTGAAAAAGAATCATAAAAGAACTCCACTGTAAAAATAAATAAGCCACTATAACAAATAATAAATGACTTTTCTGAGAGGAAGAGCTGCCAGTTGTGGGATAACAGTCACTAACTACTGCCAGGAGTTTTCTCAATTTCCAGGGAACATCAGCATGAGAGAGTTTTATTTAGGTCCATCTTGACTAACATAGGTAGAAAGGAACATTTCTGATTCTTCATTTCCTCGTTCTCTCAGGTGTCACAGCTTCCTAGCCTCTGCTTCTGTTTATAGTCATCTCTCAACATGCAATTCAGGAAAAGAAAAATCTAAATAAAGATCATAGCCTGTCCCATTATGTGTCCTTCCTCTTCTTCTTCTCCTTCTTTCTTGCATTTGTGCAGTGTTGTGGCACCTATTAACTACCCATGTTTTCAGAATAACATTATACAAGGTGCAGGATGTACCACTGTGCCCTAAAAATATCAACAACTGCATTAGTCTCACAATAATTAATGGCAGGCATTATGCAAATGACAACTTTTTCACTGCAAAATAATGACATTTCTTCATTTTGAGCAGAGTTATGCAAAACAATGAATCGGGGATGATAAATCACACAGGAGAATTAAGAAAGCCATAACGTTCCTGCCCAGGCAGGCAGAAAGACAGACAGACCAACAATTTAGAACACATTGTTTGTTCTCAAGCTGCTATTAAGAAATAAATAAAAGCATAGCCAGCCGGTCATTAGAACGTATGTATAATTTAGTTTCCCCCCTTTAGGCAACTGTGCATAAGGGAACGTTAAATTCTAGCAATCGAATTATTACAAGTCACAAGCAAATTTTTTTTTATTAACCTTAATATGTCATTCACTCAGAGACTACAGTCATCAGGCAAATAAAACATATCACATGTAATTCTCTTACACATTAACTAATTTCTTATGCAAACATCACAATGTATAGCAATTACCACTGCTCAAAAAAGCCCCAAAGTCAGTTTCAATTTATTTTATTGCTGTCGTGCGTGGCCATTTCCTGTAGAGCTTTGCTCTCTATCCCCATTTTTTAGGTACAAAATGAATGCAAGTAACAAGAAGCTACTTCTCTGAAATGTTGCTGCACTTTTCCCTCTTTATAGTGAATACTGTTGGAAAAAGATGTCAGTAAGATCTTCTTGTGAGCTTTAAGAATCTTCTCAAAGGTAAAAAGCCAACACGGACCACAGCACTTTCCCTTCCCCATCCCTTTTTCCACTGCTTCCCAGCTCCTGGAAGGGCAATCCCAGCCCAGTCCTCCCAGTGCCTCCTTCAGGGAGCCTGGTGCAGGACACTGCGAGCTCCCTGGAGCCACCATTCCCACACTGCTCCCTGAGGAGCAGGCTTCCCAGGGAGAGTGGAGCTGGAGGGGAGCTTTGAACTCCCCCTACGTACAACACCCCTCCACTGCTCCTCACAGCGTCTCCTGAGGAAGAGGAAGTAGCTCTAAGCTTTTAATAGACAGCACTCCTGGATCCTTCTTTTTAGTTATTCCTGCTGGGAGAGTCTGATGTATCAAAGAGTTACAGCGATTAAAGCTGGAGAGACCTGTGGTATTTAATCATTTAGTCCATCCTCCCACCTGAGCAGGGGTATTCCTTACGCTATTTTTCCTCATGCTCTAGCTAGTCTAACTTTAGAGAGTGCCAAATAACTGGGCTCTCACCTCTTCCCTGGGGAGGTTATTCCACAGTGGCACACCATGAGACTAGAAATTTCCCAAGGTATTTGCTGTAATTTTACGCCTTTATGATTAGTTTTATTAAAAAGGCTTTAGTTTTCAGACTCCCAATACTGCCATAAGATTTCACTTCTGTGCTAGTGTAGAGACTGAAACTGCACCAGACTTCCTCACATCGACAGCTCAGCAAGACACTTAACAACATTGTCCACTGAAAAATAAAGTCAGATTTGGAACACCTAAATGTTATCCAAAACCCCTTTTTATTCTTCATGGTGACTGCTGTCAGGAAGTAGGATGAAAAGAGGTCCAGGACAGGACCTTTACAACCAATGCAGTTTTATCTCCCTTCTAGCCACGTCGGCTGCTCACTCAGGAAGCACTGGTGGCCATTCCAAACACACATAAAGCAAAACATCTTCAAGGATTACATATTCCCCATGAGGAGGTTAAACTGCAAAGCCCTTGTGAAGCGTAGTGAGGGGCCCGAAAAACCCACAATTCATGTGTCACACTGAAGAGTCAATTCCAGCTTTATCTGAACAAATAGGAATATCATCCACCCCTATTTCTTCTCCCCAAATGTTAGTACCATTACCTCCAACAAAGACAACTAAATCATTGACACAGACAGACAGGGAGCCCAGGAAAGAGAACAGTTGTGCTGGAAATAACGTGTGCCTTTGAAAACAAAGTGGCAGCAGTCGACCATCCCCCTCCCACAATCTATTCCAGGACTTTTAGGATTCAGTGTAATTCGCCCTGCCTTGGAACACTGCAAAAATTCTCCACCTCCAGCCTCTCATCCGGAAGTTAATAACATTTTGCAGCTCTCCTTAAATAAAATCCAGCCCATCCTGGATCAATAAGACTGATGCCTATTTCCCTAATGGCAGCCGATTGCCATTTGCTATTCAAATCAGACTAGATAAATTACAGTACATGCCAAGGAACAGGCCAGTGAATTAAGACAGGCCTCCTGAGGACCAGTGATATTATTAATCTTTTAAGACACTATCATATTTCTTCTTGACAGTGTGCGTAGACTCTCAGACATGCTGCACTCAGATTGAAATATCAGCTGCTGCAAAAAATCAATAGCGTTGGAAACACAATAATTTTCTGTCTGCAGGGCCCCCAGTAAGCAACACTTGTGCTTCTCCTCCTTTCCACATCTGTACTCCAAATACATTTGTTTTAAAATCCAGGCCCCAATTCTGAATAGTCATTGTGGTGGACAAAGTTGCTTTTGTTGTCATCCTTTGCCACAGAAGCCACAAGTATGCTTCTCGATAAGGTTGCGGTTCTCAGAGACAGCATAAGGTACTCCAGGGTCAAATACTCACCCAGTATATTTTACCCTTTTCCCCACACCCTCCTGCTCAGTCTCTTGCTCTATCATTGAATGCTTTATAAAGATAGACATTGCTAGACCTCCTGCTATCCCCAAGAAAAATGAAAATGGGGACCTTGGATGTGAACTGACAAAGGGAGACTGTACATTACAAAAAAGGAAAAAGCTTAAGGGATTTCTCTTCACACTGGAAACAGATAGGGTGAATTCAAACAATTTTGATCTCTTTAGACCTGTGGATTAATTCAACAGAGGCTCTGATAGTCAAGTAAGCTGCCCCTGGTTTCTCAACTACTCTTCATGCTGAAGGGGAGAAAGAGTCTACAACTGATAACTATTCCAAAAAGGGTATTTCATGATTTACGAGACAAGTGGGCTTAGGGAAAAATGTGTAGCTTGGTGAACTGGCAATAAGATGTTAAAATGAGGTTTCTCCTCACCCTTGACATGCTGTAGTTTAACTGTGTGGAAAAGAAACAATTCTAAAACACAAAAAAAATCGTAAGTCTCCATACAATTCTAAGCATGAGATTATTCTGCACAAAAAAAAACCAAACCCAACACATTTACAGAAATGGACCAGAGTGGATAAATCAACTCCAGGTTCACTAAGCTGTGATTTGAGATTGCCAGATTTCTGGCATCCCAGGTCAACAGTGACCAGGAAGAGTTGATGAATGTGCCAGTAGGGTGAGAGGAGTGAAGCGATGAAATCATTCAAGTTACATCACAATTACCAGTTGCCTTCTGCCCTTAACACATTGTTAACAGCACTTGCAGGACTGGACACTAAAAATATTAACCCTCCTCTGACTCTTGCAGAACTCTGAGTGCTTCAATTCGACTTCCATTTAAAAAGTGGGGTAAACATGACCCACATGCAATATAAACACAACCCTGCCTTCTGTGGAACGCCAAGGTGACCTGGACAGGCAAGGCTGGCTGATGTCAGTGTAAATGGATGAGGAGCCACTCTGTGCAGTTCTGGGGTATGCTTTACCTCCTCTATGCTGAGCAGAAGACCTGGCTCCCCTCCTTCATTGGGATTCTCAGCACTCCTCTCTCTGGTGCACGAAGTGCTTAGACAAACAGAAGAGTAAGCTGCCATCAGGCTTGTGCTAGGGACATGGTAAGTTTAATTAAGGCTGACAAGTGGACAAGAATTTTCTTCAATGGGACAGAAATATCAGGTCTCAAACTCAAAAAAAACACTATTAAAAAAAAATAACCTGGTGAAGTACCTTCTAGATCTAGAAGGTTTTCAATCTCCATGTCACCAGAAGTGACCAGAAACCTCTCTTCATCAAAGTCTATGCTTAAGCGAAAATAGAGTAATATGATGAAATGAAGATATGATGAAGTGTTCCTATCAGCACCATGGTGCAACTTTCCTGGAGCAAAGGAGGCTCAGGAAACACCTTAATGTTTTCTATAACTACCTGAAAGGAGATTGTAGCAAGGTGGGGGGCACCCTCTTCTCCCATGCAAGTAGCAACACAAGAGGAAATGGCCTCAAGCTCGTGCCAGGGGAGGTTCAGATTGGACATCAGGAAGAATTTCTTCACTTAAATGGTGGCTAAGAATTGGAACAGGTTGCCCAAGTAAGGAGCGGCGTCACCAGTCCTGGAAATGTTCAAGAAATGACTGAATGTGGTACTCTGTGCTGTGGTCTAGTTGACATGGTGGTGTTGCATCAAAGGTTGGACTTGATCTTGGAGGTGTCTTCCAATCTTAGTGATCCTATAATTTTCAATTAGAAAATTAGTTACTTCCCAGTACTTTGCACATATCTAAGGAACAGACTTGAGATTCACTCTTGCTCCTGATTCTCCAAGAGTTGGATTTGATTCATGCACCTGAATGGAACTGCTCCCAGTACATACAAGTCTCACTCTACTTCCAACAGGTTTCGGTTGTGCCATGTGGGATCTAGGAAAGTGTTGATAACACTTCAAAGTACTTGTGAAAATATCATAGTGAGCCATGTGCATGTGGAGCTCAGCCTAAACTGTGGGGCTAATATCAGCACTGGCACAAAACTATGCGTGAGCAAGCAGTATGAGGGCTAAGGAGTAAATATGAACAGACAGCATCATGGGTGATGAAGGATGGGATTTGAATCTTCTCCTTTTCCTCTCCAATCATCAGTTCACTCCTCTGCCTGCTGCTCCTCTTTCTCCTCTAGTCTCCTCCTATCTGTGCTACATCCTCTAACTATGGATCATTGCTGCTTTGATTTTGCACAGCAAAAATCATTAATTCACACAGTACTACAGCTAACAGCACCACAGTTTTGCAGAAGATGCCATGGTATCTAAGACAACGAACCTACAAATATCACTGAATGATAAAGAGAAGAGAAATTCACTTTTCTAGAGCAGGTAAGGAACTAAAATTATCTACACAGCTATGAACATTGTGAGTAGGGTCTTCTGACAAGTTCCTATGTCAGTCCAAAGGACATGGTGGTAGTCTAAAGCTATCCCAGAACCTGTGCCACATCTATGCAGAAAGCCCCAGAGGTGTAGCTGGGCTGCAGTACAGCATCATGCACACAAAACTCCCCACATCAAAGCTTGTGAGAGCCATTACAATAAAGTGTCTGTAAGCACACCAAACACCAAAGTACAAATTGAGGTCTTTAGAAAAATGGGAATTTCACACCACTGTATATTGTAACAAAGCATTTCCACACTGAACTTGTACTCCACTGGCACTGATCTTTTTCCTCTTAGAAACTAACACAATTTATTCTGATCAATATAGACTAATTTCTTTTCTTCTTAGGTACTGTTACATGCTACCCTATGCCCTCCTTTGTCCTCGCATTTGGAAAAGAAATAATTCCTGTAGCAGCCGGCCATACAGCTGTTGTTCAGGTTACCCTGACACTTTTCTCCTGGGAAGCAAGACACCAGTGGTCATAGCAAGACCATGTAACTAGACTGACTTCTTCATACTGAGAAATACTCTTGGGATTTAAAAGAAGCTGTGCACATCTTCCTTCTGACATTTCTGTTTCTAAAGGAAAGGATTATATGGAGGGTGAAAGTACACAAATAAAGTGACTGTTAGGGCCATTGCTGCTGGTCAGAGCTGCTTCAGAGGAGATTCTCTAGACAGCCTCCTCCGGATAGATCCTGCTGGAACGGAATCTGCAGACTGTAATGTTTAAATACCATTCAGAAGTTAAAACAGTAGTGACAAACCCAGTTAGGTTTAAAGCCAGATTTCCATTGCAAAACACCCTGCATGCCATCCCTGCTGACAGGCAGTGCCAGGCATTGCTGTCAGCCACAGGCTACAAAAGGAAGAGGAAGAAAGTAAATGTATTGCAAGTTTAAGGCACAGACACATACTGCTAACAACTGCTGTCTGAGATCCTTCCTCACCCCCAGTCTCTGCCCCAAGACATTGCTCTGATTTTGCAGTACAGAGAACTGGTCTGTGCACAGAAATCTACCCACAGGCTACAGCTGCAGGACACCCAGAGAGCATTCATCTCACCCCATGCTTGGCCCCCTCAGTTATAGGTGTTGAATGAGCCCATTCTGTGAGGAGAAAGCAGCACAGGGATTACTGTCAAACTCCAGTTGCAATTTATAATAATCTACCATTTTCTATAAAAACAAAAGAAAACCAGGAGTGCTTTTAGGGCAGAAGAGCTGGGAGAAAATGACAGTGTGAGAACTTCATTCTAGATGGGTGGAATAGAGAGTCCAAGGTGCAGCTGAGATGGTAAGGAGCTGAGTGACTGCACCATGTAAGAAGATAAAGGGAGATCTGTACAAAAACAACCAAAAGACAAAGTGGATCCAAAGGGAAAAGCAGAGAAAACTAAATGATAGGAAAATAGTGTAAGATAAATGAGGATTTTGAGGTGATTGGGGAAAGAAAACCTAAGCAATGAAAAGATGTCAGCAAGTTAACTACACTTAACCCAACCACAGGTTAGGAGTGCCCTCTCTAAAAGATGGAGCTAGATAAAAGATGTGTTTCCTTATGTGGTCATTAGCACCTATGTCTAGCAATAACTTGAGAACAAACCATTTTTAAGAGCTTTGTCAGCTATTCTTTCCAAGAACACCACAACCTCCCTGGCATGGCCAGAAAAATAACTAAACAAAACACGTATTCAAAACTTTGGATCTCTTCACCTCTTGGTAATGATCCAGCTCTGCCAAGGTCAGAGGGGAGAGGAAATCACGGCTGTTCAGTGAGCTCTGTGAAATCAGCCTGGAAAGGCTTCTGGAAAAGGTAATGAACTTTTCCAGAACCACAGTCCCCATGGTACACTGAGAAGAAATTCTACCAGTGCTCCCTGGTTAGGTGCTTAATAAAGGAGGTGGAGGGGAAGAAGGCCTGACATCAAAAGATCAGGAGCATCCTAAATTGTCCCACTGCTTTTAGCGTGAGTTGGTGCAATGAGCTGCCACACAGCTGTGGGGGGTGAGCCATGCACCTGTGCAAGGCATGCTAAGTAATGTGTTATAGCAAGCCATGGTCTCTTTCTTTGTCTGAGGAAACACTCCCTCCAAATCATGGCTAAATCTCCTAAGAGGGGTGGGAGGAAACATCTCCCACTGTGGCAGAACCGCTGCCTCTCTCACATGAGCAGAAATACGATTTCTCACTCACACGACTCCATCCCTGCACTGGAACCTCGGTGGAGGCACTCCCAGCTCAGTTACAGGTTTTAATTATGAAATGACAGTACCGATGGCTGGCTTTGCTTGAACCAGCACGTGTCACCAAAGCTGATGGGAAATATGTAAGAAAGAGACCCAGTTTAATTAGCCTGAATATTTTACAATGATTATTTTCTACAAGAAAACCATCCCACATCTTGATTTGTCATCTGTCAGGTTGCTGTTCTTATCCACCATGATCTCTCCCTGCTTCTTCGTGTCATAAAAAAAAAAACAATGGTGAAAATGACAGACAGATTCAAACAAGATTTTGGTAATTACAGCCCTGTGGCTGGTGGTTGTTTGAACATCGTTTTATTTCTTCCAATCAAACAAGTCCTTGGACTTCACAGCCCTAGAGCTTCAGACAGGGGTGAAGCTGATTATATTATGACATTACAGTGCAGACTGGCAGATCAGACAAAGTGGATTTCACTCAGTAATTAAACTGCAGTATCTTTCGTCTAAAGTCCAGGACAGGATTAATCGAAAGGTAGCTCTTTATCATTGCGATTAGTGCTGGGATTTGAAGAGTGACTCCACAGATTTCTGATTTGATAGCTGGTCCTGGGTACCAGCTTATCAGAGACTGCACATCTGTCTGACTTGTAAAAATAGCATGAGGTCAAGATCTATTTGCCAAGTCGCACCGTTTCCTTTATTTTATTTTTACTTGGAGGAAACTCAGATTGATTTAAATATTACAGTGTCCTTTGGCTTCCTGTGGCAGTACAAAGATTTCCATTTAAGACCTGTTAACATATAACCCTGCCCCCACCCTAAACTGCACTGTATCTAGAGGACAGACTTACAATTTTTTCTGTACGTTTCATTTTATTCTTCAGGGTCCAGGAAGACCCACCTGATTGTCAGAAACTAAACACTACAAATTTTACATACAATAGCTTTCTAGCTGCTCTGAAGTGGTCTAGCAAAAGAAGTTTCAAGCTTTCAAGACACTCCAAAGATTTACTGGATGCAAATAGAGTCTTAAGAATTTGGGTTTTTGTCAGCATTGTATAAAATCCCTAACATAAAATGCCAGCTTATGCTTTTCTTTCTTTTTTTTTTTTTCCTAAGTTTCCAAAAAGCTTTCAATGCTCCTGCTTCTCCTCACAAGGCTAATAAACACAGAGCTGGGAAAACTTTCTCAGTACAGCTAGACAGTTTCCTTATGCTGCTGGCTGGTGAAGCAGCACTCCTGGCACCTGCCCTGATTTACTCACTAGAGGAAGGAAGATTTCTACAGGTGGAAGTAAGGCAGGGAAAAGCAATGGATAACTCTTTTTATTTTCTTCTGCAAGCAGTCATTCTGTTTAAGAAACATGAAAACCAAGATAAGACAAAGGAATAACACTACTTATCCCTCCCACCAACAAAACACAGTTAGGAACTGATTTGAAATTCTGGAGATACTCCCTACCTAAAATCTTTTGCAGGCAATGCTGTTTTGAATTACACTCTATGGAGAATACCCTGGTAAGAATCCCAAGAGATTCCAGAAGTGCATGGGAGTGGTTCAGGAAGTCATATACATTTTTAGATTCCTTTCAACAAGTTTTCAAGCCATGGCAGCCACAAAGACTGATGTCCCACAGGCCACTATTACCAGGTTCCAATTTTTCCCCAACAAAGGCTGGTAAAAAAATAAATGTATGTGTGCGAAAACATCAACAAAAAATTTATTTGCAGCTGAATGAGGTTTTTGAAAGACAAACAATTTTACTGAAAATGGAAATAATTTTTTTATGTAAAGAAGCTGAAAATCAAAAGAATTCTATCTGGAAGTCAATTCTCAGCATAGTTTCTTTAAAATTTTTAGCCTTCAAAAAAAAAAGTTCACAATTTACACTGTTTTGTTTCATCCACAGAATAGTCCTGTGCCTACCATATTCTATACAATTCAGAATTGCTTGCCCATCTGTACAAAAGGACAATCACCACAATGTCCTTTGATATTTTGCCTATAGCAATGTTTCCTCTCATTTGTATGAATCTCTGATGTAGATTATGAAGATCCAAAGGAGGGGCATTCTCTTAATTTCTACCCAAACATTTATTAAAGACAGACCCTAAGTCTCTTTGGAGACTGGGCAGTACTACAATCCAAATAAAAAACTAAACAATTCCCTAGGCAAACAAAGTGTTTTATTTTCAGTTTTATCATTATTGTTATTTTTGCAATAGAATTTACAGAGAAAAAAAAATCCAAATTATTCATAACCATTCATTTTCAGTCTTTAAAGCTATTTCACAGCTCTTGGAGTCAGAGAAGACCCTCAGTATCATCCAGCCTGATTTTCATACAATAAAGAACTTAGAATTCCACACAGCAATTCCCATAGCAATTCTAATGGCTAGTGTCTATGGGCACATTACATTTACTAACAGTGATGATCCCAATTCAAGGAATTAAACCAGCAGAATATCAAAAAATACCTTGTAAATCTGTTTTAGTAAGTACTTTCTCAGCCTAAACACTTACAAGAGGGGAGACAAGAGGAAATCTAGCCAAGCAAGCAGGCAGAGGCACAGAAACATCACACAGATGAATGAAAACCAGTGCATTTCTTGGTCAGCTCATAAAGGCACAGATAAGTAATACCAGACAGAACAGCCTCAGTAATCTTTGTTTAAATGGCTAGCTAAATATGAAATAAATTCTCACTGCTATACTTGTTCTTTGTAGAGGTGTGAAGGTGTGAATTTTATTCCTAGTCCTGCTGCTGATATTGTAGATACAGATTCAACTTGCATAGGGATTTCAAAGCTAGTATTCAGACCACTAAACTATTCCTCAGACCAAGCTGAAAACAAGATGCAAATGAACTACTGTGGATCCTGAGCTCATGCTGTTTCCCTCCTGCCTTTCAGAATTTTCCCCATTTTTCCTCTGAAAATTCTAAAGTTTTAAAAATATTATTCAATAATCAAATAAGCACCAACCTTTATATTTATATTTATATTTTTTTCATTTCTGAGTCTTTGTATTATGCTTTGATCATAAATTCAGTATCTTCCCTCCAATCATGAGGACTAGAAACTTATTTTATAAACAAAAAACAAAGAACTTGACATTATCTGTTTACTTCAAGAGTACAATCTTTAAGAAAAACATCATCTATTATGACACTTTCAGTAAAACTGCAACCACTGCCAGCAAAGTGAAACATTAATCTAGGTGTGCACATCCTTCTGGTTTTCACATCATGCATAAACACTGAAATTCCACAAAAAGAGCCTTGTAGTTGGGTGTTGCTCTGGAGAAAAGCTGGATAGTGTAATACACCCATGACTTCACAAAGTGGTCAATCAGCAAGTGCTTCCCACTAAACAGGAAAAGACTCTTACATGCCAAATCCTGGCTTTGGTAGCAGAGTGGTAAATTTCATATTCATATAAAGCGGGGTAAGATTTGTCCCAACCAGAATTAATATTACGTTTTAAAGTGTTCCTAAATAACTACAAATTTCTTCCACCTGGAAAAGGGAGAAATGAACGTCTTGCAACACGATGTTTTTTGAAATGAAATCACAGCTGAAAGCTTGGATAAGGCTAGCTAGGAGAGGAAGAGAAATTCCGAGCCATCAATACAAAAAGTGACTGCATTTGTTCCCCAAATTCTAAAGATGTTGCCAGTACCCAGTTCCTAGGCCATATGTTCATAAGATGAACCAAATCAACCCATAATTCTAACCAGGAGGTTTCCATGAGGGCTGAAACTGTGATGCACTCAGTAAGGATCTGTTTTTCTCAATTGAAGAAATAACCATAACTGCTTTCAGGTGAGTCACTCACACTCATAACGTGTCTAGCCTCAAAAGATATTTAACATAGATATTAAGTATGTCCAGCAGTCATTCCATTACTAATATTTTGCGCCTCTATTCTGCTTTTTATGTCAGTAGACCAAAGCACTTTGTGATCATAAATTAATCAATGATACCATCACCTGTGCACTGGAAATAGTTGGCTGGCAAACACTTAATGACCTTGGAGGATAACTGGAGATGTGATCCTCATTTTCCTATCTCCCAAACCAAGCTTTAACCAGAAGACAAATCACCAAATAATAATACCAAGTAATGATGCCTTCCTCAAATTCACCAAGTACTTAGCACAACCAAAATAAATCTGTCAGAGGAAGCAGAGATCAAAAACTTTGCCTTTACCAAGGTAGAAAAACAGAACTATCAAAACTTAAAAAAAGAAAATACACAACTTGCATCTTCCTAAATTAACATCAAGTTTGCCAGGATAACAGTTTCTTATTCCACTCATGATCATTAGGCAGATTTACATTCCCTCTCTCTCTCGTGCTTACAGGCAACAAATGAGACTGCCCATTGTGCAAGACTAAAAAAAAAAAAAAAAAGAGAATAAAATAAATAAAATTATATTGCTAACTTCTAAGTTTGGTTACAGGATGGAGTTTCATGAAACTAAACCCATCAGTGATAATTGTCAACAAAATATATGTTTCTGCAAAAGGTCTAAACAGGACTGGCCATATATACAAGCTCCTTGTATTTCACTACCAAATAAATTTATTATTTCAAGTCTCTCTAAACAACGCTCATAATCCTAAAATACTTCATTAACTTTTGATTTGATTTCTACTTAGGTAAAGAAACTGAAGTCAATGAGTGCTTTGCTAGAATAAGGTCTGGGAAGAGAGTTTGTGAAAGATATTACTCTTATTTTTACAGTAAAAAAATAGCTGCATAAAAATATCTGTGCCTGAAGTGGAAGAAAAAGGTTCAAATTTCACAGTGTTGCCTTTAATAAGGATTATGTCTTCAAAAAGAAGACACAGCAGATCAGACTGATCATATCTGCTTAGTTGATATATAACCTTATGTTCCCAGCTTAGAAAAAATAATGCACACAGACTAGGACAAGATCAACTCACGCTATACACTATCTAGAATTTTAATCCAACTGTTTAAAACATATGCTACCCACCCTAACTTCAGATGATACATATTTTTCCTTTGTACTTCAGATTTTAACAAACTGCAGATATTTAATACTTTTCTCTCGTATCCTGCACAGATTTCAGTAATATGGATGTAAATTGTTTTTTACTTTTGTTTGATATGCCTTGCAATTAATACAGAGATTAAATGAAACAGTTCCACTTCCAAGAAACTCTTCTACAATCAGTAGGCATGAACTTATGCCAATCTGGGAACTCAAGGCATATTCTTAACATTCAGCAAATGTGCTGAGGGAGCTTTTATAGTGTCAGGTATAAACCAAATGCTAATTATTCTTAAGTGCCCAGTACATGTAAAAGTAGAAAGACGATTTAAAGATAAAAATTTTGGCCTATGGGCTCACCTAAATTGCCAGAGGGTAACTGATGTTATCAAATCAGCATTAATGAAATCAAGTATTCTTTATATTATAGAACATTTTAACAGAGTCCAAAATTTCATCTAATAAGTGCTTTAAAAGGATTTGTCCTAAAACTCTCTATGGTAGGATTATCATCAATAAACCATACCCTAGATGTGGTTTCAAGTATGTAAAGTTTGGGGCTTAGGGTTCAAAGCATTTGCTTAAACACAGCTTTCAAGTGCCATCAGAGAAGCACTTTGGCTTAATCACATCTGGACATGGCTAGCAGACAGGACTTGGCACTTCTGAGATAAATGTCTTTTGGGAAGAGCAGCTGAAGGCCAGGTGGTCTATCCTACAGCATCTCATGTGGTAACAAACACCCACACTTGAGCCTTTATTGTGCACTCAGTGCATGGCTATCTTTCCATCTGCTCTTTGCTTTCAGAACTTCTTATCCTCAGCAAAAATGTAAAAAAGTCAGATTGCTTCTGTCTCTGCCTAAACATAAAAAAAGACATTAATGAAAAACTGTGCTCGCGAAACTTCATTTTATGCCCTCCATGTCATAGTTGAGAAAATTCATACTCTGTCTCTACAAATTAAACTGGCTGTAACATATGCAAAATTTCCTCTGAACAAGGGAAACTTTGGAATTGTAAGAAAGAACATCCCTTTCAAGTTTTATAAATACACTGAGGTCAATCCTGACAGGAATTCACAAACAAAGTCCTGACTGAACAAATTGTGTTGTACTGCTTTTCCCCTGACTCTCGAATTTTCCTTTCAAGATTATGTGATTGAATTTTCCAGACTAGATCCAGAGTCTACACTAGTCTCTTTCACCAGCTAACAGATTTAACCCACTGATTTCAAATGTTTGCCCAAATGCTGAACGAAGAAGGTATTATTTGCCCTAGTTCTTACCTTCCTTCTTCACACACTGTGAAAGCTACCAGGAAGACATGAAGAGGCTTCTCTCGAAAACCAGAAATACCTCCTTGTAAAGCTCACACAATGCGCTGTCAAATTTGAAAATATGAATTTTAAAACAGAGACTTATCCATATTTATTCAAGATCTCACAGAGATGGTAAATACGATTAGACAGGGATTTGAAGATAAATAATATCATCTGTCTCATCTTCACTACTCCAACATTGGTAGAAGCAGGCAAACTGCAGCCTGCGTTTCTGTGACTCTACAGTTCCGTTTTATTTCACCCGTAGTCGCTTTTCTCGCTGGCAGCCGTGGCGCTTTCCAATGGCTGTATTTTCCCCAGTATGGCCATTAAGAAAAAGGCTTTTGGTTTAGAGCACTGAAACACTCGGTAGGGCAATGGGCACCCACAGAGGAGACGTGGGTTTGGACTGAAAGCAGCCTCGGGGACCTTGGTCAGTGGAGCACAGACATGCTATAACCACACGTTTATTGAAATGGGAGACTCCTCAAGCAGAGTGCTCCTGTTCAATTCTTGAGTGTTTTTCTTTCAGGGGCATTATACTGTCTCTGAATTCAACAAGTAATCGAATTAGGACTCCTGGGTTCCATTTCTGGCCTGCCACTTACCCATGATAAGATATTGGGCAAATCATTTAGCATAAATAAGCTTCAGTTTACAGAGCTGAAATACTGCACTTGGGTGCAGTAAGGCTGATGAAAAGTACCATAATGGTATTATGAAAGTGCTTTTGCCCAGATTTTTAAAATTCCTTATCAAAGGTTGTCTTAACCTGTCTTGCTGAATTTTAAAGCCTACTCACTTGTTTAAGAATCTCCTTTTCAAAGGAAAAAACTTCCGGCTGTCTAAAGATTTCCTTGCAGACTAGTACAAGACTTTAGAATAAGGCTACATATGGTGCAAGTAGACAAAAACAATTTAAGAAATTATTGCCTTTAACTTCCAACACAGAGTAGCATAACATGCTAGCATCTCTTTACATGTTTTTTTCTGACTTCAGCTTATAGTTCTGGGAATGTGACAAGGGGCAGCTGTCTCCCTCTCCACCATCTCAGTCCCGTCCCAGGAGCTGTTCCCTTCCACTTGGTTCGGTCTGTACTTGAGCTCTGTCAAGCAAGTACTGGTATATCTGACTTCTCCAAACCAATGAAATTAACTTAAATTCAGTCTTTTAATGCACAAATTAATGTTCACCAAAACCTTGGGGATCAGATACAGCAGATTAGAAGTACTAAGGGGAGTCAGGCTACATCAATTAATATTTAAGACCGATAATTTCATATACAGCCAAATTCAGGAACAGTGCAAGGCACCCATGCTGAGACATATCCACTCAGTGCTAATCTTTACATAACATGTATGTGGGAACTGAAAAGAGCTCATAAAATGTAAATGCAAACCATTTAGGGTCTAATACATAGTTGCATCATTACAATTATGTACCCAGCTTCTCACGACCTGCAAGCCTGCACAGTGCTCCCATTGTACACACAGAAACAGAAAACTGAAGACTAACACCTTTAGGACAACTCCCTCATTTTGGTTACTAAGCTTGCACAGAATTTCATGCATAGACTTTCAGATAACTTTTGAACTGCATACAGTCTTCATCCAGTCTTTATAACCTATGAACAGAAATGACCCCTTATATGAGGAAGTATTTCAGATGCCTTTCTTTGTGACAGGCCAAATGACAGCTCTAAGTGTCTAATATTCTTCAGCTAACTGCAAAGGGAGCCTAAATGAGGATGGAGGTACCTGCACCACAGGTAACTAAATGGCAGCGAGAAGATCCTTTGACCTGGCTTTCAGAAGCTCTGAGTATTTCTGGAATTTCATGAAATCCATAGAACCTACAAGTGCTTAGCTCTTATGTGAACCAGAGATGAATAAAAAGAAGCTTTGCAGAATTAACACACAATAATTGAGGATCATGTTGTGAATTCATGAACAGTTTTTTAATTCAAAACATTAACATCATAAGCACAGGGTAGGAGCCTTACTGCTCCTGCAGGTTTGGTTTTTGGTTTTTTTAAGATGATGTCATCTCCCCAGCTACAAATAATGAAATGCTCAGATAGGCCATGAGGAAGTCTAATATAAAATACGTCTCTAGAGACAGCATGACTTCAGCCATGAGTGGACTTCTGGTGCTACCAGGAAAACTTTCTGATTAGGTATTCTGCTGTGATAGCACACTGTACCTGCTGTAGGGCAAGAGCATTTTTCAGCAAACAGGATTGTCACCGAGGGGTTTCCTTCAGCTTTTGTGAAAATTTTGCAATCGTCTCTTTTTCTCTTCACCAGAGTACTTTTACTTCCCTTCCTCTTCAATGAAAAAAGAAATCTGATCTTCACAGATGGAAAATTAAGTATTGCCAGGATGGTCAATATACCCAACAGCCATTCAAACTGGTCTGATAAATGAAAGCATTTAAATAGTTGCAACCAAAATAAGCGACAGAAGGTGGGAAAAGAAATGCATAATTAAGCCAGCTACTGGGGTACTGTTTATGTTTTATCCTTTGGAGCATTACAAAGTACAGAACACAAACTATTACTAGTATTTTTGTATACCATAATAACTGCATATTAAATCACAGGTATGTGTGATACACAAAATTCAGAAGGACTATAAATTACCTCGGCTTCTCCAAAAGATGTGCCAGGGTTGTCAATTGGTTTATTCAAACCCACTGCCAGGAAGATTGCTCAGAAATATAAAATGGCCAAACTAAATCGTGACACAACACAATCATTTTACGTTAACTCCATTCCTTATGTGAAACTTCTGTGTTTGCAGGCAGCACATGCTGGAAATGCCAGAGATGAGGTAAACAAGATTATACAAATTAACAGAATCAGCCTTCTCTTTTACATGTCACCCAGACCTCCTAGGGCCCAAGTAGCAAAGAAAAGACAAAGTAGTAGTAGAGGGAAGGTCTTCATGGCTGTCCTTTCTTTCCCCTTCACTAAGTGACTTTTCAGGGACTTTCCTGCATGTTAAGCATCTTTTTTGCATTGCTTAATATTGTTATTAATAATTCATATTTTTGTCTTTCTCCTCTCACTCTGACAACTTTTATTTTTAATCAATGGGCATGTGTCAAATTGCTTTGTTATTTATTTATAATGTAAGCTGACAAAAGAATGGGATATGTGGTATAAAGATGAGACAGTGTTTCTTTCCTACAGCTGATATACTCAGTAATAGCTACGTGTCTTGTTCTAATCAGTAGGGTCCAAAAAACTAATTTTGCCACAAATAATGGAGGACATATTTAGTATATTTGTACAGCTGGATGTCTTTCCTCTGTCCCCACAGTCATACACTAACATAAAAGTTGCAAATGTAGGTTTATTTGTATGTAGGCACATTATCTTTGAGGAAGAAAAGGAGTGCACAAAGGTGTTAATAACAATGTGCCAAGTACTGATGTGCTTATTCAGACAAATGTATTACTAAGATCAATGTTCTTTGTCCCCTAATGTATCAACAATTCTCACAAGTTGTTTATGGCAGAAACCTTCCTACTCTTTTCCGCTCACAAAACCCAAATAGAATCACTAACTCACCCAAGACAGAGAGGAATTCAGTGGCACAATACTTGCTTCAGCCCCCCTTGCCACATCACACATGGAAATCCCTTGTGGCAGAATGCATGGGGGAAATGCTGTTGGTTGCAATTGGCTTCCACTTAGAATTTGACTCCTACACCCCTTTCATGCACACATATTTTACCTCAACTGGTACTTGAGAACTCCTTTAGTTTCTCTCTGGAGTTTTTTTTTGTCAAGTGGTAAAAGTGTCTCTTAGTTCCAGCTGAATGGAATTCACTGTTGTGACTGCCTTGGTTTGTCCCAAGGCAGGAGGCAGCCCTCTCTGGACTGTGGGAATGGTTTGGTGGAACTTGGGATTGTATTCCGCAGCAATTTTTGCCTGCAAGAAGGATATTGCCATACAGAGTGCAATTACTGTAAAATAAAATAAAGCACAAAGCCATAGAGGTCACAAAAGGGATTAGACACTTTCCTTTTCTTAATAAAAATGCTACTGTGACATGTGACTTATAATTTAAAGGAGGGTGTAGACTGAGGTTATCTTCTTAAGACTCCTTCGTCCTGAAAAGCTCCTACTTCCCATTTTTTCACATCACCACGTGTTGTGAGTGGGGATGTGTTTGAACTTTTTATTTCAATGCCTGCTGAGACTGTTGGTGCAATAAAGTGACATCCCTTTACATCCTGTTCCAAGCACAATGTAGTATCAGCAGAGTTACTTGCTGTAGCTCTGAAAGCCAACTGAGCAAGAGGAGATCAAAAACCTCAAAGTCACCATATAGGCTAGCCAGTGAATTTGAGGAGGCGCATCAAAGAAAGCAAGGTAGAGGATTAGTTTGTTAGAGAATTATGATGTCAGAACAATGGTTTGGAAGGGGGAAGAACTTAATTTTCAGAATAAACTTTCATAGTCCACACATACATATTTGCTTTTATTTTCAAGTTTGCTGGTGTCTTGTTCTGTTTTAATTTATCCACTATGGAAGGGAGAATAAAACCTGAAGCATTTTCTTTGATGTTATCCTAGCCTTAATACTTTCTTTCAACGCCTCCTTCACTATACACATCATGCTGAGAATAAGCATGGCATTCAAAGTGAGGATTGTCTCTCCTGATTTACAGCTCAGGGAAAAAAGAATGCAAATGTCTATTTCTTTTGCTTAAAGACCAGTTGGTAACCAGACCTCCTCGTCTTATGCCTTCTTTGGATACAGTTATTAGAGAATCCAGACTCCAGTGTGGCTGTAATGGAAGTGGTCAGTTCACATATTTGGCATGAACACCACCAGTGAATTTCCCCTTTCCACCACCTAAGGGACCATTCAGATTTTGAGTGCCAGAGGAAACTACGGTCATTTAACAAACTTCGAACAACAGAAATACAGTAAAATCAGGATAAATCTTAGTTATCATAACTAACCCCACGGCATAATCAGGGCTCAGGCACACATGGCATCTAGACAACTCAAGAACTGGAGAATGATGTCCTGGAGAGTGTTGCCCTTATCCAGGGAGAGCAACTGAGCAGCCCAAAACTTGTTACACTGCTGGGTAATTAGGCTGTGATTTCTGACCTCACAAGTCAAGTGCTCCCCTCATTACCCTTCCTCTCCCAGAAGAACCTCACAGAATTAGCTTTTATTTCTTTTTGTCTTAACAGTTAGGAATTGCATAAGCAAGTACAAAGATAAGAGTTTTCTTGTCTAGTATTCCCAACAACTTCGTGGATTTCAAAAGGCCAGAGGAAAATCCTCTGGGTGTGCAGATGAGGTGGGCTGCAAGACAATTAAAAATCAAGCAATTTTAAAATAAGGCTAGTGTGCTAGAAAGCACCAACTCTCCCTGGGTATGAAATAATGCCCATTTCTGTTCATTGTCTTTTCGTATCTTATTCAGGAACACAAAAGCAAAGGCGCATATCAGTTATTTAGCTGTTGTCAGATTGTTTTTTGGTTTTTTGGGTTTTTTTTTGCTAGTTCAGGGCTTTTTTCATATGAGCCTGGCTTTATTTAGGGGTGAGATTTGCACAATATGGAGTACTGCTCTGTTGCATCTAAAGTGCATGGTAAACCACTCGTTGATTCCCATGAATATAAAGTAATTGCTGACTCTTGAGATGTCTACCCTAAAAAAAAAAAAAAAAGAGGCNAAAAAAAAAAAAAAGAGGCGAAACCAGTCAAAGAAATAGAAATCTAAAATAATCACTAAGTGTTAGTATGTATCCAGTGCTGATGGGTGGTTCTCTTTTCTCACCATACATTCTTCATCTCCTACCAGCTGAATCTTTTACTTTTTCTTTGATTTATATTATGCTTAGCTAACAGATGTAGTTACAAACTGAACTGATATAAAAGTCTAAATGTCTAAGAGGGAAAAGGCATTGTCATACATATTATCATTACCTATTCAATACATACTGGTACACACATATCTATATGATTACAATCTGCCAGTAACATGTAGTGAATGAAGTTCAAGCTGTTGCTTCATGAGCATTCAGTCTAAATTCTACTAGAGATTAAAAAAAAAAAAAGAGAGGCTTGTCATGGTAAAGAAGAGAGACTACCTAGGATTACTGATCAAATGACTTGGATCTTGGGATGGCAAGGTCAAAACAATTGGATCATCTGAGGTTACACAGAGGCTGAAAGCAAAAAAAACTCAGCTTAAAGTCTATGAATGTGTGTGCTTCCAAGGACTTTGGATCTTCTGATTCAAACAGAGAGGAAAAGGTTAGGGCATCTGGGTTATTCCTCAATTACCACTTTATTTGCTGTGTGGCCGTCTACATTTCTGTGTCTTTATCTTCAAATCCTTAAATAGAAATTATTAACTTGTGGACAAACACCAAGGCCTTGAGATGGTGTGTATATTTTCCTCAAGTTCTTTTGCCATTGACTGAAGAGACTAGTGGTTTTCATCTAAAAAGTAATGGCATGACTGCTGTCATGAAACCAAAGGAAGTTTATCTTTTCCTGGAGTCACTTTTCAAAGTATTTATTTCTGCTCTATAGGCCTGCCTTACATAGCATATACATTTTGAAATTAGGTATACTAAGAGGTAAGTCTCCCGATTATATTTATACCATGAGCCAAATTTAATCATGCCTTATACACTGAGAAGACACTTTGACCTTCAAGAGATGCCAATCAAGACAGAATTTGTCTCAGAACCTCGCTGCCAAAGTTTTCCGGAATCTTTCTCATGTGTTTTACAGTAATACTTTCTTTTTTCCCTGTTCATTAACTATTAAAATAAAATATTCACATGACAGATTTTTGCCTCAGTTTTCCCACAGCAATCATATTTCCTCACCCAAGAGGATGTCAGGAAGCTTCATTAATTGTTTCTGAAACATTTACAACTTTTCATGGAAAAGGTAAAGCATCTGTCTCCTAAAGGAGAAAAATAATTTTCAAATGGATGAAGTATCACAGCTCCCCTCTGAAGCACACGTATTTTAATTCTTCACTCGGAGATAAAGAATTCAAGACACAGACATTACAATCAGTTTGTCAAGTTCATGTGTATTACCTGAAGACCAGAGCTTGTGTCTTTTCCCCTCCAACTCCTCTTTAATCTCAAAGCAGAGCTTCTTTGTTGAAGTAGCTCTGCAGGTGGTGACAGGCAAGAGGTTATGGGAATTAAGCAAGTCATCCCACAAGTAACAGCTTGGTCGCCTTTACAGTTGGGTTCTCTTCCTCTGTGAGGACCTTTATCCTGGCCATGATATCCCTTGTCTTTTCAGCTATCACTGCCCTTTCCCACTGCTTCCTCCCATGCTCTTTCACTCTTCACCCTGGCCAGCACTCACAGCTCCTCTTCCACGCTGAAGGGCTGGCACCTGGCAAGTGCTCGGGAGGAGGGAGCACCAGAGTCATCTGGGAAAAACATCCCAGCTGGAAGGAAAACTCTCACATTGGGCTCTGGAGAGAAAACTGCAGCCTCTCGTGCAGGCAGGAGTAATTCCTTCCTCTGCCTAATTTCTGGTTTTAAAAAAACCTGTAGGAATCGGGCAGCCTCTCCACTTCTGCCAAGCTTGCTAAAACTAGACAGTTTTAAGCTAACAGAGGAGGAGGAGGGTGGTCTCCCAGATATGAGCTATCTTCTTATATCAGTAACTTAGGAATGCAAACACCCCTGTCACCTTTACTTGTATTTTTCTGGATTCATGGATTGTTATAAACAAGTTTTTTTCAGACCACAATGACTAGCCCATGAAAAATATAAAGCCCACTTAAAGCACAAAGAAATTATCAGCTGACAGCAGCTTGCTTGAGCTCATCTTAATATGAGAGTTTTTTAGCATTTCCTTTAAAAGCTGAATTAGAAGAATAGAAACTAAACATGGGAGCTTCATAAGATTTCTAAACAAAAAAATCTAATGTAAAAGCATCTGCAGTTGATGTAAATACAGACCCACACTCAAGAAAGAAAAACAAAAACCCTTGAACTTAACAGGGACACACCATCAGAGACACCTTCCACAAATTTAAAAGCTGTATTGTCCCTTTCAGAGGGTAAAAATACTGCTACATTAGAATTGTAGCAGTATTTTAGCATTAGGTGAAACTAATAATATAAAAATGATAAGTTGGGAATAAGCTCTACAGGTATGCACTGAAATAATTCTTTGCTGCCAACTAGAAAAATGGGGATTGGAGGTGGAAGAGATTAGGGATATCTCAGGATTACGGAAAGAAAAAAAACCATGTCAGAAAGCCATGCCTTCAGGATAGGAAGCCACTGGGAGTTTGAGGGGGATACTGAGCCACTGTTTGCTGAGAACTTGAATTAATGTACTAAGCCTCTGTAATGATCAACTCCAGTGAACATATCCGGTCTGAGATCCACTGAAGGAATGATCAGCCCTGAGTTACAGATCTGAAAGCAAGAGGGCATCATACAAATATCACTCTGCCTTCATGCACAACACAGGTCCTAAAGTCCTGCCTTCTACAAGCAAACCAGAGGAGTCCGATGGGAAATAAAGATCTATTGGGTTTCAGTCAGGCACACTGTGATCTCCTCATCCCACAGCAGCCCTGCAGACCCCCAGTGCACCATCCCTGCTGCCCCTGGGCTGGGGGGGAGCCATGGCCCTGCACTGCAGGACAGCCGTGCTGCCCAAATGTCCCCACGTTCCAGTCCTCTGCTGCCACGGGGCTGGTCCCATGCAGGCTCCTTGGCTAACCTGGCTCATGACCCAAAGAATGAATATTCTCCCGACCCCTCTGCAATGTGACCCTGATGCACAGCTCTTGTGTGCTGGGCCTGAAACCAAACAGTACATTTGGGGAGCCTTGGATTTATTTCAAAATAGATGAAGTCCTTTTCCAAAAGAAACAGGAACATTAAAGTCTTTGTAATGGAAACAGTGAGACATGGGTTTCAGACTGATCAAGCCGAAGCAGTCTTCAAGGCAATCCTTTGTCACAAACAAGCAATATTTTCACTCCACGCCCTACAGCAGATCCCTGTGATATATTTTATTTCCTTTGCAAGTGGCATCAAATCATTTTCCAAAGTCAAATACATCTACCTTCCTTGCTTCTCTCTCTTGGGACTCTTTGAAGGAGAAGGAAAACATCAAGACTAGACTGTGTTGTGGGATTAAACATGTCAGGAGAGAAACAAAAAGAGAAAACAATTACAGGCATGATACATAATAAAAAATAAATCGGGAAAAGTGTGAGAAAAAGAAAAAGCATAGCCAAATCACCTGAGCCATAGCTGCTTCAAGCATAAATCCCCTCTATGATTTGCCCACTCACCATCCCTTGCCTTAGGATTCTGCTGTACTCTGTTTCACTACTGTCTATCATTCACACACATAAAACCAGTGCTGCTTTGAGCTACTCTGCTTGATCATAAAAAGTCTTCCTACTCCCAATACCTGTCCTCCTGTCAGCACATAAATCCCAGACAGATATGCCACGCAGTATCACCTCTCCACAATACCTGAGCTTCTGTATCCCTGCACCTTTAATACATCTCACTTCAAACATCATTTTCTGAGGACTGAATCACACCACAACTTCCTCTATTTCTAAAGACAGGATAATCTTCCCTTTGTAGAAGCATCCATTTGGTCTGATTTCTATTCTTGTTGGAATTTCATGATGTCACATCAATTCTGCATCACAGGAGAGTAGGTGAACTGGTGTGAGGGGGAAGATCACCATGGAAAGAACAAATGCCTTCACAAAAGGACACCATCACTGCCTTACATTTATTTACATTTCAGATGTCGCCAGAGTTTTGAATGGCAACTGTCATTCTATCTCTGACACATCCCTATATGGAGATGTTTGTGGCATTTCTCTGCATTTCCTATATCATTTATGCAATATGCTAAATATAATCTCAAATGTATCCACTGTTTTTCTCTCCTTCAAAACTCCTGCCCCAATAATCTGAAACCTCCATCCCTGACCACCTTTCACATCCAAGGTTAAAGAAGCTCTCTGGAACTTATGTTTGTTTGCATTTTCTGCCTCTGCAGAGGAAGGGATTGTATCACCTGAGTGATGCCTTAAACACTCAGAAAAGAAGTAACACCTTTATAATGAAGAGGTGAGCCTTCTGGGGAGAGAGGTCACATCTTAGCAGTGATGTGCAAAGAAATGCTAAACCCTCATTACTACTCACAGCTGTAGGGAGATCTCCTTCAACTCAGCTGATAATTATGTGGAACAGAAGGACCAGGACAACTAAGACAATTTGCCTGAAAACAGGAACAGGAAAGCAATCTTTCCTCTAATAGTATCACAGATATTCACAGATACATACAGTATTCTTACAACTTAATTCTCCAGCAAGACCCCATCTTTTAAACAAAAGCAGAAAAAAATCTCCCTATTACCTTCTTTTCTTACAACTCCTCAAAAAGTTTTCCATCCTATCCATCTTTTCATTTTAACTTTTCAAAATGTGTTTTAGCTCTTATGACTTGTTTTTCCAATTTTTATAAACTTTGCTCCAACCTAATGACTAATGGAAAAATGTTTTTACGGAAAAATTGAGAGCGTGATGCACCAGATTCCATAACTCCCAGAAAAACTTTTACATAAGATTATTGATCCATATTACTTTCTTATTCCTGTATTCATTAATTTTAAAATGTGATTATGGTTATGAATCTGTTTTCTAATTGGACTAAATGCACTGAAACACTTTCCTTGCTATCTAGATTTTAAAGATGTTAATATTTAATGCTTGGGCAAAAAGAGCCATGCTCATTATCTGTCCTTTCCTTGTTTCTTGCTACTAGCTAAAATTCTGATTAGTTATCCTCCTGATTTCCTTTTCCTTTATTTTGTCCTGGAACAGAAGACCAGTACTCAAATTGGAAGGCAAGAAGTTAGTGTCTCTGTTTTTTCCACCTCTGGTAATGCAAAAAACCGTATTTTGTTGATTGGTATAAGTTAATTGCTCCTGCAAAGATAACTCTTTGGACCTCTAGACACCACTTCATAGTCCTCTCTTATACCAAGGCCAAATGTGCTTAAGAGCACCTACAACAATGAAGTGCTCCCAGCACGGATTCAGTAAGTATACCCCAGGGATTTTCAGCTGGATGGCTCAAGCTTAAGATCACAAAATTAGGGCCTAATGATGTCATTAATAATGAAGCATTGATATTCTCATTCTGAATTAGGATTTATGGCAGTGTGAGCAAAACCCAGTATAAATTACATCTGAAGTTATCAACAGCTGCAGAAGAAGTGAAAAAGTGCAGACAAAGCTCCTTCACCACTGGAAGGCTGACTAGATGCCTCGTCTACTCCATATTAAATGTGTGAGATAGCACAGAGGTGACTAGAAACAGGTAATGGTGATAGTATGATTTTCCTTTCTTTGTTAATGACCTACATGTGTGGTTTTGCTTGAGGTAATTGAACAATTTACTCACTGTATTTCAGAAACACACACTGAGTTGCCTCAGTATCTAGAGATTCAACACCAGGATACATTTTCCCTTCCTTAGCTTTCCCATACAGGGTTCACAACAATCTGTAGAAGGACACATTAGTTATTCCTCTGCTACTGTCCTGCTTTTGTGTGGGAAATAGACATGAAAAGAGTTTTGCAAATCACTCAGATAATCAGTGGCCAAAATGGAATTCAGTGCAGGTCTCTACCTCGCANCTGCTTCTTTCTGGTTTGTTTGGGAAACAGGATTTTTTTTTTTGCTTTGCAGAGTCTGAATAGGGAGCTGCACCTGTTAGCTCTGCGATACCTTAGGGCTCTCTAGTCAACCATCTGCTTTTCAAAATCTATTTGTTCTCTCTTGGGCAACCAAGGCGGCATAAAGTATGTTTTATCACCTCAGTGCTGAAAGTGATCATTTACACTAGAAAAATATACCATATCAGGTAGAATTTTGACTAAGGAGAAAAGAAGAAAATTTCTGGTGGAAGGCAGGGAGATCCTAGAAAAGGAGGTAGAAGAGTAAAGGGGGGTGAACTGAGAAGAGAAGAACAAGAATAAAGCCCACTTGCTTACAGAAAAAGTCAACTTGATAAGCTCCACTGTGACCCAAGGACTTTTATAGAAGTATGTATTACATGCTTCTATAACATGCCTCTATATACATGCAGAAATGAAAAGATAAGATTTGACAATCTAAACTGAAGAAACCTTTTTTTCCAGACACTTTTAAGTGACTGCTGGTCTGGAGCAAGGGCTTGAAACACCTGTGTCAAAGGAATGACGTACCCTAATATCACCCGAGGAACAGTCCTGGGCTTTGCATGCTTTTTCCAGTAAGAGTAGACCAATGACTGTTTCATACCTCCATTATATCACAATTGTGCTTTTATTTGGCACCCTCTCATCTCTTGCAAGTCACTTGCAGATGGTCTAGAAGCCACAGAACAAGCTGTACTTCCTTCCCAAGTCAGCCATCGCTATCTTATGGAATCCTTCCAGTTTTCTGCACACAAGGTACAAGGATACTTCTCCACAGATACCTCTCTTGACTTCAAAAACCCCCTCTTTCTATAGGATTCTGTAGCTAGCCTTTCCATTAGCAGAAATAAAGAAATAATTTGCACTGCTCGGTGAGCTCACAGAAGCCAACACAGGAAAGGAAATGGAGGGATTTAGTGGGGCTGCTCAGGGCCTCACACTGAACAAGGAGGGGGCCAAAGGAAATGCTTCTGAGACTTCCATAATGTGGTTATATAAGCTGCTGTCATGCCATTGCTTTAGGTTGTGCAGTCAGTGCTGATCACCCTGTCTCAAATGGGAGAGAGAAGAAACAAAAAGGGTTCAGAGAGTAAAAGACTCATTAAAACCCTCAAGAGCTTTTTGTATGAGAAAAGTTTAGAAAGCATCAAAATGACAAAGAAAACAAAGAAGACTGAATGTAGTGGGAGTGATATAAATATAACTGCACAGAGAAAATAAATCTGACTTCCTGAGAAAAGAGGGGAAAGTCATCAAAAGGCAGAACAGTAAAACCAATAAAATGATTGTCACTTTTCATTCACATGCTATTTAATAAACTTGCAATACTCTGTACCCAAAACCCCAAATAGGCCAGGATTTTATCAGTTTCAAAACGACTAATTATTGCAGTAATAATAAGAAAGGCCTTTATAATAATAAATAGAATATAATTACAGAAATAGAGTAATACTGAATAAACAGAATATCCACAATTATGGTACAATAAACTATGAGGACTGAAAAGTGCCCATGTTTAAAGGCATAAGTCAATTTAAATTCGATACCTATTAATAAGAAGTTAACCCTGTGTTAAAAGTTAAACTACCATTATTCTTTATAGGGAACCTGGCAATTTTTCCTGAAGGATCTGATACTGGGTTCTGTGACACTTTCTGTGTGGTTTTCCAGAGCTGTGTCTCCAACACACATATGCCCCCATCAATCAAGTGTTCAGTTTGTTCACTGCTCTTCAACACGGTCAGTACAATCAAAATAAACCCCCCGTAAAATCAAGGGAACATGTCTGCTCTTCAGGAATACAGGCTGTTTTCATTAACTTGTGAGAAGTGACACTGCTTTCACCATTACTTTTAATGCACATGATGAAGCGGGGAGAAGAAATGAGGGACAGCATTCTGTAGGTTTGATAAAAAATGGCAGTGTTACAGTTTAATTTGATGATTAAGATATGAGTCATATTTTAAGACAAAGTATTCTTAACCACCTATACATCTCCATGCCCTTTTTTAGTACTAGAAAATGAAGTTTGCATGTGAAATAAACAAAAATAAAATACTCCATAAATTTGATCCAGCTCCTGAAGAGTCAAACGAGCCTCCTGTGTTATGGATTTTTGTCAAGGGTTTTGTATCTGATGTATAATTTTGGGTTAAATTATGAGGCCGCCTGTCCCACAGAGAGTCTGTTAAAAGAACCTTTCCCCTTTAAGCAGCTGTCTACTTAAAAAAAATGTGGAAGCTCAAGTATATTGGAAACTTTCACCATCAAACTTGGCTAAAAGAGGTGAAATCTGGGAGGGAAAGGAGTAGGAAACAGGTAGGAAAACTGCAGACAGGAGGAAACAGAGTGGGTTCCCAAACATCTCATTTCCCTGGGGAGCCACAGCAAGGGAAGCCCAGGGGATGCAGGCAGTCCCCAGGAGTCTCTTACAAAAAGTTCCTTCCCTGCAGCATCTCCCAAGCCTTCCTCCAGTGAAATCAGAAATGTGGCAATACAAGCACATACAGGCAGTAAGTTCCTGCCCCACACTAAGCTGATGTGTAGTCTTTTAATTAGAGGCACCTCCATAAAAGCAAGCTCCCATTTAAACAAAATAAAAGCGGGCCATATACTTTTCCCCAGCTTGTTTCGTTTCCTTCGTTGATACCTCTGTGCTGACAGAAAAGCACACACTGCAGCCTGCCCAAAAGAGTATCCTCACATCCCCAACTTTCAGACAAAATACAGCTGTGAAACCAAACCGGCAGTTCTATCAGAGACAAAGTAGCAGCCCTATAAATGATGGCAATCTAAAGCTTTAGAAGAAATATAGGCAGTAATGCACACATTCTTACCTGCACAAGTCTGCACCATCAGCCTTTGAGAGGTTTTTTTACATCTACTCTGTAACGATGCATTTTTTGAAAATGGTTCTAGTGCTCAGGAATGCCAAGAATTTAGGAAGAGAGCCACAGCTTAAGAGAGCAATTATTTGCCAGTAAATACTCAATTTGCTTGTCCTGTGATTTTTCTTCTCCTAACTCACCCTCTCCATAATCCGTCCCTTGCTGCGTCATGAGCACAAGAAGTCTTTTCTTCATAGCAAAACACTTCAGTTTGCTATTTTGTTAGCATTAATTAAGAATTCCCTCTACTGGTCATTTTCTATACTCTTACAAATAGCACCTTGAGCCCCCGACATTAGAAGGCAGTGAGTCAGTGTGTGGGATTCAGCCACCATTTATAAACACCTTCAACCACATTCACCCAGTTTACAATATTCAGGACATCTCAGCTGAATTACTGCTTTGTGTCCAGTTTGTATTCAGATGGGGGCCATATGTTCCTTCATGTATTAGAGCAGAGCTCATTAGCACTGCTCCAGTCACGTCACAGCAAACATTTTTTTTTTCCTATCTTGCCTCCATTTTAACCTGATTAAAAACATTTTCTCCAGGGTAGGTTTCTGGAAAGGAACTGCTCAAATCCAAAGTACTGTTAAAAAGGATCTGTGTAATTTTAAAACTGATTGTAAGCTAAAATTTGCTGCAATAAACTCAGTTGTTACTTAGGATTAAACCTGCTTACTAAAAGCACCTTCTAAAAATATGGAAGAGTCTTCACAAAAACTCTGTTGCAGTAACCACAAGGGCTAAATATTCAGTGAGCACACAGACCTAGCTCTCCCATAAGGATTTAGGAACACAGCCTATTTTTAAAGAGGGTATGTATGTATGCATCTGTGCAAGCACCATCATACAAGTAGATTAACACCTTGCAATAATGGGGAGAGTGGGTGTAGTCAGAAATCTGGATGTGCAAATTGTATTTCCTAAGAAATTTTGTGTAGGCAAGTCCCATTCTGCTCAATCAACAGTAGGCAGAGAAATACTATATTTGGAAAAAATTCATAAAATACAGAAGGAGTGACTTGAATCACGCACATTAATTGCTAAATGAAAATCTAGGTTCTGAAATACAAAACAGGAACACCCATGTTGGGAGCAGAAGTAAAAAAATGACACACCTGGGATCGAACAGTATGACAAAGAATCCCTTTGAATCCATCCATTTTAGGATAGAAGCGCATCATCTCTTAAAATCACCTTGGGTCTGGCTACTTCTTACATGAATGAAAACAAAACTTTTGGGCCTGAAATTGAAGATTAACATCCCATCATAAACGCTTCACTGCATTTAGAAGGACTGTGTGCATTTCATACAATGTAGTGATATTGTAGAAAACCACAGAATTCCCACTAATCCACATCATAATATGATAAAATGTGTTAACAATTCCTCACATACAAATAAGCATTTCAAAACAACACATTCAGAGCACAAACTACATCAGAGGCATCAAACAACTCCTAACAAAATGCATTTATGTAATGTATATCCTATATTTCTACTGCTAAGAAGCAAGCAAGTTAGAAACATAAAAACCACTCAATCATCTTTAGGAATATTATACACACACACACATTGTACACACTCTCCTACAGTGCCACATGCCCAAACTGATTGTGAGTTCATGTTAAAAATTATTTAACTTTTCTCTCCAAACACCTCAATCAAAGAGCAACAGAGCAGCAGGACCCATAAGCTGCATTTTTCTGGGGCACTGATCTTCTCCACAGAAGACAGCACTCTCAAAATTCAAAATAGGATGGGGAAACAGCATGTGAAAGGTGAAAACCCCACTTCAAGAGCACTGCTCCCTTCTTCCCTAAAAGTGATTTTCCTATGACAGCCCTAAAAACAGTGCATAAATAAAACATCCCATGGCTAAAATACCTACCTACCTACACCAGTGCCTTGGAAACAGGAGAATTTCCGAGAGCCCTGGTAGGGCCCATCATGGATGCTCTGAAGGAGCCGACAGGTTGCACAGGTTTCAAGAAGACAGCAGTGGACCTGTTTGCTGATGCTCCCTTATGAGGGAAATACACTGAACTTCAGCTAAACAGAGCTACATGCTAATTGTACATAAGATTAACTGTTTCCCCCTAGGCTTTGAATTACACTGACATAAATAAAGCGTTTCAGAATTAAACCTGACTATTGTCAAATTTATGTTATGCATAATTTAAGAAGAGGGCAAAGAAGAGTAGATCAGTCTTAGGAGGTATTTTCAGGTTAGATTTTCAATATTTAGATGAGAATCTAAAAACAAAACTTTAAATCAACTCTAAACAAAATAAAAGGAAATGAAAGAAAATGAAACTGGCAAGTATAATTCTGCTGTTAAGGCTTAAAAGTGAAAAATAAATATGAACAAAAATAAATTTAGTTTTTATAAATAACTGTAAGCAAGCAGCGTTTGTTGAAATATTTTGTAATAAATAACTCTTTCTGAAAAAATTGATTAGGGCTTCCCAATTTTTTGTTGTCCTAAAATTATGTGCTTCTACAGTAATATACTAATTTGCCTTTGCAGAGCAGAGCTTTTGAAAGAAGAGCTGACACACTTAATAGGGACAATTGGGTTAAAAGGGAATTTCCGAGATAAAGTCAGAACATAAAAAATTCTTACTTATCCAGTGTAGTTAATGCAAAATTATACTCTTCTCAACAGGGACTGCATGGTGAAAGGGATATCTGGTTTGTTTAGGAGGTGCCCCCATTAATTGGATTTTTTTTTTTTTTTTAATGCTCTAAGCAATCAGCCAGTAGAGCCAGACATTGTCCTCAGGTAACCTCACACAGCTGCCTCCAGTGCAAAACGCTGTCACTTCTCAGACTCCAGACGCTGTGATCCGCTTCCTTCCCTCCTTGCCGCTGGTCCCGCCAGGCTGCCAGTCCAGCCCAGACCAGCCCAACTCAGCCCAGTTTAGCCCAGCCCAGCCCAGCTCAGCTAAACTCAGCCCAGTTTAGCCCAGTCCAGTCCAGCTAAGCTCAGCCCAGTTTAGCCCAGCCCAGCTAAACTCAGCCCAGTTTAGCCCAGCCCAGCTCAGCTCAGCCCAGCTCGGTCCAGCCCAGCGCTCGCCGCTCGCTCGGGCGCTGTCTCGGCCCCCTTTGGGCAGGGATCCCTCCCGAACCCCGGCCACACAAACCCGGCTGCTCCGTGGCCGCGCCGCCGCTTGAGCCTCGCGTTTGGTTCCCCCTCCCCTCTCCGCACCTATTTTTGCTTTCACTTTCAAAGGTACTTTTATTATCCGAAGCCGGACAGGCGTTCTGCGGTGCTTTTTCTAGCAGGGAAAAGTCTCTCTCGAAACAATTTAATGCTTTTGTTTCTGTGTCACAAAGGCTCCCAGCACGACCATCTCCATCCCACCTCCGCAGTGGGTTAACTCTCAGCATTATCTGCGTAATGTGTGTCACAACGTTAGACATAGATGAGCGTCTTTACCCACTTAGAAACGAAGCAAGCAGAACTCCAAACAGTAAACTTGAAGAAATCATTAATTTTGAGGAAAAAGGAAAAGCAAATTAAGGCCACACTTAGGTATGCTAACCTTGTAATGTAAAGGATTCAACTGGTCCGGAACAGTTAAAATTCAGCTGCTCTAGGATACATTTTTTTTTCCAGGTAAATTCCTACTGAAATCAGCAGACAAGCTCCTGGACAGTGACGCTGATACAAAACTGAGCTACTTCTAAAATCCCACAGACTTAGAAAGGTGTGATCACGCCGCAAACCTGCCCCAAGGCGGCGATGCCTTAGGGAGGACTGACAAGATGATTAGTAAGAACCAGCTTGCTGCAGAGAGCTCTCCACTGGAAAGCTGTCTCCTGGCAGACACCAAGGTCTCCAGCAGCCGAGCGGGGAGATAAAGGTTATCACCAGTCCCATTAGCAGTGTTAGGAAGCTAAGAAGGTACATAGTGACAGGTCTCTCAATCCCAGCACAGCACGTGAACTTATTTTTTATTTTTGCTCTCTGCACTGACATGATATTTTCACTACATAAACCTTGTCATTTATTTAGTACAAAATTATAATTATTCATTATAATATCATAGATCTTATAACCAGTTTTCTGTACACATTCAACAATAGACTATTCCACAATATGGCAATATGATGTAACTTAGGTCAGGCGTGGAGGCGTAGTTTGTAGAGGCTGTTACTAAGTGACAAAGGAATTTAGGGCATCAGTGAAAAGGTTGCATTTGTTAACTGTTCATTTCCAAACAGTGGAGGCTCCAAGGGAGTTGCATTTTTTTTTTTCTGCTGTTTTTTTTTAAAGTTTTTTTACTGGGATTTCCTGCCTACCTCTGCTGAAAGTTGCTGTAGAAGAACTGGTCGGGTATTTTGGTGGAAGAATCATTCTGGGGAGATTTAACAAGCAGACATCACTGATGTAAAGTTCCAGCCTCTGCTATTTCACAAGTTTTTTGGGGTATTTTTTGTGTTACACATCTCCACTTAGAGTTCATGCAGCACAGTTATTTCCAGTTCAAATATAAAAACCCACTAGGAAAAAACCTGTAATACTTTATCCTATCAGACTAATAATGCACAGCTTATGTGCCATTTAAATCAGAATTGCTTTCCCCCAGTGAATGGTGGATAAAATCGTTCTAGACTGCAGCAGATGGAACTGGAAACTCTGTATTCCTGTTTTTATCTGGGGCACATATGATCAGCCTGTGTGAACAAGGTCACAGCAAAATATGTAAAAAGAAATGTATCAGGGACATTAGCGTTTGCAGATAATATATCACAGAAGCAGCTCTACCCTGCTGCTCTGAAACAGCCACTTTCACTCTGCAAAGGTTATAAAAAACTCCAACTAAGCCAGGCTGGGCAAGCTCACTCACTATCCTGCAAGGGCCAGAGGAGCACACGGGCTGAAAGGAGCGCGCAAGAAGTTTCCCTTGTGCCAAGAGCCCTACGCAATGGGGAGGGAGATGTGGACATTTCCCGAAGCAGCTGCTGACAAGGTGTGCTGGGAAAGGAGTGGAGAGGCCTGATGCGATTGCCTGGAAGCATGGATAGTGTTGTGGGGGATCTTCAGGACTGTCAGGAAAATCCAGCACTGCGGCGCGGGCTGGGAACCCGATCCACGCGCGCGATTTCCATACTCACCATCGGAGAACAGCTTTATCTCCAAAGTACCCCTGCAGCAGGGAAAGAGCATCCCCTTCCTTTTACAGCTGGGGAATGTAGGCACAAGTATATTATTGACTTTTCCAAGGTTACTGAGCCAGACAGGAGCAGCCGGATCTTGGTCTGGTCTGCTGATCAGAGCCTTAATAACACCAAGCAATCCTCCCTCCAGCTTCAAGGCCACAACGTCTGCGGTTTAGTGTTTTCACAGAGGGCATAATCTGGGCATATGTAAGGATGTGCAAGACAGGAAAAAGCCTCTTGTTTGATCTTCACAGGAAACCTTAGCTCTGAAGTAACCTTGAGGTAACAGAAATAATGAAAAACATGATTTTTACTCGCAAGTTTAACGCATGAGGTTTGAAGGTCGTCAGAGTGTTTTTGTCCCTGAAAACTGGTGTTTTTATACTATACTTTCAGCACAGTGGTTTTAAATTATCTCAGCAAAGATGGATACAAGCAGTTTGTTTACCAGGTTAGGAACTGAAAAAATTAAAAAAAAAAAAAAAAATCTACGAGATTTAAAACTCTCCCTTGGCTTAATTACCCTTAACAATTTATTCACATAATCAAAGAAAAAAAAATCAGCTTGGCTTTTTTAAGAGCAGAGTCAAACCAACTGGAAAATTCACCTCCTACAAGACATTTTGAAGGGGAAAACTCCAGATAGCAACATGCTAGAGAAATGCCTTCAGCTGCAGACAAAACTGTATTGTAATGAAATCGTATACTTTGACTTCCTACCCTCCTTCCCTCTAAAAAACAGGAAAACCTGTTGGATTTGAATGTTGGTTTAGATCAACTCCTTTCCCATGGGAAGGGCCACTGCATAGGACACAGACATACAGAATTATATGCCCTTAAATGTATTTTGCAGACTACCTGCACACATAAACACATAAAAAAAAAGATATGATAGAGAGCACGACTGTTTCTTTAAAATTATTTTTCCCTTCCCTTAAGTTATATAAGTAGTTTTAAATTAATTTCAGAAACGGGGATTACTGGAGATCACTAGTATTTTTTTTCAAAACATACAAGAAGCAACAGCAATGCTGGAAATGGACTGGAGTTGCGAGATCCTCATTCTGCATCTTCATGGCACTTTTCTGGGGCCCCAGAGATCTTCTGTAACCACTGGGAAACAGTGATTTTTTATATCTAGAGATCAAAGGGGCAGGATCTGTTCTCTGAGGACACAAAGTCCTAATACACGCTAAAACTAAATGCTCTTAAGTTGCTCACTGTAGGGAACTTGGAACAGAGACTTTGTTTTGCACCATTTATAGTGCTCTGCAGTCAAAAGATTTTAGAAAAAAACCAGAAAAACACATACATAAGTTGAGAGAACTGTTCCAGACCTCATCCTAAATTGACATCATATAGAAAAATAATAAAATGGACATTGGTCTCTTTCATATCAAGCTTCCAGTTTTATTTGGTTCTATTAAAACACATATTTTGCTGTGGCAAACTGTATTGTCTCTGGTCTCTTAGACAGTGGGTTTCATGCATTCTTGCATATATTTGAACTTTTGATCGTTTTCCAAAATTTCACTGCTAGTATCCTAGGCAGCCATCAGTGGGTAGTGATATGGGTCATTCTAGTTCAAAATTAAAAGGAGATGAGTGTGACTGATCCTTTTTCTCAAGGCCAAATCTTATAACAAATCATCTGGAGAACTGCCAACAACTTCAATAAGACCAGAAATTGTCCCTACTGTTATCTAAAAAACTTCGTGTACTGTATGAGAAATTCAGGGTGCAAATTCTCCAGCCAGATTAGACTCATTCTCCTACAGACTAGGAAAAGAATAATCAGACAAAAGAGCAAAGGGAGAGACTGCAGACTTTACTGATGCCTCTATGCTATTGCTCACCAAATTCCAAAATAGATGGAGGAAAAACAGGGAAATGTGAGCAGCACTGCATCAGTTCTTTATGAGCAAAAGTGGAAATACTACCTTTTTCTCAGTACAATTTAGAACAGGTTTTATTATATAATTAATGTATATTATATATAAACATAATGTACAAATTCAAATACACAGGATTGCTCTTGTCTTAATCCTTTATGCTTTGCTCCCAGCAAAGAGTGAATGGAAGAAAATAAAGCTGGAATATAAACAACTTATGAAGTTTTGGGTTTTTAGTGGGGTTTTTTTTTGTCAGAAAGTGACAGGACAAGGGGAAAAACCCATGCTTTTGTTCCCTTTTTTGAATTTCATGCTCTGGAAAGATGTCAGTATGTCTACACAAGTATGCATGTGCATGTATGTATGTCGGATTTACTAGAATGGCAAGAATCTGGGACTTTGAATTCTCTGACTTCAATAGTGCTTCAAGGACTTGGCATGTGACAGATACTGGCATATTGTGTCTTGCTGTGAATGAGGGGTCGACTGAAGCTTTACAGAGTCTCTGTTCCCAATCAGGAATACGCACAGCTCACGAGGCACATCTGAAAGCTTGGGATGTGCTGAGGAGTTCTTGAACCCTCCCTTTCCAGCGTGCAGTGCTTACCCCAACAAATGTCTGGCCTTTTACTGACCTTTAATTTCATAATAGGCTCATGTTGACAAAACACTTCAAAATGAGATCAACACAGATAGGTAGCTTGAGCTGTGATACAGAAAAGAGTTTTCAAAAGCAGGGGAGCAGAGAAGATAAGCAGTAGTGACATACATAATGGGAGCTCTATATGTTCAGCTGTTTGCATGTGAGGCTATCACCTTCAAGTACTGCATCATATTATTAAAGCATTTTTTTTCTCTAAAAGCCTATAAAACTTTGTTGCTTATTTTTCTTCTAATTTTCAAATTTCATTTTAACTAGTCCTATATTCCACTCATTTTTATTAGGCAGCCATCTCTGAGTCAAAAGATAAAGGCAGAAGGAAGGTGGAAAGAGTTTGAGAGGAGAATCAGAACCAAAGAATTTCAAATTTGAACTTCAGAGCTCATAAACAGCATTTTAGCAAAGTTACCTTGTCTCACTGCTCTTTAAATTTCAGGGCAAATACTTAGAGTGATAATTTAGCCACAGAATGTTTGTATTAAACAGGGGCCTCCTGCTCTCAAGTTTCTATAGTTTACAACAAAGAGTTTATAAAACACAACTCTTTCTGTCTGACATTCAAATCCATCTCTGCAACACACTCTCCTCTGGATTTGCGCCACCGAATGAAATGCTTTGGAAAAACAAAATAAACCAAAACCCTGCTGTGGAAACAGGAAAAATCTAGTTTCACATCCTCTGCAGAGAGAGAAACAAGACGGAAGTAAAAAGCACCAAATGGAGCTCATAAAGCTTCACTCTGATCTCAGCCTCCACGTTCTGGCAGAAAGCGCTACCTAAGAGATGTGATCTGCTTCAAGTGAGAACAGCCTCTGATTGCACCGTGAGCACAAAAATATATTGTCTGTGAACAATTACCCTGAACAAACTCTGAATAAGGGAAATCTGACTACAGAATAAGGGGAAATGTTGTGGGAGGCAGGCTAATTGTCCCCCTCCCTTGCCAAGACCTTATCTTGCACGCCAGCCATCTGTAGTAGCTGTGCCTTCAACTACAGTTTTGTGGGCTACGCTGAACCTCCTTTCCACAAACTGCACCACAACGAGGTGCAAGCATCTTGCCCATCAGACACCATCCACCATAGAAGTGATTTGAGTGCTGTAACAAAACCAGTTTCTAACTTTATGCTCATCTTATCAATAGTAGCTGCTCATATTCCTTATAACATTCCACGCAGCAGTGCGCAACTGGAAGGGAACTCATCCTAAACCACAGGTGCTATAGGGAATCAATGGGGCTGGTGTTGAAATTCATTACTTCTTTCTCTTTCAGCATATCTACAAATAAAAAGGATTTGTTTATTTGGAAGTCACTGCCCCAGATAGGAACACATTCTGAACACTGTGAGACCAACATGACAGAAGGAGAAAAATGCACACCTGAGTACACGCTTTCTCCATTCCTGGATCCCGGACACCTCCTCTTTAATTACATTTTGAGGACACTCAGCAACTTAGAGAGAAAGTGCATGGTGGGTCAGGAGTCTTTTTCAGGTTTTGTGTTTGTTTTCTACTTTTATACAGAATCCACGTGCACTTTGGTACATATACAGGTTGGCAGTAGAGAAAAAGCACACAACTAGACACAGGGAGGCCACCTGGTGATCAACCAAGCTCTCACCTTGCTTGTAATACTACTCTGAAATTCAGGTAGGAAACAGCTTTTTCTGCACAAGAGCACAGAAGAATGCTCTGCCCAAATATGGGAGTTTCTGTAACACAAAGCATTGCTGACAGCTTTCTTGTGAGCCCCCTGTGATCACATTTACTGCTGGGACTTTGAGTTGGCTTTATTAGTATACTGGGCACTCTGCACATATTCATCACTGGCCTTTTACAGCAAGTACATCTCCCATGTCATATGGCAGTCTCTGTTTTAGACTTTAGTCCTTTATTCCTTCAGAAAGCAATGTTCTGCTGCTATTTCTCCTTTTTCTGTTAATTAATTCATTTGAGAGTATTCCTTAAATTTTCATTTTAATGCATTTTTTGTGGGGATCTATTAGTGACTTCTAAAGCTGCATAAAACTGTCACTGATTTAAAGTCTCTGTTACCATACATGTATGAATCTGTTTACATTACATGTGCACATGGATATATGTACACATACATGTGTATGTGTGGATTAAGCAAAGAAAAACCAAAACAAAACCAAAAAACCTTTCCAACTGCATCTTCCTCCCTCCTTCCTTCTCCATTCTGAGCAGGTTCCTGCTATCAACTGCTGGAGTGTGCTCACTCTACACCTAGAGCTATAATTATTTTGCTTTAATTTTACAAAACCTTTTGTTCCATTCCCACGAGCCCACCTGATCCTTATATTACACTTGCTCTATTAAAACACTCATGCAGAACAAAGCACAGTTGTACTGATTCATAAGTAACTCACCCCCCACCCCCTCTTCTTTCTACTAGGCTCATGCATCTTACCACAGTTTCACGACACTGTCCTGATACCACTCCATGGTCCCATTTTTGCCTCTTTTTCCTCTCTTTTAAACCGTTATTTTTATGTGCTTAGGGTCCAATTACACCATTGTGTGCTGCTGTTTTGAATTGCTGTTGTTCTCAGTCATTTTATGTTATGCTCTTTGGCACAACCAATATAGTGCAGGGGGTGTTACGGAATTTATTTGTCGTAATCAGACTCTGGGATTCTTTCTGTTTTTATTACTATTATTATTATTCATAGAGTACAAGCACCAGGGCTAGCCCTACATTTTCTTCAGGCAAGCCAAAGGTCATTCGTAGCCAGCCTCTGACACCAGCCTCCCCTGTCTGCAGAAAAAGGACCCAGCAGCAGCTCAGATCAAGGTGATCACTATTATTTGGGCATGGCCTGCACAAACCACTAGGCTTTACTGAGGACCAAAGACACCAACAACACTTGTAATAGGAACTTCACAGAGGCACTGGTCATTTCAGATTTAAAAAAACTAAATCAACCTCTCTTAAATTATTGCTGAATAATGGAAGGACAGAGTACAGACAGTCAGTGAAGATGGGAATAACAAAAGAGCTGTTTCATCTTCTTGTCCTGTTCAAGTTCCTTGAGCTGAGACAGCCTCCATTTTCTGGCTTATAAAGCACTAAGCATTTTGTTAGGACTAAGTAGCAGATAAATAATCATCAGCCAGAGCAGTGCACGTGAAGGCAGTGCTGGCAAAGAGCAAATCAAGCTGAGCTCCAGGTAAACACCTACTAGAGATGGAGAGCAGGACATTTTGCAGTGCCCCACTGAACACCAGAGGAGGCAGGTGAGGACAGGCCAGGCAAAGGGGTGAGAGAAGGCAACAAGAGGAAGGAAAATGGTGTGTATGTATGTTTCTCTGGGTGACACGTGGAACAATGGTGAATACCAATGCTCTGAGCAATTAAAGAGAATAACAGGAGAAAAAGGGGAGTGTGGCAAGGCACAGAACAAACACATCTGTAACAGGGTACAACCGAAAGTTGCAATTTACCAAAGAATAACCATTCTGCACATTTTATGTAGCATGTCAAATCTATCAGATTTTTCTCTTATTAAATCATCATTCTACAGCAACAATCATTCTCTCAATCAATCCCCCGTGTTAACAACTCTTAGTAATGACTAACTTGGCAGGAATTGATGTTTACATATATTTTAAAGTCCTGAGCACTGTTCTGTATTTTTTGGATGTTAAATTTCCTTTACATTTTGTCTCTTATTTTTTAACCTGTTTTTAAAGGATGGATGCATTCAATTGGAAAATAAAATTTTGTGACACACTCAGATTATGTTAGTTCAGGAAATTGGCAGTGGGATAAGAACAAAACCATTCACCTCCTGATTGCTGATTCAAATCTAGCCCAAGTGAGATAGTCACAGAAGCTAGAAGCCTCCCATGGTGGCTTTGTGATTTGAGATTATTTTCTATGAATCTCAATCCACTTTAGGCCAAGAACCAGAATCGCAAATCCCCTGCCTGAATGAGCATTAAGCGGCATCACTGCACACAGTAACAAGGGAGATGCCAAAAACCAAACTGGTTCTGGGGACAAACTTCCAACCTTATCCTAGGAAACAATCATTAAAAATCAGGGTATTTTGTTCCACGCAAATGTGGAGCAAAGGAAACGTATACATCTACCTACCAGAGAGAAAATACCCCCTGTAGTCACATTAGTTGGTTGCTGCAACACTTAGCTGAGGTGCTTTGTGTTATGGCCCTGTCCCACTTGAGAGCTGAGAGACAGGGAGAGCAGGAGGAGAGAATTTAGCAAAGGTTTTCTATCATAAGTTCTGAAGAAGCAGCAAGCTCATGCAGTCCTTATATCATAAAATCAAAGGACACTCGGAGCTACTGAAGACTTTGGTCACTATTTGGTCCATTTTCCCTGCCTAGATAAAAGACACAAATGAGACATTTAAATTTGCAGAAGACCAAACCTAAGGAGGGCTGTGTTGCACTTTTTATTTTTTTTTTGGGACACGACTGATTAACGAATCTATTAGCAAAGCCATTTCACTAAACAAACATTCTATAGCACACAACAAAATAGTGATGTTCAGGCATATTTCCCATGGCTCCTTCTTTTAGGGAGTATGAATCATTAAAATCACTTGGGAATTAGCTATTCCAGCTTCCTCCCCTAGATACATTTGTTAACCTGAGAGAGGTAAAGATCTCAGGACCCACAAGTAGATGTAAGTTTTCCCACTGTTTGTGCTGAAATGGAGCCAATGCTGATTCTGCCTTCGGATGTGCACTCAGGTGCCTCTCTGTTATGTTTCATTTCACATTTGTGATCTTTATTCCTTAGAAACAGGAAAAATGCACATCTGGCACATCATGTTTGCATGAAACTTGGAATTGTTCTTCAGGGGCCGTAGCTTGGACATGCACTTGACTATTCACATGGAAGTGAGATGAGAAAAAGAGCTGCCTTTTAAACGACCGAGTATTGCTAATTTAATATGGGGAATTATGGGAGCAAGTAGTTATTCTCAAAGTTTTCAGGGACATTACTGAAAGTATCCATGTATATGGCAAGAAAAAGTTGGTGGGAAAGTCCCCCATTTTCTCCTTCCTTTTTTCTTAATTTCTTTCTTTTCCCTTTTTGGCAAGAAGAAAAAGGAAGACTGACAAAATGGGGGCAAAAAAAAAAAAAGTATTCATTCAATGATCCTTGTCCAAAATAAAATATGGGGGCAGGAGTAGCCTTACAGATTGTAAAGCATAGCTGTAAATACATATACAGGTAAATGCCTCTATTACATAAAGTTCTAGTAAAATGTATAAAAATTCTAAGTATACCTAAGCAGACAAAGTACAGTTAAAAATTTAGCTGCTAAACTGGAAGAAGCAGACAAACAATAGTAAAACTATTAAGAATTTGGAAAAAAATAACATTTTTTATATGAATTTAAACTTAGGATGTGACACAGAGAATGTTGATTTAATTTAGGAGTCATAAGGTTAATAATGCTGATTCACTGGCAGAGAATTCAAATAGACATTGCATCTTCCTAAACCTTTTAAATTGTTTTGAGAATGTTTTGGGGAGGCTCTGGAATGAGCCAACTTGTCAAGGGAATCTGTATCTGAATGAAAGCCAGTGTTCAGTACATGACTCAAAATCATAAATTTTGAGGTGCAATAGTCCTGCAGAGCAAGGAACCACTATTTCAGGGAACAGGTATGGCTTCACTGAAAATCAAAAGATATAATTTTCAAAATATGCAGCACACAACTTCAGCTCTCATTTAACATGAGTTTTTATGGACACTGACTACCCTTCAGGAAAGCACTTGTGGACTTGCTCAGTGTTTTCAGGAAAGCTGAAAGCACCAGGAATAAGAGAGAACTCATATCTAAGACTGCTTCCATGTGCCATGAGAGGAAAAAGGCAGCACTAGGCAAGCTGAGGTGCAGGAGCTGCACACAGCCCCACGCTGATATGCTGAGCACTGTGATGATGTGCTGTGCACCCGTGTGCTTTTCAAACTGATTTTACGTGATTGATCATTTTGATCTGTGAATCTGGGCTCTTGGAATCCTTGGTCTCTGTGGAAGGTCAGATTCTTACTCAGAGCTGGTTTGATAAGGTGACATGCTGGGCTTCAAGCAGTGGCATTTAACCAGTGTCTTCAGTGACCGCACATGGGCTGGAGCCAGACCATCCCTTTGCACCCAGTGCAAGCTGACAGCCTTTACCAAGAGGCAGAGGACACACACATTTAATGTGACACCCCCATGACAACATGTTCACCAGTATGGAGAGCAACACAATAGTAAATATAACCTGTTCTGTTGTTTTCTACAGAAAAAAAGTCTCAGATGAAGAAAGACTACCTCAAGTGAAGATGCCATCACTTAATACATGCCAGATTTGGCCCTGACATGGTATGTGAACCTACAGCAAGACTTGAATTTCACAATTAGCTTCACATGCTCCAATTAGTTTCTCAAGCTGCACAAAAAGCAGAGGAAGCTCAATAGTAAGACAAGAGTGAGCTTTTGAAAAAAACATTATCAGGAATAATTGTGCTCTGGAGAATTTATTTATTTACTAATGCAAACAGTACACACTGAGATAACATCTGGCAGTGTTTATTACAATGAAACCAAATCAATACTTCTGTCTACTACAATATCTGTCCACAAAATAGTCATTCCTCCTGACATCCACAAGAAATACTCAGCTATCTATTACAGTAGCCTTTGTTAGCAAAAACAGAGGTTGACACACTAATTTTTCTATTAGAAAGAATTAGATGTACCTAGGCACAAGAATGATGGTGGAAAATTGGAGAGAGAGAGATGCAGTTTGTGGCATCACAATGAATATTAGAAATTAATAAAATCATAGAAACAGAATTTCAAACCACTGAAATGTTTTGGGTTGGAAGAAACCTTCAGGATCATATTGTGCCATCTTGTTTCTCCTGCCAGGGGCAGCAATATCTTCCACTAAAGCAGGTTGCTCAAAGCCCTGTTCAACCTGGATGGGGCTTCCACAACTTCTCTGAACAGTATCTTTAGAGAATTTCAAAAAGCCACAGATCCCAGATCTTTTTTCTTGTGCCTCAGGGGAAGGTCCTGATTGATGGAAAGTTGAATCTGAGCCAACAGTTCCAACCCTGTCCTGGGGGGCATCAGGCACAGCATCACAGCCAGGCAGGGGAGGGGATTGTCCTGCTCTGCTCTGAGCTGGGGGGGCCTCACCTCGAGTGCTGGGGGCAGCCACAATATAACAAAAATAAAAAGCTATTAGATAGTGTCCAAAGTGGGGTAATGAGGATGGAGAAGGGCCTTGAGGGGGAGCTGTGTGAGAAGACTGGGGTCACTGGGTCTGTTCAGCCTGGAGGAGACTGAGGGCAGAGCTCACTGCAGTTACAGCTTCATCATGAGGCTGAGAGGAGGGGCAGGCACTGATCTCTGCTCTTGGTGACCACTGACAGGATCCCAGGGAATGGCCTGAAGTTGTGTCAGGGCAGGTTTAGGTTGGATATCAGGAACAGGATTTTTCACCCAGAGGGTGCCCAGAGGGTTGGGCACTGGAACAGGCTCCCCAGGGAAGTGGTCACAGCACCAAGCCTGGCAGGGCTCAAGAGGCATTTGGACAATGCTCTCAGGCACAGTGTGTGACTCTTGGGGTGTCCTGTGCAGGACTAGGAGTTGAACTTGATGATCCTTGTGGGTCTCTTCCAAATCAGGACATTCTATGATTACTTTTGCTAGTGTGCTACTAGGTTTTTGAGGCATTTTAAAGCTCTAAGTAAAGGGAGAAAATTTGACTTCTCATTTCCTTTTGAAGTCAGGATTCAAAAAGAAGTGATACTGAACCTATCCACATAATTAAAAAGCCAAAAATAAATTTGTTTTGAAAGTTCTGTGTATTAGAATTTCCAAGTAAGCCCTTTCATTTTTTGCTATTTCTGTATTTGCATTATTGCACATCGCTGTAGAAAAACTAGCAGTGTTTCGTGCAATGAAAAAAGTCACTAAGCATTAGCTCAGTTCTTACTGAACCTTCACCTTTCTGAAAACTAAGTGCCTCTTGCAGTCTAACAAACAGATTGACGTGCAATAAGATATGCATTACTACTTACTTATCACAAAATTAAGTAAAAAATAACAAAACCACACAAAACAAAATCAATACTATTATTTTTCCTCTTTACATTTTTAATTGCTATAATTTTGCTTTTGTTGAAACAGTCATTTCCAAAGAAAAATTATATGTCTGATTAATGTGACTATACATAAAATAAATGTACGTTTGCCCCTGTTTAATTTCATAATTTGCTTGCTCATTGTTCAAGGCATTTCTATTTGTACAGGACCTAGAGGTGAAATAAGACCTTCTACGCTACACCAAGTCCTGAGGCATGGGCTATGTTCAGAAGTTATTGTGGTGATATGTTACCTTTTTCCCATAAAAGCTTCACTTTGACAAGATAATTTGGATTGTAGTTATGAACTGGGGAGAGCTGGGAGAAGAGGGGACATAATTTATTTTCATCTCTCCTGGTCCAGATCTATTGGGCAGAGTAGGACACATTTTAATTTGGACTGGTACACTGAGCAGCCACCATATGCCCTTATATGTGATACCTGTTTCTATAATTTGTGTTTGGTAAGATTTGCACAAGGATTTCTTCTTAAGCTTCTTACTATTTCTTGCCCTCCACACCAATAACATCTTACTAGACCCTCAAAGTCCTAATGATGTGGCCACTAAGAATGACCTGGGGAGGAATTACAACAATAGTGCTATAATGGCAAAGTGGTGAAAGAAAAGAAAACCTGACCTTCCAAGCACTGGAACTGGTAAAAATGCCACTAAAGAAAGTGGAGTCCCTATTTAAAGGGCAACAGTACCATCCCCACTGATACCCATTTAGCCACATGAATTTGTGCTACACTTGAAAATACTCAGAATATTTGACCCAGCTTTAAGTGAGAAGATTGAGATTTCAAAAGTGCAGAACAGGCTCCATTATCTCTTTCTGTATTTAAAGAAACCCAGGACAAATGCAGGCTGGGTTCTGAAAGCTCTCAGCACCGAGTAAGATTGGTGCAGGAGTTTCCACTAGCACATCAGTGATGCAGAGGAATAAAAAGGCCAATCTGGGACAGAGACTGGGACTTCTACACCTGGATTCAGGGTGAGCAAGAGCCCAGCCCCAGTTCAGCAAAGAACTGGTTTGTCTGAACTGTATATGAAATTTGCCAGTTCCTCATCAACACCACAAACTGAAGAACTGTTTTGTAAGTTAGTATTAAAATTGATCTAGGTAAAATGGGGGGGAGGGAATAATTTCTAACCAATATAATATTTCCTAAAAGGATTCCAAACCACCTGAAAATAGGAACAGATCCAAAATAAACCTTCATTTAACCACTATTGGGGCACAAACATGCATGTGACAAATTTTATGTTAGTTTGATATTAAAATAAGATAAATCTATTTGTTTCAAGAAAAAAAAAATAAAGATTAAAAAAAAGCTCTCTAAAGAAAGCAGGATGTATTTATTTTCTCACTTTTTTTACCAGAAGGTAAAACCTCTTCCACTCCATCAGTTAAGGAAAGTCCTGCATTTCCAGCAGGACATCAGCCAGAGCAGTTGGTGTCTGCCCCTCACTTGGGGCAGGACTTTTGGGGAGGAGGGAAAAGATGAATACATAAATGCATCAGACATACCATAACCCAACTCATGTAAAGGCCCAACTCAAACATACATGTTTGCAATGATTCCTGCCTCCACTGAAAGGAATGTGGAAAAATCCCAGGGACTTTTTTTGGGGCCAGGATTTCCCTCTTTATCTGTAAAAGTGATCGGAAAATGGTGGCACTCCCCCCAGAAACGGTGTGCAAAGAGCTGGCAGGGATCACAGGTGATAATTATGTTTGCACAACCTCTGTGGGCACTACAAAGAACAATGGCTTTGTCACATTGCTTACCTGCAGCTCTGAATTCCTCCCACTTCCACAGCCCTGAGTTGCCAGCTCTAGGAAGCAGCAGTGGGGAATTACAAAGTCCTGTCCCATTCAGATAGTGGGACCAAGTACTGGCAGCAGTAGAAGTGAGACTTAAATGTTTCAGAACATGGATATTCAGGCTTCCTACCATGTCAACAAAGAAAAAGCAGGGAGAAAAGCCTACTTCCCTTTCTAAACTTCCACCAGTGTACCCATGATTAATCACAACACAACTTTGAGAATTAGTTCAGCATTAAATAAAGAAATTCTATTTTGTTATGCAGTGTATTCCTTTTACAAGAAATACAAGCATAAGGAGCTTAAAGAATCTCTACTATATAGTATAGATACATTCTAAACATTATGACAGAGATAGTGTAAGAGATTTTTAGAAATTAAATGCTTTTAAATATAATTTAGCCATAATGGAGATCATCACGTAGAAAACTGTGCCACTGACAGTCTGACAATGCAGGGACATTAGAATTGTTTTCCACCTTTCTAAGGTACAGGAAATTTCTGCCTATCTCATATTGATGAAAGGCAAATTCTATAAGGGGATAGAAAATGCATTAATAAAAAAGTAGAATGTACCTAGCACATTTGGAATTCTTTAGGACATGAATGGATTGCAGTAAGGAAAAATACCTTGCTGGTAAGAAATCCAGTCCATGGAAGAATCAGCAAGTCTTTAGAGCTTCCCTCTAGTTGCCTCTGGGCTGAACATAATCTAACAAGTTGTTTCCCTTTGCCCTTAATACTTCCCAAGTACTGGACAAAGCCCTGAACTTTGGAGTCCTGCACCTAAATTTTACTGCATCTCGCTTTGGACCTGGTAGCACAGTGTCCTCTCACCACCTATTTCCATATTTTTGCAACAGTGTGAGATTTAGGTATGAGAAGAGAATGATGTTTTGAGCATTACAGAAGTTCAGGGACTATCTGAATGCAAAGCTTTGGCTCAATACCAGTCCAAACACACATCTATTTATATTTTTTATAGATTAGAATCATAACTATTAGTTAGGATTACCTTCCTACAACTAAGAATTTTTCTGAACTCTTGCCAAAGGACAGCTCCCTGGACAGGGCAGGAAAACACTTGAGGTGACCATGACTGGTATCCTGAAGAAAGTAAATATTTGCTAGACATCTAGAGCTGTCCTAATATCTGAATGTTCTCTTCAGTGCCGTTCTGGAGCCATGAGTATCAGCATGTAGGCACGAGAACACTACAGCACAATTAAGACAGCTAGAGTGAACAGGAGTTTGCCATGATAACTGTGTTCTTGAATATCAAGCACAATCAGAGGAAGGGCAGCTGGAGCTGTGAAAGAGCAGTATTCTCTAAGCCACACACACACACAAAGAAGCCGAGAGTAGTAATACACCAAATTCTGACACAGGAAGAAACTGCAAGTGGGATCCTTTCTGGAGCCATGTCACATGGCCAAGAGGCACCAAGACAAATTAAACAGCACTGAAACCCTGAAAAAAAGTACAAAGAATAATCCTTTCCTTCATGCAGGATTGAAACAGTTATAAGGAATCAAAACTTTTACATTCAAGTGCCATCCATGAGCATCACTACCTATAGCAACCTTGACTACAGACTCAGGGATTTTTCATTTCTAATTATGCTATACTTCCAGCTGAGTTGATAGACTAATTTAATTCTACACCTTCCTGGTCACCTGGTTCCTGAGTTCCTCAGCATCCTCTCTCTGCATTCCTTAGGCTTTTGTGATGCCCTAACCCCTGGAATTTCCCTCCAGTTGCTAACAACACACAGGCTAAAGTTGTCAGTAAGGCACTAAATACACTCAAAAGGATGATCATTTTAGAGCTGTTTGCTTCAGGAATCCAGTATCCCTTGTTCTGGGGAAGTGACAGCCACTCAGACATAAGAAGGTTAGCCGTGTATTAAAACAGGGCAACAGACATGACAAAACAGATTATCCTCTTCAATTGAAACCCTAATGAATGCAAAAAGGAACTGGGAAGAGATGAGAATTCATCTGTCTCTGACTCCAATTCTTTCCTTTGATGGTCTGATCTTACAAACTCTATCCACAGGAACTGTGGCACTATACCCCACCTAAATGAACTGGGGCTGCATGATCATGATCTAATCTGGTTTGCATTCAGAGAGGACATGCAGCGATCTGGTGCACAACTGCTGTCATTGCTGTTGAGAAATATACACCTTATTTCTTGAAAAAGTTCTGCTGGTAGAGTCACAGGAATCTTGATTACTTGCTGCAAGTCTTGGAAGAAATGATATAACACTCGTCCATTCTACAAAAGATTTTCATTATTCAAATTTTCAATAAGAACACTGCACGAACTAGAATGAAATTTCCAAGGAAATATGATGAAAAAAAATCTGCCAAAGAAAGCAACAGGTTCAAAAAATTGTTAATGCAGGTTTTGACTCAGAGATGCCTTCAGTTATTGCTGACACCAAAACATTTTGAACAGCCAATTACTTCTTTTTGGTTATTATTTAAAAATAAACAAATATTCTGATCTCTTTCATGCCAGCGGAAACTGTTAAAAACAACAGACCAATTTTGGCACAACAGATTAAAATCTCTTCTTAATCTATTATCTAGATACTTCAGGGGCAATGGCAGGAAAGAGGGCAGTAAGAATGAGATCCTCTATAGTAAAATTCAGAGCTAAACAATTTAGCCTAGTGAAGAAAACAGACCAGAAAATGTGGGTAACTTACATTCATCAGACTGCCCTACATCAGACTCTGGAATTTGAAATGATTCAGCGAGAGTGTCCTCAGGGACACTGATGTAAATATAGAGTAACCACAATGCCTTTCTCTGGAGTCCCTCCCATTACACACAATTAGCTAAAAAATTTCATTTCAGATAGAACACAATAGGAGTACTTTGGAAAAGGCCAGGTCTGTGTTGCTTTTTTTCATTTCATAGTTTATCTAATGACATCTCTGGTCTGAGATAACCTTCCTTCCTCAATAATATTTAATCTTTATTTTATCGTGGAGTAGCAAATGCTTTGATAAATGGAGTGAAAGATTTTCCACTTTCACCATAACATCTTCAGGTGCTGAAATGCTGAAGTGTTTTACTGCAACTTGCTACGGCAGTGCTGCACAGGGAATCAATGCTTATATTCCCAGGCCTTTTTAACATGAGTGAATCACAGCCCATATTTCTTCATATACTGAAACAACCACACACCAGAGAGCCATTTTCATATCCTCATCTATTGTGGCCACCATTCTATAAAAACAAGAGCTGCCGTCTATGAAAAAAGTCATTATTCTATCCATTTGTACACTACAGCTGATGCCCTTAACCTCCAGACCTACAACATACAAACAAAGCCTCACACAACACCTCCACCTCCCAAAAATCCCGTAACCATTTGTAAGAAAACAAAAAAAAAACCTCACGAGGGACTTAATAGAAAATAATTCTTAACTCCTTTTCTGTGCTAAGTTGTGAATGAGACGATTAAAACCAGCCTGAGAACTATGAAAATTCCCTTTTTCCGAGTGGATTTTGAGATTTGCAGTTTCATTAACTGAAAACATCTTTCTAGGATGTTTGCATGAAAATTCAGAAAACAGAGGCAATCATAAGAAAAGAGAAACAATTATAAATCTCTTAATCTCCTGAGACATTTACCTTTTTTGTAGCAGGCTTTACTCCAGTCTCATTACATATTTGCTCTGATCATCAATCCTATTTGCAACTTTCAACTGTCTCCATGTTCTTTATCAGAGGAACTTGTATCAGGCAATACCTGGAGTGTGTGCATTCATCCAAATTCTAACAACCAGTAACTGAAACAAATCAGTATTTGGGCACTGACTGGAAAGAAACCCCTGCAGACTCACCACGACTGAACATGTCTTTGTGTCTATACAACTCCCTCCTCTGCCCTTCTCTAAAAAAGAAGGGTCACAGCAAAATGCTGGTAGTCCAATGAAATCTTGAAGACACAGTGTGCTTTCAGTTATGAGAGGATGGAAAAATGAGAACCCTGGAGATCTTCCGGGAACATTAGGCTTTATTAATCAGGAATGTACTCGCCACATACCAACATTCCCAAACTGAATCAGATAAATGCCAGGGAGGAACAGAACCCATCCAGTTTGGAATTCTGTCTTATGGGAAGCTCCAAGCACACTCTGGGAGGTGGTTTTCCAAGCCATTCCTTAAAAAAGAAATCTCCTCTGCTTCCATAGTACCTACAGGTTGTGTGTTCCAGCACTTTACAACCCATACAGTCAGACCATGGCTCCTAATATCTAACTTGGTAATTTTCACTGCTCGTTGATCTGATTTCTTTAGGTCTTTCTCCCAGTGGACATGAAGAACAATTAATCACTGTGCTCTTGATTATAAATTTTCACTCACTAGGCTTTTTTTTTTTATTTTTTATTTTTTGTATCTTCTCCTTAAGGTACAGGAAAAGCAACACTTTCAGAAGCATATAATGCCAGGTAGGGCTCCTACATATCCTCTTGCCCCCGGGGAAGATAACAATCAACCAGTTTCTGCTTTTTCCACCATTTTAACTCTAGGACAGTTTCTGCCTTGACAAACATTTTTGACCTCTCCACATTTCCACTGGGGTTCCACAGGTAGAAATCAGGGCAGAATTTATCCCCATGAGTTTCTGGATTAATGCCTTGGTAAAGGAAGGGGAAAAGGCAAAATTAATTCTCTTTGTTAGTGCTGACACTATTCCTCAGGGATAGTTGGCCCCAAGACACTGATCTTTGTTCAAAGCAAGCACACTTCCATACTCATTTCACATTTGCAGCACAGCTTCTACAAGCCAATATCTGCATAAAAAAAAAGGCTTAAACTCATGAAAGTCTACAGTTTGTCCGAGGATTAAGAACTGAGAATGGACTCAAAGCCCATCTTAGACCTAAAATTCCAGCTAAAACAGCAAGTTATGGGAGGAAAGGACAGGTCCCAAATCCATCAAGATTCATGAGGATTCTTGCACTGTAAAGAACACAGTAGTGCATGTAGTGCTTGTTTGATGCTTCAAAACCCTTCCTTCATCTAAAAGCAGTGCTGTGAAGGATGAAGGCCTTCCCAGCTCTGACATCCTGACGCTACACATGCATCCTGCACTCTGGGATGCCAGCTTACTGTGTCACATTGGCTTGGGTTCTGCCTCTTCCTTTCCTTATGCCTGCAAGCTCAATTGAACTTATGAAAATTCAAACTGTCTTCTGTCTGTTTCATACATCATCAGCAAACAATCACTAGACAAAATGAATTTGCTCTCTGTAATTTGGAGGTTACACAAATGCCTCTGCTGTATAATGCAAAAAGAAAAAAAAAAAAAGAAGGGAATAAAGTTTGGTATGCAAAGTTAACTCAGCATGGAGGAAAGTAGCAAGGAAACAGACAGAGAACACGAACAATAAAATACTCGAAAGGGGGGAGAGTGACATGAGAAATACGTCTGTAAATTAGAGTTGGTCTTGCTATTTTTGAGCGATGGGATCAAATAAAAGCACAAGTTGTGAAAGATCACCCCCAAGGGTGGCTGTATCGCCATCCCTTATGATTTGTTTGCACGACATACTTACTAGTAACAATGGTTACTATTTATCCCCTAAGAGCTCTGCAAACACAAATTCACAAATTCAGTAATGTTCACAGAGTTGTATCAGTTTGAACCAGACTGAAAGAGTGGTCTGTTGAACAAGGCACAGTGAGGTTAAATGATTTGTCCAATGCCACTCATTGATCCAGTACCCACAAAGATTAGAACACTGCATCTCTTGGTCACTGATCAGATCAGGCTGTGCAAAGCTGAAACCTTGACAAACCAAGCTCTTTTGTAACAAAAATAACATGTAATATACTCCTTACTGCCCTCAGCCCATGGCAACATAACTAAAACTATTGCTTTGAAAGTACATTTTTTTCCACATGCAATATATGTGCAATCATTGTCTCATTCCAAAATCATGCAAATGCTAAGTGTGAGCAGAGGTACCTCCTCATGCTTGACTTAAACCTATCTGGGGTTAGTTGCAGACAGCAAAGTACTAAACCACATCCTTAAAGTTAAGTATTTGAGTAGTCCCATTTACCTCAATAGATCTGCTTGCCTATCAAACCACATGGCTTCAGTTCAGAGAATCCAGCCCTCAGACCTTTTGCATTAGGAGAATATCTGTACCACGTTCAGCAAGTGGAGGTTTTCATACAACTCTCTGATGTTCCGGTGATGTGTATCAATGTTTCTCTAATGCCATATGCCAAGTATTCTTTATTAGACAAAATTTGCCTCATTTTATATTAATCACTCACTTTAGGGACATCTCTACATTAAAGCAAGATTTCCACTCTTTAATTAAAGAAATAAGTTGCAAATCCACAAAAAGAAAAGGATATGGCTTGCCTTTTCTCTTTGCTGTTTTTGGGTTAATACAGGAAAGTCCAAAAGGCTAAGGAGCTTGCAATTAGAAACACCTGATTACAGCAAACATATAAGAAACAAAAGAAATCCTTAGAGCATACCTTCCTCTATAAAAAGTGCCATTATTTTTATTGTATCAATCAACTATTTACATGGACACAAGGTATTGCAAGAACCACATCCTCATTTTACAGGATATATATGCTTACAGAAAACTTTCCTCATCTTGTTCTTCTTTATTCCTGAGACAGGCTATGCCAAGGCTACAGAACTTAAAAGCAGCTACAAGTTTAAAACTGGGGAGGGTTATGATGGGGGTTTTTTTGGTGGTTGTTGTAGTTTCTTTTGGTTTTTTCGTGGGTTTTTTAAGCTATTAGCACAAGAAACTTAAGGATTCAAAATATGGCCCTTTACTTCACAGAATGGAAAGAAGACTGAGGCAGTCTCCAGTCTTAGGAGTTATGATCCCACACCCCATTGCCAGTTTGATCACTGATTTACTTGGACCTTGAGAAAGCTGCTCAACATCTCTCTGTAGATGCACTTGACACTTCTTTTGATAAAAGAAGGAAACAAAAAATATTTCCTAAACACAAGTTTTACATTTGTGCATTTATTTACCCTTCAAAATCTAGAGTCTCACATAACTAAAAAAAAAAGCTTATTCCAGCCAGCGCTGATTACTACTCTTATTTTGTCTTGGGCTGTCCATGCAGGACTTAGTGACCATCTGGATCCCAAGGATTCAAAGAACTTGCCTGTATTCACTCTTACACTGCTGCTGCATTTTGGAAAGAGAACTACTCCTGCTTTCCAACAAAAATTTTCCTGGTTGCTCACACTAAATTGCAATACAAGCATGAAATTCGGTACTCACAGATTCAGAAGAGTTCCCCCATTTTTCCCTGAACACCTCCCTTTAAATTGCTGCTGGACCCAGCAAATCCACGAGTGTTTTCAACCCAGCTCACCAGTGTAATTGCAAGGTTAACCTCTGGTGGCCAAGGAAGCTGCTACCATTCAGCAGTGAAGAGCAGAAAATGTTAAATACCATTCACTGGCCACAGCCTGCAGTTAATACACAATATTTAAACAACACAATGGCATGGCCCTTGCCAGTAATGTAAAAACACAGTGGAGTAGAGCCAGAATGGCACAATCTGCCTGTCTGAGTCATGCTTGGCTCTGTGTGCTGGAGGGGCAGGCTTTAGCTGCCCACAGTGTAACTGTACCCTCCAGCTAGTTTACGATAAAACATTAAAATATATTAAAAAAGGGGGTGGTGGTGTGGTGGTAAAGATGATAAATCTCCTCTAATAGTTAAAATATTTTAAAACTGAAGTACAAAAGTACCACTTTGGAAGAAGGCTCTGGATTTCATTACAGATTGCACATTTTGATCTTAAACAAGAAAACAAACTGACTTTGCTTTGTAATAATCCAAAGCTTTGTACTGTTCAACTGAAATCGATCTTTTTCCTTCTTTCTACAAGCTTCTGGATTTTTTTCATATATTATTTTATTTGATTAAGAATATCTGAATTTTGCTATATTTTCCAATCCTCTTTTGCATGCCTGTTGTTCAGCCACTGAAGTTCCAAATCTTAATTATTAACCCAAATACATCCAATAAACAGATTCTAAATAAGGGTAGATCAGAGTGATGTGCAGTCTGACTTGCATTTATGGAATAACTATGCTCTTAGAAAAAGACTCCTTTCTTGCAGAGACGTAGATGTTATTTTGACTGTTTTGTTGTGTCACAACAGAGATGAATTAGGCATTTCTGCCTTCATCTGCACCCTAAAGCAGCTGAAGTCCCCTGTGATGTCATCAGAAAGTTGTTTGTTTTTTTCTCATACAAAGGAGAAGAATTTGTTACGACATCATGAGAAGAGAATAAACTGTATTTTGTGCTATAAGGAATCTTCTGCTACTTTCTGTTATCTCTGCACCAACGTGCAGAAATCCTCACAGCAACTGTAAGTCAAGAGAGATGCACAGCACTCCTAATACTGCTCAAAACAAAGCAGGAAAGAATGATCTATTCAGTGCTCTGAAATTAAAGATCTGCAAGATGTAAGTTCCTTTTTAATTTTTAAATAAAACATCCTTTGAACTTCTAAATCCCATTCAAGGAGACTCTGACCTTTATCCAAGACCAGCTACTGTGCTAACACTTCGGATGCATATAGAGGAAAAATACGGACAAAAGGTACCGGAAAAGCTTTTACTTACAGGAATGCAGTGTGGCTTAATCTTTTTGTTTTTAAGGTGCAGTGATTTCAGCATCTACAATGTAACTTCAGGCAGTCTGAAAAGAAACAGGTTAAAATCTCTTTCAGTTATAATTGGTATTTCAGATTTAATTAAAAATTAAACTTTCATAATGTTTCACCATCCAAAGCAATGCATTATCAGTCAAGCGTAGCCTTTTTTTTTGTTAAAAGAAGCTCTTCCCAGAGTAGTTTGCAATGAAAGAAAAAGGGAAAAAGGCAATTGAGAGTAGCAAAATATATTTCTTCAGCAAAAGATCTCTGAATAATTTGGAAAGAAGCCTTCTGCCACTTAATTTTAACAATCAACCTTATACTAATTAAAAAAAAAAGCCCCACAATTAAAAAAGACAGAAAAACACCATCACATACCAAAGACTGTGAGGATAAAAATGTTAATTTCAGCAAAACAAGGACATTGCTAGGACCAGAACATACGCACCAAAAGGGAAAATATGGTTTTACATAATGCCAGCCAACAACATTTTTTTACAAATTCATTCTACAGCATGCAGCACTTTCAGACTGTTGCATGGAGGAGCAGAGAAAGACAAGTTCAAAAAAAGAGGAAAGCTGTTTTTAAAGTGTACAAGGCAAAAGGTCCCTTGCAACCTTTTGTTAAGGGATATGAAATAGCTCATCTATAAAACTGCATGGTTTCTTATCATGTAAAATAAATGTCACATTACTGTGCAAAACAGATGATTAAGAAGTGGTAGCTGTAGACACAGCATTTGAACAGATGCAAAAAAATTTTTTTTTTCAAAATGCAGTTGAAATAGTTGGAATGACAATAAAACTCCAGGGGTTGTTCCATAAATATGAGTTTAAATGTTAGACTGGAGTTTAAAACCTGTGGTTTTAATTATATCTAATTATAAAGGCTCCAAAACCGGGAGAAATGAGAAAAACAAAAAATATTAATAATAAATTAAAACAATTTTGCAATAAGTTGTCAGGATTTGGCCTCATAATAACAAACCATACAGCAATATACACAGACACATACAATGTACCAATGACTCATTAAAGGAACAAATCAAAACTTCATTAAATTTTATTTTTAAAAGGTGACAGCAGAGCTTGCCTAATTTACTCCATTCAAAGTCAAAGCTATTCTCCTCACCAGCAGCACACTCACAGAGATGGTCAAATAAATCCCGGATGCAAATCTAGTACTGTTTTTAAATGCACCACAGGCTGGGAGCAATTCCTAAGTGTAATTTTACTTTGTTCTCCCATAAGTAAAAATCCAATTCCTCAGATGTCAGTATTATATGAGGCTTCTCAATCTATCCTCATGAATGTTTGAAATAAAACACACCATATCAGACAACATACTGTCACACAAACTTGTTCCTACACACACCAATACCACAAACAAAAATGAGCTCACAAATTTATTTGCAGGTTTAAGTTTTCCACTCTGTCAATATCAGAGGTATTGGAGAGCAGGAGGCAAAGCAGAGAACAAGGAAGGGGACCACACAAGAAAAATCAGAAACAATTCTTGAGCATTTGAATGAACAAGAGCCCCCCACTGAGGCACTAGGATGATGCTGCCACAAGATAACCTTTACAGGCTTGGATGAAATTTTCCCTGAAGGAACCATCGGACTTTCCTCTTCCTGTAGACGAACTTATATCAAACAACTTTCCTTCTTTCTCCTGATTGACATCTAATAAGATAGACAAACAGTGAAGAAATCCAGGCAAAAACTTGCTAAGTCCATCAACAGCAGGCAACAGCACAACTGCCACGTAAGTGATAACAATTTCAGCCTCCAAACTTCCATTGCTTTCACTTTCTTCCCCTTCCAAATTTACCCCTTGTCTAACATCTTCAGGACTGTAATGCTGGCTTGCTGGCAGGGAAGGAGAGGGGCAGCAGTATTTAAAATCCAAAGCTATTTCTTCCAATGAATGCAGTGAAAAACTGACCTCAACTGAGAAAACAAAGAGTATTCACTGAGGGTGAAATGCATCCCTGTGTAGAGAGCCAGCATAGAGACTGCACCACTGAAGCTCTATTCCAATGACCTAAATAGGAATAAATTGGTGCATGGACTTCACCACAGAGAATTTTGTCCAAAATCCCCATTTTCTTGTAGGGAACAAGGAAACACATGGCCCTCTCCTGTCAAAGCACAAAGGCACAGCACCTCCTTCCCATGCTGGGCACAATCCTGACAGGGGCTCTTCAGTGTATCTTCCTAGTAGTTTGAACATGAAGTCTTTGTGCCTTGCTCACACTCTTCTGACTGGAAAAGGAGGGACTGCAAGATTTGGCATTACTCTGTAAGTTAGCCCGAAGGGACAGTGCCTGCAGATAAAAGTGTTCCCTCTCCTCAAGGCAGGCATAATTAGCACACACTGTGATTCTTCTGATACAAGAAATGGAGCCTCAGAAAAAGCTCTCCATAAGAGCTTGCCCTTCCTGTGCACTTGTGGGGCAGGAGATCATGATTGTTGGGTGAAAGGGGTGCCCTAATCCCCTTGTGGAAAGAGACACAGCTCAAGAACAGTCAATGAACTGCCCTTTGAGAGAAGCCCAAGAGCCGGAATTGCAAGAATGAGGAGTATGGCAGGTCAGGAATGAGGCACGTGAGTAAAGTGCTAACAACAGAGCAAGTGGTACCTCTTAGTGAAGGCTTTAAAAACATATATCAGAAAGTAACAGGTTTCACTGCTTTCTCACAATTCCTTCCTGCCGTAAAGCTTACGCAGACTCGAAAAACAGCGAGAGGAAAGCTACATCTACAATTACCAAAGTTCATTAGCAATATTCCATGACTTGCATGGGCCCCTGACTCTACTTTGCCTGACTCATGTTTATGGACTAATTCCCCACTTTAATAAGAATCAGATTCATTCAATCTAAAAATTAAAGAGAAGAAAAAAAAGTGTAACTTGTCACTGGGAAACATTTCAGAAGATGTCAACCTTCTGCAAACTCTTAGCAATAAAGAAGTTCCATATCTGTAAGGCTTTGATTTTCCTTGAGTACCTTAAGTCAGCTGGAGCAGGTCAGTTAGAGTCACATATAGATGATAAGTTACGAGGAGAAGGAAGATCAGAGAATACAATGCACAACACTTTTTGATGTCTTTAGAACTTTCTAGATATAGAAATTACAATCTCAGTCAACTGATCTTTTTCAAGTTCACTTCTTGAGCTGGAGAAATCAATAATGAAGGCATTGCCACAAGTAACTATTCAAACAAGGCAAAATACTGATGTTCTTACTCAAGAAAAATGTCATTGATAATATTAAGAAACTCATCTTCAACAACCAGGGAATGAGGGAAAGGGAGGGCACTAGATGACAGAAGGACACACACAAACAAAAACCCAAGCCCTTCACCTTCAAGATAATATTCAAACATATTCATGGGCAAGATAAGTAACCTCAACCCCACTTCAGAATCTAAATAATTACTTAGGATATGGCCCAGAATAATTGTGTCACAGAAAAAAAAAAAGGAAAGCCAATTGTACAGATTCCTCACCTAACAACAAATGTACAAACTCTGAAATTGGAAGGAGTATAGGCACACCAGCACAATTCTCTGTTCAGGTTCACTGGTAAAACAAGAGAACAAATCTTATTAACACAGATATAGCATCACTTTACTGCTTTTTGTAGGTGAATGCACTTTAGTTGGTATTACAACAGCAATAACAGCTTTATTTTTGTCATCTGTCCCTTGAGTAGAAAGAATAAAAAAGGAAAAAAAGTGCTTGAAAAATCCTCCCAAAAAGTTTGAATTTGAGCCCTTACAACAGTTTCAATAATATGCAGGAATTTAGTTTATTTCCAGTTCTGCCTTTGAACTCATAGCCATTTGTGGCTCAAACTAGAGTCACAGGGCTGCTGATGGGAGAAACCTGTGGGGGTTTATAATTTGGCAGAATGGGAGCAGAGGACAACCTACAGCATTGTGCCGGGATCAAGGGTTCCTCCCACGGCAGGAATGGACAACAGGAGACTGAAGGTTTCTTTGTCAAAATGGTAAATCTCTATCTGTTACTGGTTCACTGCAAAGATGAGCACCCACAGAGATTTTGTCCTCCTCATGGCACTCATCCTTTGAGTTTACTTTCCCAGTGAAGATGGCATCCATTACAAATTTTAATTTTCAAACCATGGCTGTTTCAGCTAGCAGAGTGTTTTAATCAGGAAAAAAGGGTGTATTTTCGGGTAGTATTCACACACCCCACATTCCCCAATAGTATTTGAACTATTTTTGTTCAGGTATGATAAAACCTGCCTTTGGGCAAAGACTAAGACTCCTTGAAATCTCAGTTTCAGAAAGCTAGAGACAATCAACTGTGTAAAAGCTGCAATGCACAATCCACTCTAATGGTCACTTGGAAACAGGTACTGGATGCAACTTCACCACAAGGGCCCTCAAACCTGTTAAACACGTTGGATCTCTTGGCAGCACAGTCCATTCCCCTCATTTATTCCTACTGCTATCAGATTAAGTAACAAGTACTTGAGAAGCCCAGCTGTGAAAGCACACGAGGAGCTGAATTTCTCAACCCACAAAAGAGTTGGTCTCTACAACTGCACTTAGGATCTGACCTGGACTCCTAATGTTTTGGAGTTTAATGGATAGCTCTGTTATAGTTAGGTGGGACCCAGCATCCTTCTAACTACCTCTAGAAGCTTTCCTCCTACGCAGGGGCGATGATGGTAATCAAGTTGGCTGCTGAAAACCACGATATTCCTTATTCCAACTGTTTTCTTGCACAAGCTGTCCCTAGATCCTGTTTATGTTCCCAAGGAACAGGAACAGTGACAGCATGCAGCTTTCACGAGGCCTTGCCCAAACAATTCTTTCTCTAAAGACACAGTTATTTTGTGAAGCAGCTCTGAAGCTGATATTCACTGAGCATCTCTTGGAATACAGCTTGAAGACTTTACTTATGCCCTTTACAAGCTATTGTAGCATATAAGCTTCTCCCACTTCTTTTCAAGGTTCATAATGCTTTTGATCTTCACAGCCTCACTGCTCCTGCTGAATGGTATCATCTCCCATGGCTCATATTATCTTTAGTGCATAAAATGATAATACCTGTTAAGAAGCAGGCTCTATCACATAATCACAGCAGAACCTTCACATTTATTCTGGTTTAACAGAGAAACTTACATCAATAAATGTTTCATTGTGATGGGTATTTCAGTGCGGTGACAAACTGGGCGGATAAAGGAAATGTGGTGGATATAATTTGTTTGGATTTTAGCAAGGCCTTTGACACAGTACCACACAGGAAGCTCATAGAGGCACTAGAGAATTATGGTCTGAATACTGTTACAATAAGGTGGATAAAAACTGTCTGACAGATAGGAAGCAATGAGTTATTAATCAATGGTATTACAAAAGAATAGAAAGAAGAATCTACTCTGATGCTGAGCAATAGGTGCTAGGATTATTATCACTACACAGATTCATTAAGGATGAGAAAAAGAATGTTAATATTGACAGCATCCAAAACAGATGATTCAGAAAAAAGAAATTTATCAAATGTCAAAGGTATCAAAATTGTAAGATCCAAATAATGGAGATGTGCACGAGCCAGAACAATGTGGTATTTAATATATCTTGAAATGTAAAAAAAAAAATAATTATCAAAAGCCAATCCAGAATTTTGTTTCAAACTCAGAAATAGAAGACTTTCACTGTGTTTGCTTGACTTCACCATGTTACTATGCATTGGTATGGTCTAGTTGTGAAACTGGCTCCCTTGGAAAGCAAATAAAATAGTATATTTCACTGTGGTAAGGGACAATCATCTGGCCTATTTTCTTAGAATATCACTACTAATGATTAAAATTTTAAAGTTTAGAGTAATCACATATGACATTCTTAAATTCTTCTTTGGAAACAGGGTACTCTTTCAGTTGTAGTTCCTGAATTTCCACTGCCTTGCATAGCTAAAGCCATTTTGTTGCTGATTTCTGGTACAGGAGATGCCATTGAGCTATCCCCACAGAGACACTGTGTACAGTCAAAGTTTAATGGGTACTACCTCTCCACTTCCTTCACAGATCTGCCCCAAAAAAATTCAGCCTGACCATTACCTGTGAAAGGGAAAGATCCTGGATGAAAGGTAGCATACTTAGGAGAAATGGGAAACCCTGGGGCAATGCACATAAATCTCCTGAGACATACAGCAGAAATGTGACAAACCTTTGTTTGGAAGTCTAGATATCCCTAAGTGTTGAGCAATTAAACATAGCAGTTGACTATTTCCAAGATAAACTCATCAATATCAGCAGGATGTGAAGCTCACAATATCCTGCCTCTCTTTCTCTGTGTGGAGAACACACTTCCAGTACCACAGCCCCTGCTTACTTGTGCCACTTGAAGAATAAGGCCAAAATAACTTTTAATGCTCTCTTTCCTGAGACAGCAAGAGTGAGTGAGTGCTACACGTTTTCAAGTGTAAGAAATTTAGGAAAGTTGTCAAAACTTTTCCTCTTGACTTATTGCTTGTGATCATTGCCTGGACACGTGACATCAGAAGACCACACCTGGTAATCTCAATCACCTACAAAATCCATCATATATGGTTTTGGGACCTTTGATCTCCTCCCAAGATCTCCAGTATTTTTTCTACCCTCACACAGCAGCCTAAACCCATCTCCTCTCCCTGACCAGCACCTGCCTCCCTCTGTCTTCACTGTGAGAATCTGCCTTGTTCACTCTGCCAAGCTTCCATTTTCCCTTCTTGCTGTGGGCAGAGAAGGGAATAGGATGAAGATGTGACACTTCCTTCACAGGAGAAAGAGACAGTGAGGGAAGTGTACTAGCAGAGAGGTATGGATTTGTGGGTCTCATGTTGGAGAAGCAGAAAGAATCAGAGGTGGCAATATCCACTTCAGGTCTCTGGAGCAACAAGTGTGGCTTCTGTGGCTCTGAGAGACTTCAGATGCACAGTAGGTCCATCACTCTATGTTCCCATAAGAAGAAGTCTCATCTCACAGGCCATCTTGGGAGGAACTTGGGATTCTGATGTGTAAGAAGGGCATGCTATCTTTTAAGAGTAAATAAAATTAATAAAAAGCAAAATCAGGACTACAGGCTAAGTTTGGATTTTGGAAAAGCAGGTGAGTCACAAGTGGTATCAGGACTCTCCCAGATTACACATGGACAGATTTTATTCCACCATATGCAGAAGCATAAATCATTTTACTTCATTATTTATGCTTTTGCCAGAAAGCCATTAACCTGAAGCCCCAAACCAGCTCCATCTTGCACAAAGTCATGCACAAATCATGCCCAGAAGTTTCACATTATTTCAGTTTATGTAACTGCCATATTAAGCTCAAGGCCCAAGGAGGATACTGAACAATATCTTATTGTACAGGCTATTGAGATTCAATATTACAGGGACAATGCCACCAACCCCCTCCAATTTCATTAATCTCAGAAAACTTTGCAAATTTAATACCAGAGGACTTTTAGACCTTTGGACAGACCTCAAATCTGCTGCTTAAACCTTTAATGTAACATTGATGCAAGCTCTCAAATATCTCCCAATAAGGTCCATATATGTAATTCTTGTTTAATTAGACATCATCCTACAAGAAGAGAAATTCAAACCCAGCTGGAACTATAAAAAAGTTCAGGGAAGTTCAGCTCCTGCACAGTGATTTGGCAAAGCTCTATTGTAATTTTTTCCCCAGAAACAATGCAAAAAAAAAAAAAAAAAAAAAAAAAAAAAAAAAAAAAAAAAAAAAAGAGACTATATCAGCAATGATTTGAACTGATCACTGTGTCAGGACAGGAAATAATATCTGAAAGAAAAAAGGAGAAAACAATCTTCCATTTACTTTCAGTATTAGTAAAAACAAGAAAAAAATTTTATACTGTCAGCCACATCCTGCAAAATCTAGGTAATACAGCAAAAGCATAATGACTAGATAAGTTTAAAATGAATTTTTAAAAAGAATGGCTACTATTTTCTGAAGACAAAGTATATCTACATACATTGCAGGACTGGATTCAGAGACCTCAGCATCCCATTGGTCTGATCCAACACAAATGATATTTGTAGTTATTCCAGGGACCTTGTGCAAACACTTGAATCTGTGTAATATTTATCTTTGCTTCAGATATTTAAGAGGAGGAGAATATGGTATGAGCTCAGGTTTGTGGGGCTTCTGCAACTATTGAATTGCTCGAAGTTCCAAGACCAAAATTCACTCTGGCTCCATTTGCCCAAAAAAAACCAAAACACACCTAACACACAAGAGAATGTTATTATTAAAAAAAGAAAAAGAAAAAAAGCTTGGGTATTCAACTTGTTACACAATCTACGTTTAAACAGATGAGATCAAATGTATCCTTCTGGTGGTCAACCAAACTACAGAATTAAAACTGGTATGTAATTTTTTAGCAGTAAAAAAAATTCCAACAAAAACCAATGTACAGAAAAAACACAATATTAAATTCCACCATGTTAACACTAACACTGGGCAATGTCTCCAATACCATATGCTAATTGCATTCCAGGTAAAGAAGAGAAGAAGTTCAGATATGCAAATGGGAACTAAATTACTAATAAAATAACAACTTCCATCTTTTTCAAGTCTTTTCCAAAATACCAGAAGTGATTAGAACACATTATGGACCAGTCACTTGCCAAGTTTCATGTTTGAAATCAAAGCTGTTTTAAAATTTCCTGAACAACAAAAAAAGCATTTTAAAACTGGTAACATTCAGTCATGGTGATATAAGCAAATACCAGCCAATCTGAATTTTGGAACATTCTTGATCTAAAGCCTTCATGTTGCAGCGAAGCCCAGAAAAATATTTCAGGCCCAATTGCTGAGACAGTGAAAATAATATTCATAAATAAAAAAGGATCATTTACATATTATACAACTAAATTTTTTATTTCTTCAATATACCTTGAAAGAATTAAATGATAGATCCTTCAGGACCTTTGTCGTCATAACTGAGATGCATCTTCCTTTACCACATTCACCGAAGATGAATCCACCTGTAATTTATATGGAAGAGCTAAAATACTTCTTTTTCCCTCCTCTGCACCTCCCACAGAAAGAACTCAGTACTCTTCAAGCATTTTCTCTACAAATAACTCTGAAAAGGAAGTGGGTCTATCAGGGAGGAGCTGCTTAGTTTCTTTGCATGTGCTGAGGAACTCTCTGAGTCAATGCAGGCCAGCACCATCTCATGCTCCGCTGCCGCCCCTGCCCCATTAAACAATACATGAGGAGCAAAATCTGAACCTGCACCTTCCACAGTAAAAGCACTTGTCAAATACATGAAGCCTGCCAGGATACAAAACACCAACTGCTGTTCCACTCTGTGCTACCTTTTCAAAGATTGCTGGCTATTTATTCTAATGTAAGCAAGCAACAAGAATGAAATACGATAAGAAGCCAAAATTTAGGGCAATGGCTTACAATAAAAAAAACAACATTCTAGGAGTCACATGTACCTATAAATTCTCATTATACATCTGTGTGTACTAATAAAGACTACTATATAAAATATCATATTATTTAACATCAAGTGAATGGAGTTTTGGTTTTAATTACATGTAGTCAACTGTCTCCATAATCAGTTGGTATAATAACAGGGCTAAAATTTCCAAGCAAATTCAGCCTTTCCTCCTTGAATCTCAAAATGCTTTAGAAACACGCTTTCTTTTCCATTAAGAGATCCAGTGATGCCAACAACAGACACATTATTCCCCCAGCAGGTCTGGAGATGCTGGAACAAGACTCTGAAGTCCAGCTGCCAGATCTTCTGCTGTAGCCATCTGACATAAAACTCCTCCTCATCTCTCTCCTTTAGCTGAAGTTTTTACTCTTTAACAATGCCCTATGATATTAATGTCTCTGTATTTTCTGACTGACTGAGTCTCATATTTGGGCAAGAAAGAAACTTTCCATTTCCTGAGCTATAACTGAAACCAGCTTAGGGTTTTCTGTAGTCACCGATCTCCTTTCTGTCCTCATTGACTGGAAATGGAAATATACTGCAATAAATAACAGTACAGTAGGGCCCTGATGTTCACAGAGACAAATAAATATCTCTCTAATGTGAATTACAGGAGAAAAGTTCTATTTTCCTTAGATCTAAGCCACATTAAGTCCAAAAGAAGGAACCACTACACAGTAAATGTGTACAGAATTATTTCCTAGCTCTGCAGGCTGCAGAAATTTCCATCTTACCTAAGATATTACCAAGACCACTAAAACATATTAGCCCATTAAATCTACTTCCCCTTGTCCTTAAAATCCTAACAAAATGTTCCAGACTGCTAATAGTAGGACTTCTGAAGAGTCATGCATTACCAGCATTTCTCTGAAAGCAGAATGACAGTCCACATACCATTGGTGAGACTCTTGCTGATGGCCTGCAGAAAACTCATTAGTCACACTTCTCTGGCTCACCTTATTTCCAGTTCCTTAACTTCATCAGAAAACAATTTCACCAGCACCACCCCGTGCTCCACAAACACAAAACAGCAAATCCCCCGCACTAAAAGCACATTCAAGATTTAACTTGGCACTGGAAGCAACCCCAGTTAGCTCCTGAATAGAAAACTACACAAACTGACCTGGAGGGGAGAGAAGCCTCACATCTATGAATAAGAGAAGAAATATCTCTCATTTCCTAGGATGTCTCCCACAATAAGATGTGTCCTTATCAGGAAAAAATAAAGAACTGTATCTTTATGTTCCTAAAAGTACAGTTTCAATTAGGAAGGGTTCTTAGCTTTGAGCTATCACTGTGCTAAAAATAGAAATGTTCAGGAAACACATTACTCTTGAAAGTGATTTCACATAAAATCTGTAAACATGTTGCCCTTTTAGGTAAAATGGCAATTGTTTGAAAGCCAGAAGCCAGAAACATTAAAGTGGAAGGGATCTTTAAAGACAGTTTGCATCCCAAAAAAATGAAATCTGTGCCTTTTTTTCTTTTCTCTATAAAAGAGTTTGAAAAGACTAAGAAAAGTAGGGATGGACAAAGAAGAAGATTGAAAAGAAACTTCTGCATTTTTGTTTATACACACACACATATATATACACAAATATAAAACAAATGCAGGTGTTCTTTTCTTTTCATAACATTGTAGACATCTCTGAGGGACAAGATTTGTAGCAATCTCAAGTTTTGTCCTGTTTTATGCAAATTTCACGTTTTCATTTTATCAGATATGGCTTATAAACTTGAAATTGACACAGTTCAGGTTAAAAGTATAATGCAGTCATAGTTTCCTTTACTATTTTTTTATTTTAAAGAATCCTTATTTTTCTTCCCTTTTATCCAGTCTCAATGCAGTTTGAATGCTACAATACTATTTTATTGGAAACTATGGTGGACAACTTCTGGTTTGGTGGGTGCAGAATACCGGATAATTATATCTAATATTAAATTTGAAGGTGCTAGGAAGCAGAATGATTTTTATTCTTCCAGCTGGTCAAAATACTGTTTGTTAATTTTCTAGATGTAAATTCTTAAGTAATGCTTGGAAAAATATGGGATTGTTAAGAACCAACTGTTTGAATATGCAGTGGTAATAGCTAATAATGATTAGGAACTATTTGCTATATGTATTCTTAATGAATGCCAGCCTAGTAAAGGTTTGCTTTTGAGCTTTAAGCTGGCTTGACTGACCAGTCTTCTAAGTACTTGTTTGCTGTAACTGGTGCCAACACCTGGCTTCTCATTGCATGGCCCGTGTGTTGCATCCCATGATTAAATAAGAAAAGAAGGGAGGGACTGGCTCCAGCATACATTACAGGCAGGTGGCAGGAATGAAAAAAGGCTTCATGCTTTACTTTTCACAAATTTGCCAGTGTATGACCAAAAAAAAACCCACCCCAAGCAAGTAAACTTAAGTAATCTGTTTCTCTTATGGCAAATTTCAGTAAGTCACAGATGGTACAGGAAGAGTTAAACCAATCTCTCCTAATTTTCTGGATATGTTATTAATGGGAATGTAGTGTTCAAATAAACCATTCAATCCCACAGATGATCTTATGTCTCTTTTCTTCAAGCTGCACAGTCCATACCCAAACTGTCCTTGAATCAGAAAAACATTTTCACCTGCATTATTCAAACAGCAGAACCTACCTAAATCTTTCACTATGAATCATTATCAAGGCGAATGACAGCATATCTTCAGAAAATATTGACAGCCTGTTTACCACTACCTTCTACCTTCTCAGTGTTTGGCAATAAAGAAGCCTGAGATCCTCAGTCAGGAATCTGAAAATTACCCTCATCCCACATGGATCGATTCAATCAATCAGTATTTTCTTACTGCATAAACAGACAAGTGGTTTGCCAAAGGTCATAGAGCAAATCATTGGTTGAGCCTGGAATAACTAAAGATATCCTGTCTCTGGACACCAGCTTTTTCTCTTGGTTTCCTTAAGGCTAGAATTGTGCAGCCTGAATGCATCCTCTCACTAATACTCTTAATTTACCAATTTCAACCAGATTTGCTAGAGGGCTATCACACAATAAAAAGGCTGATTCCTATAAATTTCATAAAATTAAAAAAAAAAAAAAGGAAATAAGCAGGGGCAGAGAGAGACACTATTCATTTCCCCCACACAGAACCAACAGTAAAAGTTCATACCCTAAACACCACAAAACTGTATTTATAAACACCTCAGAACCCAGGAAATACTTCAGTGAGAGGTCATACCTTCAAAGTCAAGAAGTCAATCAACCATAACACTATTCTATAGAAAAATCTAAATTCCAGTGCTAACTAACAGTTTCTAGAAAATTACTGCAAGTGTATTCTTCTCCTCTACTCCAACCTTCAGCAGTCCTGATAAAAATGAACCCTATGAGAAGTAGTCTTCTCATTACCTTCTTGAGGTGGAACAATAATTATGTATCAAGAAGAAACATCATTATGCATAAAAATATATTATTAGAGGCATCTACTAATATTTTGACTACGTAGTAACTTTACCTACTAATGTCTTAAGATGTCCAGAATATCCTTCTGATTCCAAAGTAAGGGGAAAAGTTAATTTCTATATTATTTCTCTCCTTGCAACTTCAAACCAGTCTGCTTCTGGCTTCAGAAGCCATGTAACTGCATCAATAGTGCAAGGCACATTCAGACATGACAATCACAAGGGAAAAGTTAAATAAGTGACTTCAAGACTACATAAAAAATCTTTTTCTTGAAGTTGCTAAACAGTCATTCATTAGTACCTACTTCAATTGCTTGAGGTGGGAGAAGGATTCACCATAACCTGAAAGCATTAATGAATTGGTTAGCAATGGGCTGGATACAGGCTCCATCAGTGAATAATTTTTTCCATGAAAAAGGCAGCACAGACAAGACATTCTCTTACAAACATCACAGATGGTCACAAAAACCTAGGCTACAGCTTCTGCATCAAGGAGTAATTGCTGCTGAGCAGTGGAAGAGGAATAATGCAGCCACTGTAAGAGAATGGACAGGGTAGAACACACCACAGCCTGCAAGAGAGGAGGTGCCCCAGGATTGCAATGCAGCCCTGGAAGCTACCAAGTTTTGAGTGGGGTCTAAAAGAGTAGACTGGGAATCTGTAGTGTCATTTCCACATTTTATGAGATTTTTTTGCTTATTTCTGTTGGAAAAACAGGCTATGTGAAATAACAGTTTGACTTCTGTGTTGCCTCTTTCAGGCATCATCAACCATTTCAGGGTGTTGTTATAAAAGACAAGTCTAAAAATAATTTTTCTTCTCTGACAAGCAGCATGATTGCTCCATTAGCCAATACCATCACTTTTCCAGAAGCTGTCAGTAAAATGGCAACTGATACCTACCTAGGAAATAACTGCAATACCTCAGGTCACACAGTGTGACAGCGATGTGTGAATGCTGACTACCATGTACACCAAACTTCACTTTCCACTTCCATGTTTCTTTTCCTTCCTAATCACGTGACTCGAAGGATTGTAATGTAGCAACACCTAACCTGACAACACATTTATACCTTAATCAAACCTACATCATGTGCTTCAAGATGCCCAAAAAACTGGAAATTAAAAAGGAAGAACCAGTCTTTTGGGGGGCTTCTGCCTTTTCCACTTGCATTCTGGAAGAGTACTGTGTGGTCATCCCTTATGACTGAAGTATTTGCAGACAGTTTTCATCTCCGCTTATTTCATTACTGAGACCAAAACTCTGGCACACAATCCCATAGCTCCTGTTTACACCCAACACTGTAGAGCTTAAGCACTTAATCACAGAAGAAACTGCTGGTGTTCCATGCCACCTTCCTGCATGGAAGTGGTGCACAGGTTCTGAAAAGGGCACGCACAGAGCAACGTATTCCAACCACACTAGAGAACACCCTTCATTATCTGAACAGCTTCTTTTTGTCTTTGCCGAGTCAGAACACGAACACCAACTGTGGATTAACACCCGACTACATCTTTTTCTGGGAAGCAGTGTTTCTGAAAAGCATCTTGGTGTGCTACAAATCTTAACAGGCTCATCATACAGGTAGTCATGACACTCCCTCTTACTGTGATTTTTGTCTCCCATATTAAGCTCCATAATAACAATTTGGGTAGCACTGGTAAAAGAGTGAAGAAAAAAATAATACAATACCTCCTGCACTAGCAGCATAACTAACTTAAACTTCAGGCCAAACAAAATTTAAAAGAAGTATCTAAATATCCCCATCTAGTACACAAGTTCAGTATTTTATCTGAGCGTGAGTTGGTGGCTCAGGTCCCTCTATTTTCATTTTCTCCTGTGCTCTACTTTACATCCCAACTCTGACTGCATTCAGCAGCACACATGAGTGATTTCCAAATCATCAGCTCATATTTAGTCCCTATTTTCAACTGCACACTAGAGACCTGCACCTATTCCACAAATAGAAAAAATCCTAATGCTTTCCCCTAGGCTCCTGCTTAGGATTTCATTATTAATTATATTTGAAGGTTATACAGTTAAAATACTAACTTTTTTATTTGAACATTTATATTAAGCTGCTGAGATTTCTAGCAGCTTAGCAGCATTATTTCTGTATAAGAAAATAAGCCTCTTAAATTCTGCACGCAGGCCTCTCGTCTAAAATGAAGATTTTAGAAAGGCACTGAAAGGTAACACTGAGTTAATGATGCTTTTTAGACTGAGACCTCCAAGACTGATCCCACAGAACTCTATCACTTATGCACCCCCTTGACCTCAGGCCCTTTCACCTGCTCTGCCAACAGTGTCTGAATACAGATAAAGTTTAGCAAAAAGTTACTTCCAGACGATGTCTCTCTGATTCATTGCTAGTTACAATTCATTACATGGATTTTCTATTTCCAATGCAATAAGAAGTTTAAATATTTGGCAGCAAATCCCAGAAGACTGTATTTAACTATTTTCTCCAGAGATAATCAAGGTTAGGCACAAGAGTCATCCTTCAGGAATGGTGCATATTATGGATAATATCATGGAAATTTTTTTGCAACGTGGATTTTGGCGGACAGACCAGATGACCTCAGCAAGAGGAGGTCAATGCCAACCAACTCCTATTTCACAACACAAACTGAAACTCCCAAATTTTCGATTACTGGCCAAATTTTGATTTCAGATATGAGCTAAGAGGAAATCCAGAATACTGACACTTGTACAAAAATCCAGGATTATTTCTTATTTATGACTGTAAGACAAGAGAATTTTTTTCACTGAGACAATTTAATTCCTAGGCTTCTTGTTTAACCAATAGATATAAGCCAAGAATTAGGTATTTAATGGGTCAAATGCTGAAAAAAATCTAAACAAAATTGTATCTGCAAAGAATGGACAGAGTTTTTTTTCAGAGACATATTTTATATTTATTAGTGACAACAAGACAAGCACCATTTTTCCATATGTCAGAAACTGGATTCTAACTCATCAATTTATTTTTTTTTTTTTACCTTGGCCTCCTGGCACAACTCAAATAGATCTTTGCTCTTGGAACTTTTTGCCCATGCTTTTGATTGTGACGTACAAAAAGGTTCATTTTCCTAGGTCAGCTTCAGATTTCACAGCTATTTACTTACAGATCTGTACAATCTCATGAAGAGTTCCCACCATTTGCTTCCTCTCTTTAAAGGATTCTTACTGCTCTGCAGCACCTGAGATGACAACACCATAAGAGCACCCAACCACTTTGGAAAATGAAAGCCCCTTCAAAAAGAGTTGACCCTCATACCTTGATAAATGAGAGGACACAAATACACCAAACCATGCTCCCTTCACAAGATCACAGCATGCCTTGTACCAGGTGACTGAGTCAAAGCAAAGGTTGCACCATTATAACTACTCAGCAGTTACACCTGTATTATAGCCTGGAAATTTATCTCTTGAAAAATATTACTAGAAGCATTGAATAAAATACACTTCATATACCTAGAGCTTGTTCTAATCACCCAAACCCTCTATAAATACTAACTAATGACAGCTAGTTAAAATGAAATATACAATGTTTAAACCTTAAAACACAGCAAAACAACACTGCATTTAAATGCCATTAAAGGAAATGTATACAAAACCTTTGATTGATTTTTCTCCATGTAAAAATAACAAGGAAGAGAACAGATAAATTAAATGAAAATTTAAATAAAATTCTTTCCAAATTAAAGACACGTGCGAGAACACCAAGGGGCATCAGGGTGCTCCTTATAAGCAAGGCAGAATCCAACAACACAATTTTTAATCAAAGGCACAAAATGGTGGGACTTGTCCTTGCTCCCTCTTGTCTTTTGAAAGGAGCTGTACACACCCCTTGTGTCTCTTAACACTGTCAGGAAGCTGCCTGAGGACAGCCTAAGTTTCAGCATAACTTGCAGAGACTCCATCTCGTGTGCCAAGTTCCAGCCTGGAGTGAATTTTTAACAGTAGAGTTATAAACCCGTGAAAATGGGGGCTCACAGCTGAACTGCCGACAAACCTTTCACTGCGCGGTGCACACGGAGCCAATAATAGACAAAACTGCCCCATTTTATGGCATGCAAAAAGGCTGGAATTCAGCTGTTATCAAGCATAATAATAAACTTCTGCTAGGGACCCGGGCTCTCAGCCTCAGATTTACATTCCCTCTGTCACTAAGAGTTTTTAAGTTAAACATTTTTACATGAAAATGCAGTACACAACATTTATATTACTGACGGCATTTGTTCCAACTGCTCTTGTGCTAAAACGCTGTGCAACTTTCCTCCTGCTCTCAGCCTCCTCCTCCCTATCCTGAGGCACAGGAACTGGGCATCGACCCGCTCACTCCTTCTACTCTTGGGCAGGGCCTCATAAAAAAACAAAAAATATCCCTCCAGATTGCCTTCTCGCTGCACTCATCAAGCCACTCCAAGAGGGAGGGAAAGAAGGAAAAATAAAAACAGCAGCAAAAAAGCTGTAGGTTCGAAGTTTCCTCCTGCTAAAGAGCTGAGGTCAGATACAGAAAAAATAGGGGGAAAAGAAAGGAGGCTTGCTTCTCACGCAACAGACATGAGGGAAAAAAAAACCATCTGGTCTAGAGGATGTAAAAGATCTTAAAGAGTTGTCACCAACGTTGCCCCCAGTCACCAAAACAGAGATCAGCTATGCAGACAAGTTCTTAAGCACAACTCTGCACTCCTTTGAAGTTTCCTTTTCTCTAGAAAACTATCCTTCACTCCCCCTAAGGAACAGAATTACATCAGTGACCACCAAGTTTAAATTTATCTGCCCAACGTCTATATTTTACTTTTTAATCCATCTCTCAGGAACAGCTTTTAACGCATTTGGATTTTTTTTCTCTGTCATAAAATATTCTATTTATTTCCCAGCAGCTGGTGTCAAAAAAGTTGTTGTTTTCTTTAAATATTACTCTTAAATAAATAAAATCTGTTTTCATATCATGTAAAATTAGTTTTGCCTGCTGTGAGTTTGTGGCATTATGAAGTGATCATTTTTCCTATGAATTATTCAAAATTAGGATAAAAAAGGAGAATAAAAAGATGATGGACAATAGCACGCCATTCAATTTGTCTAAATGCTGCAGTCATACTAATAGGTCACTATGTGCAGCACAGATGAAACACTTTTTCTTTGTCAAATATAGCCACTAACCTTAATTTAGTATTTCAGAGAGAGATACTGAAAGAGATTCATTTCATTCCTGTGTCCCCCTGTGACTCATCTGGTTGGGCAAATAACAGACATGTCTCTTTTTGCCAGCCAGAGATCAGTATTTTGGACAACAAGTTTTTGCTTGCTTGTCACCTGTTCCATGGCTCGACTAGTCCCTGATGGCCTTTAAGTCTTTTTTTTTTTTTTTTTAACCTATTCTTTGTTTAAACCTCTGGTTTGACAGTGTCTCTCTGTCTTTTACGAAAAACTATTAGAATTGTTAACATTTCCTCTGGAGTCTTCATATTACCCTGTCTTTCAGAACTGCTGTAACTGCACAGCTGTAATTATTCTCACTTTGAATTCTGACTGTCATATTTGGAAGGGGATGAAGGGTGGGATTTTAATAAATCATTCAGGCTCCCCAAGGCATATAGTATCTCACCAAATCTACTGAGAACTTTTAAGGGGAGGGCTTATGGACTGAATGTATAGATAAACTAAGACATAAAATGCCTTTTTCATCAAGAAGAATGAGAAAACAATAATAAATTTGTGGGTAAGAAAACTCATTTAAAAAATGAGTTTAAAAATGCTATTTTAATTGGTTTATCACTAAGATCTTCCTTGTAAAGGCTTGAAAGCAAAATGCTTTTATGAAGCTTCAGAATACAGCTACTGAGTCAAATAAGTCTACTCTAAAGGAGTAGGTTTGAGACTCATGAATTTTATCTATCATTAGAACACAGAAATCAGCTACATTCCATTTCAACTTCTACAATCCATACATTATGGCAATAAAATACTTCTATCACAATAATGCCTGGAGTCAGATCAGAAACAACAATCCCTTGTACCATACAGAAATAAGGATTCCCTATGAAATATTTTTAAGACAATGTTATCCAGAAACACCAGCCATCAAAAAAGTTTCAACGTTCAGAAAGAAAGTGAGGATTTTTTGAGGGGGAAGGAGACTAGGTGGGGTTTGTTTTTTATAATCAGAGTGAATCTCCCTCAGAATACAATACAAATGGATTTAAATTAAAATCCTGGACCTGGAGATTGGAATCCTGGACTGTTTTCTCTGACCAGTATCATAAAAAGTGGAGTGTCTCATGCAGCATGGTATGTTGATCCTTCCACAATAAAGTACAAACACGTCTGTTGTCAATTAAAAGCAAGATTACAATGAAGTGTCCCAAATTCCATTATCCCATAGCTACAAGCCATTACTCTTTTTTCCAATTTAATTTTTTTAAGTAGGTCTTTCTGGTATACTCAATTTTTTTTAATTTTTTTTTTTGTTAACCATGCCAGCCCAATTTTGGTCAAGTCTCCACATCCTTGAGAAAAAAATAAAATCCATATATTTATTTTATACAAAATTCAAATACTGTTATACACAACTGTCATCCACATCTTGCACATTTGTATACGCTAGACAGTCAAATGCAGTAGCCCAGGAATCTCACTTGCACAGCCTTTCAACATTTTTCATTTGGAGGCTAAGGTAAATGGGAAATATTTCAGGCTTACTAGACACAATAGGGTGTTTAAAGCACAAAGCATCTCAAGACCTAATAGGAAAGAAAATCATGTCTCAGTCTATGTGAAAGGAAGACCCATCTGTTTCCAGGAGTCATCAGCCTCCTGCCTCCACACCAAGACAGCTGCTTCACAACCATCTCAGCAGTACCTACAACTCTGGTGTTTCAACTGTAAATTACCTTTGTGAACTTCAGGAAATGGAAGAAAAGACCAGCTCAGGAAAACCAAGCTTTACCCTGAGTTTCAGTATGAATAACAAAAGAGTGTGGAAGTAATGTCCTGATGCCCACAAAGCACTTACATATGATGGATGCAAGATAAAAGAAGATTTCAGATCCAATTCTAATTTTTGTAAGAAATCCCATAAACATTTTGATGGATTAAAATTCCAGTAAGGGATCTTCCCCAGTGTCCATTCTGCCTATGGGGACTGCTGGAACTTACCAGTGCATTCCATTCACAAACATACAGAGAAGTTACAGACTGCTTCTTCAAGTAAAAAAGTGCCCAATTACACTGCAGTATCCTTAGCACTGATTTTTGCTTTCTTTAGTAAGATACACTCATTAGGAACACTGTAAGTGAGAAAAAAGTACAAATCTACTGACACCAGTAAAATTGCACTAATGTATGCTGACTGAAATTATTGACAAAGAACTGAAAGGTAAGAAAGTGATTAATGCTGCTTTACATTGCTTTATGGAAAATAGGTCTTGTCAAACAAACTTGATACCATTCTTTGGCAAGGATATGTATTTTATAAACCTAAGAGCTTATACACTTACAGTTTTATAGGCAGAGGACTTAAAATTACTGCAGATCACTCTAGTTCCACCAATGAAAGCATGTGTTGAACTACTAACTAATGGAAGACCCTCAGAATGCTATTACCCAAAGGAGTCTTCAAAAACAGGTGGGCTGAAGATGATACAAGTAAAATTAGTATTAAAATTAAAACCAACACTACTCAGCATTTTGATCAATGACTCATAAAATCACTGCTGATAAAAATTTCCAGGTGATGCAAAGACTGATAAAATATCAGGAGAGCAGGATATCAACAGATGGGGAGAATGAGGTTTTTCAAAACTACTGTTCTTTCAAATAAAACTTTTTTAGTAGAGCAAGCCTTCAGGAGAAAGGAACGCGAGATGTTTTACAAGATGGGACGTGGGTGCAGGTGAGGTGTGCTGCACCCTGAAAAACAGAGGCTGAAAAGGATTACAACAAATAAACAACTGAACACAAACAAGCAGTACAATGTAGCAAAGATGGCCAAAGTAATCCCTGGAGGCATAAACAGGAGGTAGTGGGTAGGCTTGGAAAGGCATTTTTACTTTTCTCTACTGCATTGTTTTCTAAAGGGATCTTCAGTTGGGTGAAGAAAGGCGTAACAAGAACCAAAGTCTGGAACGTGAAGCCAAGAATGAAAGAAAGAAAAGTCAAATCAAAGCAGAAACCAATCTCACATTTTTAAACAGCAAGAGAATTGACCAGTGGAACAAAACTATCAATGGAAGGGAGGAGCTTCAACCTCCTGATGGGTTCAAGATGGAGAGAATCTGTTTGTGCAAAATTATGTTCAAAACATGAATGACCTTTCTGACCTCAAACCATACAAAAAGAAATTTCTTACATTATGTCTCATGTGACCTTCAGAGTCAAAAAAAATATTCTTCCTTCTGAGTGACCATAAGCAGAAAGGTTTCACTGCTTCTGAAGATTTCTGAGAAGAATTCTGAACTCTGGAGACAGCCTGGAAAGACACAGCTCATATCCTCTGAAAAATATGCATTGCTTTTTTTGTTAGTTGAGTGACTGTATTTTACCAGAATACAGCTCAGTGGAGAGCCATCACTGAGAGCTCCCATTCAAGCAACTCCTAGAACTGGAATGTTTGGAGTCCTCTCTAGGTCTGCTTCTGGATTCAACTTCACCTTGTGCTGGAAGCCAAGTCAGGTCTGCTACCCAGACAGTACGTTAAGAAAAATCGTAGAATCACAGAACTGAATTGGAAGGGCCCTTAAAGATCATCCTGTTCCAATCACCTGCCATGAGCAGGGACATTTTCCATAGAGCAGGCTGCTCCAAGCCCCAGCCAGCCAGGCCATGAACAGTTGCAGGGATGGGGCATCCATAGCTTCTCTGGACAGCGTGTTCCAGTGTCCCACTATCCTCATAGATGAGTTAATTCTTTATATCTAATCTAAAACTGCTCTCTTTCAGTTTAAAGCCATTATCTCATGTCCTCATTTGCTCCCATAGAGTTTTTTCCAGTTAAAACTCCTGGAATTCACAGATTCTGAAACTTACCTCAAGCTTCAGGTTCAAGCATACATTAGATGACTCTGAAACAATTATGTTTTATCCTCTACTATATTTTCAAGTCTTACCTGAAAGCTAGAGCTGAAGAAATAAACAACCCCCGAAATATCCTGCTGGGCACAGCATCAGAGCTGGCTTCAAGGGAACAGCACCACCTATTGAATCATTCCCAAGGGTCCCTCCAGTTATTCCTGGTGATCCTCTTGACCAAGCACTGACCAGCAACTCTAAATAAACCACACCCCAAGATGGCACAGCTGCAGGCACTCAGAGTGATAAGAGATATTTTCCATGCCTAACCCTAGCTTTGAGTATTCCTTCTACCTGCTGCAAATGGTTCAGCATATAAATGTAATCATTTTTTTTGATGTCACTAAAACTATGTTTTAGTTACAGTTACAAGCAAATGTCACTCATCTACACACTCTACCTACTGCCTGAAAACAATATGATTTAAGGAGTATGTCAGCAGTAAGAAAAGACTCTTCCCACTGGATTAAAAATGTGCATTTTAAGAAAGGAAACACTTTTAGAAAGAAGGAGAGGGAGTCTTCTGTTTCTGTAGTTTATTTTTCTGCTTAATGAAACAAGGTTTCCAGCTTCTACAATAGCAGCTGCAAAGGCACTTCATTAATCTCCTGAGTGCACTGCCTCTCCCTGCATACCTGTAGCTGCCCTGCTTGAGACTCCTGAAAATTATCTGTTGGCATCACTTCAACATTCATATGAAACAAAAAGAAGTTTAAATAAAAGTATAAAACCACATCAATTGTACAACTTTCAGAAAGCACACGTTAACCAACAAGTTCACTGTCTGTACTTCTCCCATATTTTGAAGGCATCCAGGAGCACTGAACTCCAATTTGGTCCCATTGAGAATAAATCAAAAGACCGTCTGTAGAGATCTACTCAAGTAAATGACAAACAGGGGAAGAAGTCATTACTGCAATCTCAACACAGACTGCGTCAAATGCCAGATGCTTGTTCAGGCCAAAGCCTTCAGGGATGATTAAAAAAACACACAAGAATTTTCAGAAATGCTCAAGTATGCTAGGAAAACAAATGGCATGGGACAAAAAGACTGCTCATGTCTCCTAACATCATCTAGATAATCTGAAAACCCCACATGAAGAGATTTGGCCCAAGGATTTCGACAAACTTAAGTTTTCCCACCTTGTTCTGGAGTATTTAATTTGACTCACCTACTGAAAAAGGATAGCTATGCTTATATTAATGCCCTCTATTTTTACAGGAAACAGCATCAGTGAGCCCCAGACTTCACCATCTGGGGTTTCTTGGTTTAAAAACTAAGCATTAATTATGCAAGGGCTTTACAGGGTTTTTAAGATCTGTAATGGCAAAGCTACATAGAGGAAATAAAAAACTGGCGACAGGGCAGTATTCACCGGTCTGATTACTAATTACATTTGCTTCCTTATACTTGCACCTGCCATAATTATGATAAAGGGTGGAGGTTCAAGTAGAGTTGATAGGGAATTTTATGACAGAATTCCCTCTAGAACACTGGAAGACACCACATGTTTTACAGCATGATATTTGTTAAAAACACAAAGATCTTTTGTGTCATCCATGTCATGGCTAACCCGCAGGTCAGTAATTTCCCTCACAGATGACCAAAATGGTCTATACTGTGCAAAGTTTAGCTGATTCCAAATATAGAACTTTGTAGCAGCACGGAATGGAAAAAAATCTTTGCTTACAATTCACTTCATATATGGATTTTAAAAACTAAAACCATGATTCCACAAAGTGAATATTCTGGCTTGCGTTCCACTCAAGGTTTGGAGAACGAAAGGGAAATTAATGTGTATGCTTGCATCTATTCATGCAGTTACATTTTAACTCTGCAGTATAATCTCTTCCTCTTCACAATATCACAATATTTTTCCTAACTGATCTCCAAGCTCGAGCTTCACTTCTACATAAACCAGGACATACTGTTTTCTACGTGCATACAGTGTACACAGCAACAAGAAAATCAAACAAAAACTACAGAAGCAGCCAAAATGGAGGTAAGAGTGAAGGCTTATTTGCTGTTGTACTTTTTACCTATTGGTGGAGTGAATTCCATAATGAAGTCCCTTCATTCACTAAAAAAACCTGCCCTTTGTTTCAGCATCCATTCTAACAATAAAATACTGGAAAAGTGCTTGATAATACTTACTAATGCAATAAAACAATAAATACCATTCTGGCACCAGGAGAACAAGCTAGTTAAGCCCGGTACTTTGTTTTTTAATCCATAAGAAACTCATCCCTCCCACCACCTAGCTCACCCCTCCAAGAAAAAAGAAAAAAATAAAGAATATAAGACCTCAGAGAACGGGCAGTTGAGCAGAGGGCTATAACACCCCATGTATCAGGCAAAAGCCTGCAATATTATCTAGAACGACAGCCCAGCCGTTGCTAGCACTGCCAAAGCGCTGCACGTTCACAGTGTCACCCTGGGTCCCCAGAGGACAATAAAGTAAGCAGATTAGACAGAGACCGACGTCTCCGCGCTGCCTCCACCTCTGCCGAGCACGCCGCTGCTCCGCGCTCCAGAGCACAGGTAAGCCCACGGAACAGGGACGCGGGAGGCCGGAGCTGCTGCCAACAACCAGGGCCTGTTTATTATTAAACAGTTGGTATTGCTACAGGCCTGGCACTGCAATAGAGCAATCTCTGTTTCAGCAAGAGTAAGCCTGATTACAGGAGCACGGGAGCCAAATCGTGTTTACCATCATCGGCGAGAAACTCGGTGCCCCCAACAGGCACTTACAGCAGTGTCTGTCCATCCATCCGCCCTTTGGCTGCCTCCCTGGCAGAGTAAAGAAGAGATGGTGGTCTTCATGTGGGACAGGGAAGTAAAGTTTTTGACAAGATGGTCCTCAAAACTGTAGGGTACTTCCTGTACTGGCACTTGCCAGACTATGTCCTCTTCTCCACTTTTATGAGCCCACACATAGCCTCAACTCACCGCCTCAGGCACCTGATGTCACCCATGGCTGAGAAAGAATCTTCCATCTCCATGCAGGGCAGGAGTCAACAGTGCTCTTGTGCATATAGTCTACTTCACCTCCCAGCAAGGACAGTGTCACAGAGAAAGGAACAGGTTCTCAGGGAGGCTGTGGATTGCCCAACTCTGCCAGGGTTCAAAGTCAGGTTGGATAAGGCCTTGAGCAACCCGGTCTAATGGGAGGTGTCCCTGCCCATGGTAGGTCAGGGGCTAGGACTGGACAATCTTTAAGGTCCATTCCACCCCTTACCATTTTACGACTTCACCAGCATCACTCCTGTAATTCAACAAAAGGCAACACTGACAAGCAACTTGGTGTTAAACGTTTTCTTCACTTGTGTTGGAAATTATCCCTGTACACAAGAAAAATCTGGAACACCTCCCTACACAGACATTAATTTCCACTGATCCAATTAAAAAAATTTATTTACAGGAATGCACAAAGATTCAGTCATACTCTATAACAAACTGTGAAGTACGGAATCTATTGAGTAAATGTAATTATCAAGTGCCATGAATAAATGATACTGGGTCAACTCTCAACAATCTATTGCAATCATAACAAAGGAAGATCAGACCACGTTGGTGACATGAAACCTTCAGTTTTAGCTTGTTTGTTTAAATGTTACCTCATTTTGGTAGCCACAAGAAGCTAACTGCATCTGATGGCTGCTTTTCAGTCTGCACCAATCAAGCTTAATGATCATTTATTTCCTGGTGAACAGGCATTTCTCTGGTTTTGGTGAGGTTCAGTGCAAGGGTGGACAGCTGTAGTCAGGCAGTCACTTGAATCACCACCACTGGTTAGCTAAGTGACACTGAGACCTGGTGGAAAGTGACTTTTATCACAGGCTCCCCCCCTTCATGAAATGGGGAAAATGAAAAGCAATCCATGTGAAAACTAACAACTGACTCTTTAATATTGATGAAGAGCTTAGCAGTACTGACATGGTACGTGTGCTTAGAAACACAAAGTTTGATTTTATTCTGCATCACTACAACAGACCTTGCCTGGTCTCATCAACAGAGGGACAGTAAATGCAAAAGCTGGTGGAAACTAAGATTTAATTCTAGGCTGAGGTCACTCCCAAGTTAGGACAGCCAGGAACACAGTAAAGCAGGATCCTTCAATGAACTCATTATGGTCCCACCATGAGGAGGGCCCTGAGCATCACAAGGACTCCCACGTCCAGGGAAAACTGGAGCCTGCCGTAGCTTCTGGGCAGCACACTCAGCGTTACTCAGACAGGTGGTTAGAAGCACAAGCCACCACCTGCTCCTGGCTCTCTGGTCGCTGTGTGCCCAGCTGACTCTGGCCCTGGCTGCTTTCAGCTGGCCAAGGCAGCTGCCCCGTGCTGCTGGAGGGAGATGGCTGCGGGCTGCAAGCAGGAGAGGCGGGAGCAGCAGCTGCGCATCCCTTCTCTGCCGCCCTCCGCACAGCCCGCCCGTCCCCGGCCAGGGGCACCAGGCTGGCGATTCTGTTCAGATGCCCTAGTTCAGTCAGAAACCTTCGGCTGCAGCACACACGATCTGCACAAGCCATGGTCTAAGCGGCAAACTGCAAACCCGGGAGAGTGTGAAGCAGACCCTCCAAGGCTGCCAGGAGCTGTGGCTGTGCAGGACAGGGTGGGCAGAGTGCACTCAGGGACCTACCCCATGGATGTGTACGGCAGACTGCAGCCCCCAGAGCTGCCAATTTGGCACTAACGCATAATTTGTACTAAATAACCTTTCAAGAATTCGAACACAAATAGCGTAATAATAGCAATTAGACCCTTTACTAAGCATAGCTGTATCAGACACGCAGTCCAGTCATTTCACAGAAGGTAAAAAGCACTTGACAAAGGAATCCGCACCTTCGCAGGCACTAGAGGTGTGCAGGTATATGTAATAATTGCATTCCTTGTGTATTAATGTTTGCATATAAGAAATGCATGCTGAGCTAGCATAACACCTCTTTCCTCAAATAATAACTAAGTTCCATACTGTGCCTGAAGTGCTCTTTATATAGTACACAGAAATGGGTTATGTAAAGATTAGAGCTGTGAGAGTTGTTCAAAACATAACTAAAAATCTAGCAATGAAATCCAATTCTAACCTGAGTTTCCCCAACAGAAAATTCAGGCTAATTTTACAGAAAGATCTGCGAATTTTATGATAGTTTTGACAATGAAATCATACCAATCTTATACCAATAAAGAGAAGGGAGAAGGAAAAATAAGAGAAGGACAAAATGGCATGGAAAGAGGCTGGAAAAGAAAATAAAAAAAACAAAACAGGAGCAGTAAGATTTTCTTCCCTTCTTCCCCATGGAGAAAAGTGGAAAAACAGCCCCCAGCTTTCAGTGAGTGAGTCTTGCTGTAGTGGAGCCATGGTGCAATGCGTGGAGCTCAGGGTGTTCAGATGCTTTTGTATGTACGTGCATTGTTACTAGGAGATGACTAGATTTGGTACCAGGATAATATTCCACCATTGTGTGGTGTTTTCCCATCTGATGTTGCCTTTTCCCCAGTTTAAAAAAAGAGAAACTAATAAAAAAGAAAATTAAAAAAGATACAATAATTGTTACTGCACACTCTAATGAATTATTGTGTTCAAGGTTCCTACAAAAAAAGTAATATTATACTCGGCTTATGTTTTAATTGATTTATTAATATTTTATCACAGGAATGTAATTTAAGCTCCTCATGATTTAGATCTCATAAACCTTTAGCATTTTGCAAATTCAAATTCCAATTTAAAGCCAGGGCGAGCAATTAACTTTTCTATCATCTTGTCAGGGGAGAAGGTTCGTGTTTAATTTGAGACAAAGTGACAGAAATATATATACACTGTATGTATTACCCCGATTTAATTTATGAGTCAGCACCATCCACCTTCCAAATGTAGATTTAATGGAAGGGGAGGAGGGAGTAGGGGGAAGACCCCCTGCTATTGTGTCACTTGCTGCAATATCTGCCCCAAATTCACTATGAAAGACTGCCCCTGGCTTATTGAGATACAGGGCTAGATTGATTACAGCTCTATTTTCAACCCTTTTGTTTTAATTTCCATTCACTCATCACTTTCTCATATAAAGTGCATTCTCTCAAATGTCAATTAGCATTTCCCAGCCAGCAATGGGCAGTTGAAGCCACAGCAGGTACTCCCACTGCCCATCCCTACTGTGCTGCTTCCTGCCCCCAAAAAAAAGCCAGACATCAGACACAGAAAGCTCCCCATAGGATCGACAGGAGTTAATACCTGTGGGGCCAAACCCCGTGGTCCTCCAGTGACACTGAAGTCTGTGTGGTTCTCGTTTGATCAAGGAGCAAACAGAATGAAAAGCTGTGCTACTGAACTATCCTTGCTATTATTTCCCACTCCAAAGGACATTCCAACCTCTCTGTGTGTAATGAAGGAAACCAGCAGCCTAAATTTGCATGGGCAAAAATTTGCATGAACAAAACAAACAGTTGGTTAGCATTTGCATGTGCTGTTTTAATAAAGTAAGGGAAGGGCTATTCTGTGGCTACCTGCCAGGGACTTCCCAGATCTGCTGTCCCACAACACAGCTACGAGAGTTAGCTGGGGAGCTGGAAAGGTGACTGAGAAGATGGCCCACACATCACCTCTTCGTCTTTGCTGTGTCCCTAAATAATTACATAAAGCAAGCTGTTCTTCAGCTTTCCAAGGGAGGAGAGGCTTTACTGACACGTGAGAACTTTGCCATTACTGTCAGCAAGCCTGACAGCCCTATTGTATCAGAGGGAATTGTTCCAGAAAGGAATCAGGGGCTCATTTCCAACACTTCTATGCGCAACCAAGCTGAATCTCAAGAACCACAAAACCTTAATGCTGCAGACTCAGGCCCAGACAGTCCAAGATATTGGAATAATCAGGTCTTACTCTAATTTACAGAGCTGTCACACACACAGTACGTGCAGATCCAGCTCGACATCCAAGCCTAAGTAAGTACAATTTTCAGTGTCAACAAGCATATCAGATGGAGTCAAGTCAGAAATATTCTTCCTCCTCCTGAAATGAAAATTTTGGCCTTCATCTTCAAAACATTTGAAAATCAAATTTTTTTTTGAAATAAACAAAATATCTCCACCAATTTAAATAAAATTAAATATTTTGTTTTACTTACTCCAGCCCATTTCTACGTAATTCTTAGTAATTTTTAGTATTATTTTCTTCTTTTAGAAACAGAAAAAGAATGCTATTCTGTTGAAAAATCATGATTCCTTTAAGCAAGTAAACAAATAAACAAAAAAATGTATCTGTATATATGTACACAGATGAAAAGTTCATCCAAAGCTTTTCTCCAGAACTTCCTATGCAGTTTTATATCAGCTTATGGTAAAAATCTGCATAGCAGAAAATAGACTGGGGGTAGAGCCATTACACAAAATTCAAGTTGCAGAAGATCTGATATCCAGCCATATTTCACTCTCAGTACACACTGGACTTAAAGCCAAGCCTGAAAATCTTGTTTCATGCCTGATTCATTTATAAAGCTTCACTCTAATTCAAAGCCTTATCACTCTCTAAACTCAGGTAAAAAAAAAAGACCTCTGCTGTCATGCATATTTTTAGACAAATTATAACAGGGTCTTGCAATTTCCTTTGTTCTGTGGTATCTGCACTGCTGCTAGACACCATCCCACACTGGCATCACTGCTGAGGAGTCCTAATACTTGTCTGAAAAATACTATTAACTGCACATCACAGGCATTTGAAGTGCATAAGAAAACCATAAACTTAATTACACTGGAGTACTGGTGTGATCTCACATGAAATTTGAGCTTCTGTTATTAAAAATAGGGAGATTGCATTTACTTAATGCTTCTTACAGTAAACCAGCCAATTCTAAACTTTCAAGACTGTATAATCAGACAAAACAATACTGGGGGGTGGGGGAGAAGAGGCTGTCTGTGGAATTTACTAGCACAAACATTTCACATGTCAAGCCGCAAAAATTTGTTTATTCTGCTAAAAAGAATATTCCTTGAATTACTATTGTATATGAAATAGCACAGCTAGTCAGACCGCACAGCATAAAGACTCGGACTAGAAAAATTTACAGTAGAGTGGTTGCCTTACCCTACCCCCCAAATATCCCAACATGTTCTGCATTTCAATCAGCTTTTAAACTCCTAGATCTTCTCTTAATGCTCTGTAGCCATTACATCTACTCATGACACTGGGAACACTTTCTCCCTTTTCCATGAGCTATCCACTCCTAGGAAAAGAATTTTGGTTTTGTCACTTCTCTTCTGTTATCCAAAATTTCCCTGTCTGAGCCCATGAAGTTTATCTGGGGAAAAAAAACACCAAGGAAGAGCCCTTCCACTTCCAAAACCACAGCCATAAAAACAAAAAGTGGATTGTTCTTGAACTAGGATCAGGAATCCATGGCACTTAGCAACACCCAGATTTTAGATACCGAACTGAAGGATGCTCCTTGGAATGAATCACAGCCAGAGACACTGACATCCCTGTGGGTACCCTTGCACTTGCAGGTCTCCATTTAGAGGCAGTGGTAATGGCAGGGGTGGAGGGGGGAGGAATTAAATCACCTTCCCAATCGCTCCCTAACCCTCAGAGTAGCAGAAGAGCTATATTACACAATGCCATTAAATCATCCCTTTGCTTGGAGAAAAGTAAAACCACCCCCCTTCGTTTCTCTTCCAGTGCCCACCAATGCTACTCCCACCTCTTCACTCTCTGGGACTTTGATTAGGGAAGGTGTATACAAAGCATAATGCAATTGCAAAGGCTTGCCAAGCATGTCTACCTCACAAAAATCCAGAAGTTTCCAGAAGGTAAAAAACTTTTCCAGGAGAAGAGTCTTAAATCTGCTCATGACACGAACCTGCCATACCAGCTGGACTCTGACGACAAGGATGCTGAATCGTACTTCTGAACATTACAATTTACATATTTAGCTTCGAAAAAAACTTTAATTTTTAGATGTTTTATCATCAAAGATCTCTCCCAAGGGTAATGGCTCTGGAAGGAGTGTCAAATCTTTACAAGTCTGCATTGTCAGAGCTTTTATGCACCAATGTTTGCTGTTCATGATGCATTACTTCAGACATATGCAACTGACTGACCTGGGCATAAAAAAATCTTATATTCTCCATTTTTTGAGAATTAACAATGCCTAAAGTAGTGTAAAAAAAAAAAAAAAAATCAGATTAACCTGAATCATACATGCTTTTTCCAGCAAACAATGTGCAGTCATTCCAGCTGGACAGAAGCACTGCAGTTTGTAACATGCAAGGAAAAAGTAAAATTGTTGGTTGAGGAGCGCTTTGCTGTTGAAGTATCCCGCCTAGAATCAAGTTCCCCTGAGTTATACTCATCTGAAAAGGGGAGAAGAACCTTTAGGGTAGGCATAAATGGGGGAAGAAATAACCTTCTTCCAGTCTTCTTGAAAACTGGAATTCAAAAATGATGTTACCACAGTCTTGCAAATCAGTATGGTTTTGACGCACTCTCCCCCCACTACCAAATTACAGAAAAACCAAAAGACAACCCAGAATGACGCCTTAAGAGATTAAAAACAGAAGGAGCAGAATAACCTGAGAGGCAGGGCCACTCTTTGTGAAAGGGCACTCTTCAAAAAGTAGCTTCTGAAACACACCTACACAATTCATACACTACTTTATTTAACGTTCCTTTTCATGTTTGCCCAGGTTCACGTCAAGGGTACTGCAACCAAAGGTGTTTCTACAGCAAACTTTCATGTCCGCTGCAATTTTCCCTTTCAAATTCAATACAGTAAAATGAAATGAAGCAAAATGAAACAATCTTTATATACCAGTTCAGCAAGCATTCCCTAGACTTCATTGTGCTGCATCTCTCATCAGCTCTCATTTACTCAGACAAGACAAAAAAGATTTGCAGTTCCTATTACATTTTCCCACCCTATTTCCCATTCTGTGTGTAATTTTTTTTTGTCAAATAATACTGATTGTGTCAACTGGAGGGAAGAAAAAAAAAAAAGAAAGAAAGAAAGAAAGAAGCACTCTTTGTATTCTCTCTGTAGTAATAAAATATGAAAAAAAGAATTCGCAAGAAAACAGCTGAATTCCCAGTGCTTAGAAAACGGACCTGGCTACAGAAAGACACATTCTACTTAGAGCAGCATCTCCCACTAAACTGTCAAAGTGTCAGGAAGAGTTGTGTGCACTTTTGTCAGTGAATAAATGTGGAATGTAGTGCATTTCCTATCTACTGAAAAGTCAAAAAAATGGAAATTCCAATTTCATAGGAAGAGTAAGGAAAAAAAACCAACCAACAAAGGAATAAAAAAAGTCTTTCGCATACCAGCAAAGTGATTCAAGACCAGGGGAGGTTACTACTGGTATTGACTTTTTTTTTTCTTTAAAGGAAATCAAACAGAATGTTTTAAAAGGCAGAAATACTGAAGAGTTGAAATGAGTAAGTGAATCGGTAAGAGAAAGTAGAAATACTAGCTTGCTTTGCAACCCACCTAAAGATGTCTGATTTTACAAGCAACTCAATTCAAGCACATTTTTTGCTTTAAGCACATGCATGCTCTCACTGTAATCTTGAGAATAAAAGCACCCTTTAGTTTTCTGCTATGTTCTGCCTCATATACTAAACATTTTCCACTGCTTGCAGTAAGTGAGGCAACTAGCCCTAAAGAAAATAGTCTCTTACTAAAGAATCTCTATTCCACCACAGACCAGGTGAGAAGACTGGTTCCCACCAAAACCAGCATGTGATCACATAAAAATGGGAAAAGTACAGGGAAGTTGAATTAAGGTTACTCTGTCAACTTCAGTTCTAGTGTCCACAGGTTTCTTTACTTTAGGTAAATGAAATATTATTTCATTTCTTTTTTGTTTCACTTCAGGCATTTAATTCCCTGAATTTCCAAACAGCCAAGAGAAAAAGAGCATCTGCTACATGCCAATATATCATACTTAGTGGCCATCAACACTACAGCAACCTGCAGGACCACCAGACAGACCTCTGCCTTCTGAGAGGCTTCATTTAAGAAGCTCATAATTGCAGTAGGTCCTTCTTTTTCTCATGAAACAGCTATTGTCAGGGTAGTGAGATGCACAAACATAGAGTAGAATAAAAAAATCCACTTCCCAGCCACAAACGTCATTCAGTTGATTTCATTCCAAACCATGAAGACACAAGAACTCTAAGATGTTATCAGAATATTTTAGCATAGGCAAAACCAAATGTTTTTTTTTCTAGCAGCAGGTTTATAAACAGAAGCAGCTCTCCCAAAACTTATGTTTAAAGCTACTAAAACTAATTAAAATTTATTACACGTCAATAAAGCTTATACTCAAATGAGAGTGTTTTCTGTGATGGTAACTGCAAGGCAGCGAAACCTGTGTCTAATAAATGTAGATAAGGTGCATGAGAGAGTAGAAAGGAAAATGCAAGGCAAGCTGGAACATAAAAAACATGTAATTTTAACTTACACAAACACAAGAGAAGCATGGGTTCGAGGGCAATTCCACCTAATAGGAGAAATGGTGACTGATTAAGCTGAACTTTTCCTACACATACATTATGTTCAGGCAGCTATGCTCATTCAGTTTAGTGGAAGAAAGTGCCTGCATCATTCCCCAGATCTTCTACACAATCCCACTGCCCTGGGGAATAAGGTGCTGCTAATATCAATAAGTGAGAAAGGGAAGATTTTTTTCCAAGACAGGGGAGAGAACTGTGAAACAGGAACAGAGGGGCAGGTGGGGGGGTGTCAGTCAACAGGAATTTTGTCATCTGTTAACAACCTCAGTCACTTCTTCCTGAGAGAAAACACACATCCTCATCATCACTGAATGAACTGACAGTGCAATAGTTATTTGTTAAGTAGATGAAAAGCTAAAGTAACTTGATCCTAGCAGACAAATCCTACATGGCTTTCCTCATGGACCAGAAGGTCCTGCTTTACTAAAGTTCCTGCCACCACAGCCTTCTCTTTCACTGGGAGCAAAAAGACAAATTCACTACTTTGGAAGGAGGAGAAAAACAAACCACTCACTATTCACCTGGTAGTGTTTATAAGAGGCACTACCCTGACTCACTCCCCAAACTGCACTGCTCCTGTAAATGTATACATTACAAATGTACAGGTCTGGAATTTACAGTCAACAAACAGCACTACAAACAGCCACCAGAGAATGTATAAACATTTGTAGGAACAAAAATACTCAGTCTGGCTGCACCATACAGTGTTTATTTACCTCCCTTAAAGAAGATCAATGGGCGAAGACATTCTAAACAACTTTTTAAACAATATGTCACTTTGTGTTAGCTTATGTCAGTGGGGCTTCTTCCAAGTCCTGGTGTCACAGTCAGATATGGATATGTTTAGATAGTTTTTTTGTTCCTTTACTCCAGACACGGCAGTTGGGCATGAGAGAACAGAGAGGAGAAGGGCTGCTAGTCTGATTGAGTTACTGATTTAACATTTAGAATCTTTGCAGTTGTAGAGAAAATTGCTGTGTGTTTGTAACCTGAATGCAGGTCTGTAACTTTAAAAGGTCAGGTGGAACGTATAAAATCTTATTGTTGTTAATTCTCCACCAGCTCCCAGTTGTGTGAATGCCAATGAGCAGACTCAGCTCCTACTGGGATGAGTAGCAGTTAGCCTGCCTCTCTGAACACCAGGTCCTCAACAAAATGCAAAAGGAATTTTGAAGCTATTACTTTCTGTGATAGAAGCAAATGAGTTCCCTGTTCACTCAGGGCACACTTCAAGTGCAGGAGGCATAGATTTCCTTATTGAGGTTTCCTCATTTGTCGCTAACTCATTAGCTTCATCACGCTTTAGGAATACACTAATTATTTTGGTGCCCTCTTGCACTAATTTACAAAATATCACAAGATTTGGTGATACTTCTTAATAATACAACTCCTCAAAGTACACAGGACTTCTATAACCCCTTTAGTGCAGAGATATCAAAGTACTTTGCAAACAATACACCTGCCTCACAAACCACCTCCATTGCATTAGGTCTGTGTCATTAATCTTACTTTGCCATCAAGTAAGAGACAAACCAAGGAAGAGCAAGGTAATGCAACACAGCAGGGTTACAAAGACAGTAGGATTAGGAGCAGAATGTGAATTTTGCCTTTCTAGTTCCCCAATTCATCAGAAGGAGAGATATCTTATATGGTGAAATTCAACAGAAGTTATGATTGTGTCTCAGGCAGATTTATATTTCTAAAATGCAAATAATACAGTGTGGAGTTTATGCTGTTGGCCTTTCAAGGGTCATCTGACTCTATAGAAGCTTTTAGATACTGCAGGGAAATATCCACAGGAAAATGAAAACTTCTGAGTTTTCTTTTCTTAGGATTTGATTCCCACATGAAAAGATGTGGATGCTCAGACAGCGAAGCATGCAGTCTCAGGACTCTGGTGTCTAGTGTCTGCCTCTCTCACTTCAGTTTAGTTGTATCACATAGTCCCCTCCTCCAGATCTAAGGCACTAGACTTGATGCTGGTCCATTGATTTGTCTAGATTTCTAACACCAGAAAGAATCTATAAGAATAGATGAACATCTGTGACCACCTATTTGGAAGTAAACTTGTTTTAAGGATCAGTGTCTTGTGGAGTAGTCACAAAGACAAGAATGTAATATTAATTTTCAGGCTTTGGTTTAAGACATATAGTAGTGATTCTTTGCTTTACTTCCTATCCTAAACACACTCTAAAATTTGTCATGATTCCCCATAAGTTAGTATCTTCATTGCGGAGTTTTTCAAGGAAAATTTCTCTGGCATTGCTGGTGGAGTAACCTTCTAGTACTGATGGCCTATATGAAGCAGTCTTCTGTTTTAATGACTTCAAAAATCTCTTAAGATCCTTTACCCAGGACTTTTATGAGCAAGTAGCTTTCTGCTCTGGGAATGTCATCTCCATTACTAACTGAAAAAAGCAAAGCTTTTGTATCCCACACCAATACTGAAACATAATCAAATCAGGAATACTGGTTAGCTATTAGACACTGAGCATAGTAAGAGACAAACACACTGAATCTGCTGTAATTGCCAGGAGAACATAGCTTAGTGAAAACAGATCTTGTTTCACAGGAATACAAAATTCTAGTCTTTAATTTAGTACTAAAGGGGAAGAAGAAACACAGCCTAACATACCTTCCACTGATAAGGCACCCTACATTTGTACAGCTTTTAAAGGCATTACACTGAAAGGAACATTTTGAATGCGCATACAGGATCTTCATCTTCAGCCATAAAAACACATGAACAACTGCCATCCATGTTACATTATCACTATCCCACTTACCAGTGCTTAAAAGGTGACTCTGTTACATTGACCAAAGTCCCTTCTCTTGTGATTTTTCTAGTTATGCACCCCGACCTATTAAGTGGGCGCATCTTGTACCCTTGCCATTAAAAGACTCCCCTGCAAAATACATTTGCCCAAATCAGTACAGTCAAACTCCTACAGAAATTATCCAACAGCATGAGCTGACTTGGGAAAAAAGTCTGCCTTGCTGTGAAAGAAGAATTACCCCACCAGAACTATCCCCCTCACGGCTTTCTTTTTTTTTTATTATTTACTTTTTAATGGAAGCAAAAACCCCTATCATCTCACCTACTCCTCTTTTAATAAGGAATGACTGCCGTGACTACCCCCATCTAGAACCACTATTCACTGCCAGCACCTCTGCTCTCCTCGTGTGCTTAGAGAATAACTGATTAGCACTTTGCATAATTAAAAAGAAATAATAATAATAACAATAATAAGCAGTAGGTAATAGCAAAAGCTGCTAGTCCCAATGCCTGTTCGTTAGCTCTAGGATTAGTTTAGTGTGGCATATTTAATTTCTTAAAACTATTTCTTTAAAGATGCACAAGCTCCTGAGAGGTACAGCTTTAAAAATTCTCACTTACTATCAAGATCACTAGTGAAAAAAATTATTTGTTCCACTATTACACCTTAGGATTTCTTGTGCCTCCCACTGCTGAAGCTGAAGACATTAACAGGATGGATGTTTGATCTGATGCACCAAGGGTTTGGTTCCCAAATCTGTCTGCAGTACTCCTATTAGATTCATCATCCATCACAGGATATAGAAGTCTCACATCTTTAAATGCATATATATGCTTGCAATGTACTTCAAGAAGTTGTATTATTGCTATTGTTGAGATGGATAAGGTAGCAAGATGCATATCCTCAAAAGTAGGTAGGCACTGAATTCTCTCCTGCCCTGAGCAATTATTCCAGACCACAGAAAACATGGGAAGGAATATGGAATTAATCAGCTCTCTTCCCCTAAGTCTGCATTACTCTTCCCCCATTTGAGTATCAGTCATCTGTATGTATTTTTTTCAACCTGATCAGGAATGTAAGAGACAGAAGGTACTTTGTTTGCTAGCCTGTCCCACATCCATTGTGAATCTCCCAATCAGGGTTTCAGGATTAACCACCACTTCCCAAAATCTGAAGAATCTGCATAACTACACCTACCTAGATTGCAAACTCTGTGTAAACATCCATGTTAAATGGCTGCATCACTAATGACTCAGTTTTCCTGGACCTTCAATGCCAGACAGCCTAGAAGAGTGCTACCCCAAGTGAGTCAGTAAACCACCAACATTTTCTGCTTGCTGTCGTGGCCTCATCCCCCTAGCCACCAGTATATCCCATGCTACTCCTCACTTTAACCTCATCTCTCTCTAGCATCCTTATATTACAGCATGGGTTTTCTTTGCATTCCTCACTATCTTCATCTTATATGTTCTATGATGCCTTCAAGAGTACCTGAAATATTCCACTGCCAAACCTCCTCCACCATGCCCTTACAATCACCCTGTCAACATTTTCCACTGGGGAGCAAACACGTTATGGCTTCTCTGCTGGCTGCTCAGCCAGGGTGGTTGGGATGCTGGGCAGCTGGGTCAGCTTGTTCTGAGTGACCAGACTGACTGCTCTTTAGCTGTCCAGAAAGAAATGCAGTGCCCAGACTGCACACACCGCATGGATGCAGCACACAGCATAGACCTGTCCTAGAACTGTGGCAAAAATACTCCCACTCTGTCCAAGCTTCCCTTGTAAGATCTCTCTCATAAAATAAGCAAATGAGAAACTGAGGGGTGGAAATGGCAATAAAAGAGAATCTTATCTTAATTAGCTGGAAATGAACTACCCATGCAGAGAGGTCTCTCTATCACTCTAAGCTAAAGAGCCCATATGAACAGCAAAGGGTGCAGAGCTAGTTACTCACTTCACAAGTTGTTTAGTTTCAGTAAAAATGTGTTGCTGTAGAGATTTCTCGAGTCCAAATGTTCCTGGGGAAGGTAGTTCCAGTAATTCTGGGAAAGAAGCCAATCCTTTGGCTTTGTATGTAAATATTTAAACAACATTATTTTTATATACATATATTTTATACACATATACATATATGTCTTTAGATTTCCAGACTTGCAAAACTGCAACAGAAAAAATAGGCAAGTTGACGTACAGCTCTTGTCTCTGCCTGAAGCCATGCTAACTGATCATGAGAAACAAAGTAAAACAAAGACCTGAAGATAACTGAGCTGTGTCATGAGTATACCTTTGTATACTGGTCCACTCAAACAGAAGTGTTGAAAGAGCAGAAGTTCAAAGGGCAGAGAGAGAGAAGTCTCAAATTTCATCTCCTTAGAAGTAGCCAGAAAATAAGGTTCACCTATTTAAAATCTTTCAGAATTTAGATGCATACAAGCGCTCCATCCATGGGTGTGAAATGTCGAGTTTTGGACAACAGAAAGCTCCACATTCTGAGCATTTTAGTGTTCTGACACCTGAAAGTAAAGCTGCAACTTCATGTTTAGAAAGGTCACTGCTGCTTCAGGCTTAAATCAGGCCCATACCTCAAAAGGGATAACTTGGCAGAAAGTGCAACTGAAAGAATGGAAATGCATCTGGCACTGAGATGTGGTGAATAAATAAAATGGGGAAAAAAAAAAAAAGCTTTAAAATTGTTGAGGAGAGGGTTGATAAAATGGAGGAAGATGATTTAGTGAGAAAAGGTTTTCAGTCAGGGCATACAATGAATAAATCAATCTATGAAAATAAAATTTACCACATGAATTCCACCTCTATCTACTCAGTAAGCAGAAAACACACCCTAGTAACAAGGTACATGTGTGTAAATTCACAGCTACATGATTTAAGGAAATAAAATACTTATGAATACAATACTTACATGTCTGTACATACAGCACAGCCAGTGAGTTTTAGGAACACAGAAGTGAACACACACAAAAAAAAACCACACAGAAAATAGGACCAAGAGTAGGGCAAGCCCTTTAGAAAATATTTTAATGGCTTTATAAAAAGCCTTCACCCAAAGTTTGAGGGGCTTTTGCAATATTACATTTTTCTATTGCAAAATACACCTGCTTTCTTCTCTTTTTTCCCCCCTAAACTAAATATTTCTTCCATCTAATGACTCTCTTTATTAGACAGCATCTAATTTGCATACATTTACATACAATTTAACTGCTAGCTTGTGAGAACAAAGAAATGGCTCTGTATTGCACTGAAGGACAATACACAGAAAGGAAGGTATAAAAACCAGCTAGCTCGGTAGCTGTACATTCTCTTTGTTTCAGAAATACTAGGAGTTTTAAACACACTACTTAAAGGGTGAAAAAGATTATTTCATCAAACAATGAAAAAAGATACAGTGCAGCTTCCTTTTAACGCATTCTCTCTCTGGCCTGGTTAATGGGATTTAAGGGTCCAATATTTCTTTGCTTTCTTGTGTTTCTTTTATTAGAACTGATGGATTTAATTCTGTCACATATTTTACTTCATATTTTATTCCTATAACAATCTATGCTGAAGTTCAGCTCCAATGCTAATTCAATACTATCTTCCTTTCCTTGCAGTCAGCCTGGAATACAACTGAACGATCTCTGATGGGCATGAAGTGCTCTGCCCTCAGTGCCCAGTGCTAATGGATTTTAGAGAGAGTCTGCCAGAGTTTTACCTCGTGGCAACAAGTCTAGAGATAATGAAAACTTACCATGTAGCTGACTGGGAATCAACAGGAAGGGAAGCAGGGCTGAGCTCCACTTGTGAGAACAGGGAGGGACTGTGGTCAGAGTAAATGCAGGATGTAAAGGATGTGTCAAGCCCTCTGGTTCCCTGAGGAGAGAGGGGGGAAAAGAGAGGAGAAAATTATCTTTTAAGACCTTGCATGAAGGAAAACCCTTTAGAAACAGTTGTCAGGAACTCCAACGCATGCCCTTCCAAAAGCATGATACAATCAGTAGAGTGTTTCTCTCCAAAGGCTCTGCAGTGGGGCACCAATTGCTCAGGACAGCTACAAATCTAGTCCGTGTAGATTTGACACAAAAACTGCAGGAAAAAACCATTCCAGGCTGCATGCTGCAGATGCCTGCATCCTCCTATATGTGCAAAACCTAGGGGTACAGAGGAGGCTTCCCATTTGTCCTGCCTGCCCAGCAGAACTGCCAACTTCACTTCTGACCTCTCCCCAACATCAAACTCAATGACTTCTGTTTAGTGGGGCAGAAAAATTAGAGTATCACCATTCAGTGGCATAGGGATGTGTAAAAGATGACCCAGTCACCCTGGTGGCATGTTCAAAGGGCCTGTCCTACAGAAATGTTACAAGAGAAACCTCTTCTGGTGTAAACAGACCTCGTGCAATGGAATGGAATGGAACGGAATAGGACTAGTTTTGATAAAAAACACTAGGTCAAGTTAGAAAACAACAAAGCAGGTGTAGAATTCAGGAACCAGCAGTCATCTGCTCCATTCAGCTTGCCCCAGCCAGCCACACGGCCTGGGGCACACTGGCTTTATGTGATCAGCACCAGGCCAAGTGTTAATTCCATGGGCATTCTCACACCAGCATGAGTGGCACAGTAGCACTGTGACTGATGATACAGGAGCCACATCACAAGCTGAACACACAAGAAACTTGTGCTGACACTGCCCTGGTGTGACTCATTGGCACTCAAAACACATTATAGATTATTTTCAGATGCAAATTTTAATTTAAAGCTGGCTGAAATGTTAATGAAGTTTTAGCTCTGTTTCAAAGGGGAAAATTCCCTACTGCTTACAAAAATGTTTTCTTTTTTTTCCCTTCTGCCTGATCTGCTTCTAGTGACATACAGCAACCAAACCTCATAAAAGAAATTAATCAAGTCTTCATATCGTTTTCCTTTTTCAAGGGTGGAAAGGTTGTGGTATGTGATCTTCAGCGTTTTTGATGTGTCCCAAAATGATGTACTAGAAAACGGTGGAGGAAGGAAATTCCAAAGCCACAGTTCCCCTGATTATCATATCCTATGCTTACAGCTGTATCTTGCTAAAACCACTGGGTTATAATTTCCAGAACCTTACAAGCATGGCTGTGTTATGATGTAAGCTGATTTTAATTGGAGCTGTCACCATCCCACCCTTCCCTCACCTCCTTCCTCTCCTTGTCACATGTCCCCAAGTCCATCCTAGAGCCAGGACTGCTTAAGTGCCGGGTTCAGGAAGCTTCCAGCTGAATAAAGGCTTCTTTCCCATGTGTTTTTAGCCACATCAAACCCTCATTGCAGCTCAGGATCCGGGCAGGGAACTTGGGGATTAGAGCTAGGGAGGCAGCAGAACTGTTCAAGAGGAGGAACAGCAACAGAGCAGCATCAACACTGATTAGTTTAAGGTGCTGTGGACCTACATCTTGTGATGTCTAGGGCTGCTTTGGTATGACACAGGAAAAAGACTCTTATCACACAGCTGGAAGCCAAACCAATCACTTTATGGGTAAAAAAGACCTCACCTCACAAACCTAAAATAAACTGTTGGACTTCACAGACCGTACAGAACAGATGCAGTCTGCCTCTGATGAAAAATAGCTGGAGATAATGGTGAACTGCTACAATCTGCACCAAGGGCATTTTCCAAGTGGCAGGTTGAATTAGCCTCAAGTGACATGCATTACAGTAACACTTCCCTGAGGCAATAAGGCAAGGTCCCACATTCAAATGGAAAGAATTGAGCATTCTTGCCAAAGGCAAATGATAAAGTGTGTGATTAAGAACCACTGTTTCCAGAATGTGGTGAATCTCCTGAAAAATCTTTCAAGGACTTCAGAAAATACACCTAGAGATAAAGAGCAGGAATTTTCCTTTACATCTCTACAGTTACCATACTACACTTCCCTTTTGCTGCTTTCCAGAGAAGAAATATCAATTCCACCCTGACTAGAAACTAACTTTGTAACCCCCAGTAGTTCTAAAGCCACTCTGTCCAAACAGTTGTGCAGTGTGGGCATCTGGATTTCAGCTGAATACAGAGGACATTGAAGTTTCCTTCCTTTTGCTTCCCTGCTCCAGGGAATTGGATTATTTTAATCCTACAAGTGAGACCCTTTGGTGGTAAGGAATCACCACCATCCACAATATCTTCAGGAGGCAGAGTCACTAAGGAAGAGCTTCACTAGCCAGTTAGCACCCACAGGTGATTCAGCATCTTTGAAAATTAAAGTAACTGAGAAAAAGAATTAGTGCAGACACCTGATCTTCACCTGTTTTCATCAGCTCAACAACCAATACCCATCTTGTCAGTACAGCAGTTAGAATTTGTATTGCCAAGTAACAACCAGGCTTCAAGGGCAGGACAACAGACCAGGGATAAGAACTGGTGACTTTTATTGTTCAACAGTAACAAAACAATGCTTTCCAGCACACATGAGTCTGAAGCAATGGCATCCACACAATTGCTATTTTTCATTCCAGTCTTCCACACACTCTCAAGATGGTTACAGTTATTCTATCAACCAGGGGCAGCTGTACAGGTTGTTATACAAACCTATGTGCCTTCAAGTTACGCAACTCCTAGGCAAAAGGCTTGGCTGGTTTCCCCAACAGGAGATTTCCATTTTCCTTCAGCTGCCCTAAAGGCACAGTTACCAATACAACCCATTCACGCATATATTCTCCCTTTGGTGTCACTGAACAGGTTCCTCTGCAAAATAACTGTCCATTGGAAAGCATGCATGTTCAAATACCCACATGACAGCATGTATGTACAGACACACATATAAAATATCTTGGCCAATGTCTGTTTGATTGAATTAATTTTACTTTTTCTATATTACAACAGGTGTCCACATCAGTTTTGACTGTCTTTAAAACAATGACAGGAATCTAAAATTTTAAATTATGCCAACATTTGAATACTTTCTATTCAAGTGCTCTTGATCAGTTGAAAAGTGCATTTCCATAACACCAGCCTCAAATTTCATCTTCTTTTTAACAATTCTTCTTGGAGCTTAAAGTAGGTTAAGCAAATCGTTCATCAGATTTTTCCTTTTCCTTTCTTTTGTTGTTATATATTCCACTGAAACTGAGAGACAAAAATGTAAAAGCTGGTTTAAGCAGAAAAATAACTCAGTGGAAGGGAACTCCTATTGCACCAAATTAGGTATTGGCATTTATCAAGTTCCACTTTTTGTACAGTTGGGTGGGATTATCCAAAGGAACAAGGGTGTGATTCTGTTTCCACTCAAATTATGGCAAAGAAGTAAAAGTCGAATCCATCAGCAGCATGTTCAGACCAGTTCTGAGCATTTTTGAAAATCCTCCCCGTTCCCAACTTGCCCAGAAAGTGGGCATAAATAAATGAATAAGCTTCCACCATGTTGTGGTGTCCTGAAGCAACACCCACAAGCTGCGGTTTGCGCAGCTCCGTCAAGTTAAAGATGCTGCGAGTTCCCTTTTTAAACACAAGCAATATCTCTGAAGTTACTTCTTTCAAACATTCACTTTGATTTGATAAATTCTATTAAATACAATTTGCCTCAGCAGCATTTGAAGGCATGACAGCTAGAGCAGGAGCAGGTGATTTTTACACGGAGCACACAATCCCCTCCGCTGCGCAGACAGCCTGGATTACGTATGCAGGCCCACACTCGCCGAGATAACAAAATTACCCGGCCTGCACTCCAAGCCAGTCACAAACTGTGGAGTCGCAGAGAGCAAAGTCAAGCCCGAGCCAATCAGCCCTGCTAAGCAGCTGCTATCTCAGTTGCTTATTAGTTCACCAGTACACTGGCCACGACCAAAGGCTTCAGATGGGCTTACAGTATGCACAGAACAAAATTGTCCCCGCTTTCAAATACCACAGAAACGCAACCGTGAATGAATGCTAACAAAGGGTAGGAGAGAAATCTCCTTTAAATTTACTCAAAACGTTATTTTTTTCAACGCTGAAGAGAAAATCCTTACTCCGGAATACTGTATAATAACAGAACCATGCTGTTTGCTGGCAGAATGCTAAGTTTCATTTTCAGCAGAAAAAAAATTGTATAATAATTTTTCCTGATTTAGATGGGGTTTAGGTCAACCTTAGCTACATACAAATGAATGTTTTGTTCAAATTACAGGGTAATTTTAATTAGGACACCCTGCTAGACATCCTGTTGTTCTATTTAATGGACTTTCTCAATTATGAGAAGAAACACCTCCCCACCCGCCTGCGACTTGAAGTAAAAATTATGCTAAATAAATATACAAAGACAAAAATTATTATTCTGTATTAGATCTTTTTATTTCTGTTAATCTTTATTTGGCAACTGCTGTAGCAAAAGGGCAGAGTTCAGAATCCCACACCCATTAAACACCTGTTTAAAAACCACTTGAAGCACTGGAACCAGCCAAATATGTCCCAATTAAGCAGAAACGTTGGCACTGCTGTCTCGGGTAAGGAACACCCATTGCCATTTGCTCTCATTAGGTTAAACGGGTTTCTTGGGACGTAGCTGAATTCCTGATTATGTGCATTGCAAATGGATGGAGAACACCAGAACAATAAAATTTAATTCAGCATAGCCTTCTGTCCAGTTGTCGAGCACGGAATTTTGGGAAACGCAAAAACAGAAGCTTTGGGAAGTGGACAAGAGTTATATGTTCTAAGTATGCATGAGACAGCTCATACTTCTTTCAAGAAACTGCCTGGTCAATGTAACAGAAAGAATTGGGCTGGGATTTCTTCTTGAAAATTCTCTCAGATTTAGAGCCCTTTTCATTTTTGTTAGCATCTCCTCCTCTGTACTTTGCATTAGGTTTGTTTCACTTACACAGTTTTATTTGTTAGTTAGAAGTACAAAATGGTATCTTTTTATATTCACTTTAGTGTTAAATTGATCACTGATTTCTCAACTTCATGTGTTTATGATACAGTGATAGAAGGCAAAGCCCAGACAATAAAAGATTTGTTTGTAGACCAGACACCGTACTGCAAGTTTTCCAAATATTTTTGTCAACTTCAATAAGTAAAGGCTCTTCTAGAGAGGCCGACTGCATGGCAAACAGAAGAATCTTGCCTGTCACTCGTTTAACCTCTTGACCCCTGTCAAGGATGTGGACATGCCTGCCACTAAGTGACAAGTCAAGCGGTCTTTTACCAAATACTCAACAATACATTTCAGGGTGGTGCCACTAGGCAGAATCAGAGTAGAGTGCTAGTGATTAAAAAGTATGTTTGAAATGGTTCTAATATCCATGCTCAATCCTCTATAATCCCACTTCATTATCAATTTATTAACTTCCTTTGTTGTCCTTTCTGTCACCCTCCTGTGCTAGTTACTAATATATCTTAGTTTGAAAAGCGCTGTACTCCATAGGCACACAAAGCTAGCATGCTTCACATAAAATCGATCAGTTATCTGTATCCAAGTAGGAGATACCTTCAAATTAAATGTACAAAAAGCATGGTTCAGCACAATATACACCACTTCATTCACAACTCATCATCAGGACGTTAGCAGACTGTAAAGAACATCTATATATTTTTCTCTTTGCTTACGCCAGATAGACTTCTTGAGAACATAAATCCCACTGGTTTTCTACTACCTCTTGTACTTAGCGTAGAATTCACAATTATTTAGTGCCTGCGTTTCTAAAGTAAACTTTAGTACATGAAAAAAAAAAAGCATTCTAGAAATAAAATATATCAGCTAGCACTCGCTGCTGACCTAAAACTATATTTATTTTCAAGACAACCATAAGAGTGGCAGATGCTTTCTTGTTCTGGCTGGCTACAAATGGCACTAAGAAATCCTAAGATAGACACCTGCATACTTACTCTCTGCTTGTTTCCCCCCACCCACCCCTAGGTATTTTTGCATACAAACAACATTTTCTAATTTGCTATTTCTATTTATTTAGATATCTATGGGTGGTATATTCATTGTGGTTTCAAGAACAGTTTCCCTTCCATAGTCCTAACTGATCTTACTAAAGGATGCTAGGTACTCAAAATATCTGAAAAAGATAAAATACTCCATATTTACTCTCCATTATTTAATTCAAAGGAAGTGTACCTTATAGCAAAAATGTTTTAAAATTGAGCATCACAGTCCTTGCCTATTTTTTAAGTTAAGCCTTAGTACCTTCTCCTCTTACAACTGGTGGCTGACATTTTATTCAGTAGATGATATCTGCAGCTGCAACACTTCCAGACTACAAAGAGTAGCAAAAGCTATCATCACAAATGGATGTTTTTATTGGTAGACATTTAAAGACTAACCAAAAGGGAGTAGGAAAGACAGAGTGTAGATTGGAAGAAAACAAAGTAAGTCCACAAACAAACAAAACACTACAAATCACAACAGGACAAGAGAACAATCAAGCGATGACATAATCTTACTGGATTAGTAAAAACAATTCTGTCTTGATTGGAATTCCATTTTTCTTTTTTCCTTTGTAGTTCCATCAGACACCTATTAGAGCGTTTAGCTGCACCATTTTCACAATTACGAGAGATACCCTGATAAACTACCTTGTATAAAAGTGCATAATGCAAATTAAAAGGGAAAACCAGGAGTATTTTGTACTGTGAAAACAAATAAATAATAGGAGGCATATGTATACTGCAAAAAACCCAAACCCAATTAATTCTATATGTTTACAGTGGCATTTAATTTCCACTGAATTAAAACTATTTTGAACCCCAGAGAAGTTGCCTTCAATAATACTCTTCAAAGCCTGAGCTCAACAAACCACAGAGAGCTGTGGATTAACACACGTGCTGTAGCAGAGATGGGATATTCCATGGGAGGAGAGATTTTGCCTATATCCCAAATATCTACAGAAAAATCAAAACCTTTCACAATGGTTTCACAAGATATAAATTTAAAAAAATATATAGATTAAAAGGTGGGAAAAAAAGAAAGAAACTGCTTCAGAATCTGGAACGCCTTGTGGAACTGACTTTTAATTCCCCAAAATAGCAATTTTTAAAGCTATTGCAGGAGGCAGTCAAGTCCCATACACCAGCTGAGGACAAGACCATCTCAACCCTACCCTAGAAAAAACTGGTGATACTCAAAAAACAGGGAGAGAGAGCAAAAGAACAAGAAGTGAGGTGTAGGGCTAATACCAAACATAAAAATGTCTGAAAATAAAAATCCAGATACATTCTTTATCTCTGGGGCACAGAGGGACAAAATAAAAGGGAGGCACATAAACTTTATGCACAAACTAAGAGGAAGTCAGTGGAGGGATATATTAAAAAAATTAACATTGCAATATGCCATCTTGTAATATTACATTGAAAACCACACCACTGTGTGCTGTTACAGTATCTGGCCAAGTGCACTACTGTGTTTAATTTGAACCTGGATTACAATAAATCACACGATACAGAGAGGCAACCAAGTGACTCACAGTCCCTTCTGAAACCTTACCATATTAAAAGTTTGACTTTAGTAGGAACACAGTGACCAAAATCTATGCACACTACACCGGAGGAAGGGAGCAGAAGTATTGAACAGAACCTCCCAGGACACCTTGGTCATTTGTTACACACGAAGAGCTGTAACTCTGCCGTGCCAGCAGTGAGACTGCTAGAGCAGCAGATGAATTCAGTGCTGCCTGCATCAGACACAGCAAACCATGGGCTGCCCAATTTTCTAAGGAGGGCACAGACGCTCTGCACACCTGAGCATGATTAAGTCTCACGGCTTATGAAGAAGAGAGTCAGTGTTGGCAGTGCACTGGCTTGAAGGGGAGGGAGGCAGTTGGAGGGGAAGCATAAACCTGTTTCTGCTCACTATCAACAACATTATTGCAGGCACCAGTAATGAGGTGGCTGAGCTCGAAGGGGAAAGGGATATAGGAGCTGGAGTGCTTTATCAGCTCCAAGACCAATGCTGGTTTTGGCACTATTTTCACTCTAGTGAGTTACAAACAACAAAAAAAACCCCAACCAAGCAGGTGCTAGCAATCTGAGAGACCACATGCCAGCTACAGCTGCTTCAAACTGATTCAATTACATCTGCCTGAACAGTCCCAGGACATTGAATCCACTGAAGGGAACCATGGGTTGAAGGGAGACCCAGTACTTTGGGATCTTAACACTCCATTAATTTGAAGGAGACGCCCTCTGAACTGAAATGGAAGGAGGGTATTCATACAGAGCCTGAGCCATATGATCACACTCAGACTAGGACAAGATGGAAGACAGCATATTCATGACACTGGGATACAGAGTAAAAGCCCATTAGAAATAACGCCTCAAAATTTTCCTGAAGCAGTCCCACAGCACTGCCTTGTTTCCAAAAAAACTGGGTGAAGTACATTTGCTTGAACATGCTCTTGGGATTAGGACTTCTCTCCAAACCTTGTTTGTACAAAAAGGGGCCAAGCAGCTGGGAAATTCTGGAGTGTAGTGTGTCCTCATTAGCTTCCATCTGCCATCAGAACTCAGCTCATGGCAAGTTTGGCTAAGTCCTGGTGTTCTCAGGTCCAAATCTGGGTCAGTTTTAATTACACTATACAGAATTCAGTGTGCAGTTTTTAAATCCTTATTATACAGCGCAGAAGAACGGGCAGCTCTCCAACTAATCAATTTTTTAAAAGTACATATATAAAAATTTTAAACCAGGCTAGACAGACAGTGGGTGGAAGAGAAAAAAAATGTATAAGTGAGTACAGGGGTTAGTTAAGAGAACTGTTAGCAAAAGTGGGTCACCAGCAAGTTCTGCTTTAAAACTTCAAAGGAAGGGGAAAAAGGAAAAAAACTCTTCATTTTTTAAGACACTGAAACTGATGTGCAAGATGTATACAATTCATACTACTTTTAGAATCAGCATGGGTTACACACAATAATACTACAGCCAGATTTTTATGAAGGGATTGTCTTGTGGCTACAGGACCATAACAGGCACTGGCTGACCTATCCCCATACCTTTAACTGTGTTATTGCCAGGGCTGGGAAAGTCCTTTTCCTCAAGGGCAAAGCCTTTAGCCCACAGTACAGAAAAGGTGTGGTGGTTAGAAGTACAGTTCAATGGCATTCTTAAAGGTGACAGGGAAATGCAGGATGTTAGTCTAAATCCTTACCTAATTAATGTGCTTTGGACTACTTCAACTGCTATCTATTTCCTCTTTTTCTATGCCATCAAATAGCCATCAGCCAGGTCAGAACTTGAAAAGAGTTTTTCTTGCCAGGTTGCTGGCAAACAAAATGACAGAGGCACAGATAGCTGCATGTTTTTCACTGAACAGACACTCGGGATAGGGTAGCACGCCAAATCTTATCTATGTAAATTGGGCTAAAATCTACTCTCAAAGTCAACAACCAGAATCTGCCCTGTTTAGAATCTTTGTCAGATGCAAGGGAGCAAGTAGAAGTCTTCAGTGACAGCTACCGACATAAAGGTAGCTCAGAAATGGAGAGGGATGATCAAGGAGCAGAGAAAATAGCATTGAAATGATAGATGCTTGTTAGATGAGCATAATATTCTGCCATCTCCTTACAAAAAAACTACACCTTCAAAGATTTCCAAGGTTTTTTTAACCATTTCTATGAAAAACTCCTGTTAAAAAAGACACCCCTTCATGCACCTTGATAGCATTGTCATAGTTTCCATTTCAGAATTACAACATAGCACAAGCACGACAAAATCCTGCACTCTCCCGTGTACTTCTTCAGTTGGTGGCTAATCCATACATCTCCAGCTGCTGGATGAACCTAGCACATTCTGACACAGCATGAAAGGCACCACTAACTATTTCAGGATCAACAAAAGCTACAAGGCTAGAGTAACCACTCAATGCTCTTTATTTGAAAGGAAGCTTTCTCTTTATGGTAACCTCCCTCTCTCAGATGTGGCCTCTCATATCCAAAAACCCATACATTCAACATATTACACTACAATCCCAGCAGAAATTAAAAATAAACTAAAAAAATCCCAAAATCTTACCACAGGAATATCATGATCTTAGGTACTCCAAACTTCTCAATTTCAGTACCTAGTTCTCAAATGGAGGAGGTTTTTTTTACCCATACCACCTGACTAGTCTTAAGTTCTATCCCCAACTGGGCCCACTTGTATTAATTAGGACAATTAGCTTCACCGTCTCCAAATAATTGTCAATTTAGTTAAGCTTGGAGAAAAAAAAGCAGGCTGAAGCCACAAACAGACTGGGCAAGGTGACCTTCAGCTACTTAAGAAGAAAATTACCCCATGCAAATCTGTTTTCTGAGGGTCTGGTTTCTTAAGAGAACTTTATGTTATGAAGTTTCAGTGCAGATCAGTAGCGGAGTAAAAGGGAGCAGGAGAACAATAACACAGGGAACACCAGTAAATTTAGCCCAGACAGTATCATTGTAACAGAATGATCACTTGCTGTAACAGAAGTGAAGTTTCAGTGGCGAGAAGTAGACTATTTTATCTTTTAAAGCTCTGTTACTGAAGTTAGGCATGTCTGATGGGCTATTTGAAGACATGACCCACCAGTGACTAGTCAGAACAGCCAAGCTGTGAGCTATACACAAAGAAGAGTGGAGTAACAATGCTACCGAGTGCTGCATGTCCTCTGAAACACTGACAGGGAAACTCAGTGATCGAACAGGGTGGCTACTTGGGAAGTCCAGGTTTAGAGGACTGTGTAGTTTGGAAGGGAAGTTCATCTTCTAGTTAATTTTTTTAGTTTTACATCATGTACTGATGATGTAGCTTTATTAGGTGATTTTACATTCCTCTTTCTATGGCCTCTCTTTCTTTTCCTCTTCCTCCATTTGACATGCATTAGAATAAACCTAGCCAGAAGGTAAAACTCAAAGATGTCCAGCATTGTATCCAAGCACAAAAGTGAATTTTGCTAGGCTCTGAGTAAACCTAAGGACCACAATATGACAACAGGTATCACTCACTACCTGCTGCAATGGTGGAACCACAGAGTAGAAGGAACACGATCCTTTTAAGTGTCTTTACATACCAGTGTCTAAACATGTGGAAGAAGCAGGGTTGGAAACAAGCTCTCCCTCGCTCCCCTCCCAAAAACAAACAACAAAAACCCCACCACTAATAACAGCAAAACCCAACAAGATGAGAGACTGCAGGGTGAAAGGAGAGGTTCTGCCCATGCTCACAACCCTAGAGGCAGATTTCTTTCTTTCCCTTCCTCCCTCTAAATTAAAGTTTGGATGCAACCCAAGTTCAAGTGACTGTAACTGCTCTGTCTTCAGCTTACAATGCAGCCACTTCCCACCTCTCTGTTGTCACCCTGACTGGTTCAAGATGTATCTGCTAGCCCCAAAGTCTCACCAGGGAACCTATGGAAGAGGAGATTGTCTAGTATTTTCTGAGAAATCCATGCTGTTCTTGCCCAGCAAGGCTCCCTGTGAAGCACATCATCTTGCTACAATTCTATTCATGAGGAAGCAGTGAAAGATGTTTCATGGCATACGAATACAGATATCATCTATAGCAACAAAGCAAGGATGCCATTCTGAGACAGGGGACATTTTATTTTGCAGACTGTTAAAATCCAGGGATGTTAAAAACATGGGAGTGATTTGCAGGATTAATTAAAACATGGTGGTCATAAATTTGAAAGTAAAGAGAATCTTCTCAGATGTATTTCCACTAGAATTTCAAGCAACTGTGTTCATTTTACTGTACCTACATGTAGCATCTCACATAATCCTCTTTTTGGGGTCTGTCCTTCCCACTACATCAGCTGGAATACCTGAGACAACAGTATGATTTATAAACGAAGTCTCTTAACTTTATTGTACTTGGCTGCAAGAGCTTTAAGTCCTATCCTTAACATTTGAATGCCATTTTTCTATTGCACTTTATTTCTGAGTGGGTGTTTTTGGCACTCTACAGTTTATGTAAAATGAAGCTGTACATAAGAAAATGCAACACCTATTCTCATGTGTTTCATAAACATCCAGCCCCTGACTTGTGTGCGCTGTGCAGCACAGTGGTTATTGCCAGCTAACAATATGTTCTAAACCGACAGAATAAGTCCTACAGATCTCATTTTTTTGAATTTTAGAAACAGTGGAGCCATATTAAAAGGAATTTGCCAAATTACCTGCAGAGAAGGAGGAAACCTGCAATTTTCTCAGTGCATTGATGAGAAGGTATCAAGAACAGTGCTAAACAAGGCCAACCAAAGGGACCACAAATACCTTCCTAAAGCATAATACTCCTGTATACTGCTCTTGAATAAAAACTGAGAGTTCCCACTAAAGGGGTGTCAACTTTCAAGTTTTTTAGTCCTGCCTGCATCACAGAAGACAGCAAAAACAGCACACAGACCTACACACATATCTCAGTTTATTCCCTTCAATGATTTGATAGCCAAACTAACGTCAGAAGACGAATTCAGAAGGCCCTTTATGGTGAGACAGATTATAACCCAAGTTTAAGACAGAAAAGGAAATGACAACACAAAAACACAGGGACAACCATGAAAAGAAAGTTTACAACATAACTGCTTTTGTAAAGCAATATGAGATAAACACCAATTATCACAATTTTCTAGATGAGGAAACAAAAAGCTCTGATCACAAAATAAATCAAGGGACTCATGCTGAATGTACATGATTATGTCATATTCTAGTTTCTATTAATTTTATCACATTTACCCTCAGTACCTGACACCTTGTGTTTTCTATATTCAGATAAAGAAGACAACAACAACAACAACAACAGATAAGCACTGAAGCATGCATTTGGAGCACGGTTCAAATAAAAACCTACCATGCCCATATCACATCCCTCTGCAGATCAGCAGACAGGCTCAGGAGCATTTTCCTTACTCTAGCCAGGGCAGTTACTCACTGTACCTGCGGGCAGGACAAATGAGAAGTCTTGCTGCCTTGCACTAAATCTTCCTAGTTGCTGGCAAACCACTGGCCAGCCATTTTCTGAGCAAGTGGTTATATATATGTATATATATATATATATTACATTATCTTTCCATTAAGTGGTACTTGATAAACCTTTTTTTTTTATGAGTGTATCTAATTTCCATAGTAGCCTGACTTCCTTCTGCTTTTTCTTCATCTTGGGATAATGACTTCCATTGTCAATATTAGCCGTGTGTGTCTAAAGGAGATTTTCTGGAGCTGCAGAAAAGAGATCAGTCTATAGATCACTCCTCCTTGGTTAAAACTGCATAGAGTGTAAACAGTTCTCTAGACAATGGCAGATCTGTTCCCATCTCATGATGTAGATTTCAACAGACTGTAAGGATGCTGTAGCTTTGTGGTTTGTTTAACTAGATTTATCACATACTAACTCCTTTTACAAGAGCAAAGAGATGCTTTATTGAGCCAAGAGGCACAAACTATATGAAGATGAAATGGTCTGAATTTGCCAGTCAAACAGTGTGACTGCATCTGCTGCTTGGATGCTGCCTAAATAGGCCAAGATCAAGGTTGTAAGGATTGATTTGATCCTGATCCCTCAAAGTAAACAGGATCCAGAAATCAAAGCTCATAATAAAACCAATGAAGTTATCTTGTAGTTCCCCACTGTAGTGCACATACAATGTATGAATGTGTCTTTGCACACACTTTCACACTCAAATTCAAGTTATCCCCCGCAGTTCTATGTTCCACCATTGCAAACACACTCTGAAAGAACAAAATTGCTGGAGGAAAATAGCACCCATTGGAGCAGAGAGCCTATGTGCCACCATTCCCCTTTTCTAACCAGAAAGCAGCGATCACACCTCCTTGCCTCACCTCCCTGCCCCTTTAGCAACGAGGAACTCACCTTACATCCCTAAAATGCTTTCCTTGGCCAAATGTGCAACCCCAGGCAACCCAGCCTGGACTGCAGGCAGCAAAGGCGGTGAGCTCAGCCCGGGGTTTGACATGCTTGGTGCATGTCACACAACACAAGCAACCTGCTAACGAGCTGCTATGCGCTCGCTCAAAGTCACAGCTGCCAGCAACAATTGAGCAAGTGCAGCCCGGCTTTTCAGGATTCCTGCCTGTTGCCCAGGAACTACACAAAGAACTGGAGATTTTAAACAGGTGCAAACAGTGCTTCTCTCCCATGTCAGACTGCACAGCCTCTGCAACAGCAACACGAGAAGAACCAGAAAGCAGGAAAGGAACTTCCGAAATGCGGTCAGAGTTCCTACTGATAACGCAACACTTCGATGACCTGTGAAAAACAGGCTGTAGGTAGCACTGTAAGCAGAAGCGAGAAGGCTTGGTCAGGCTTGCCTTCGTGAAACCTGCTTTTCCCAGAAATATCCTACAGTATTATAATTCTGGTTACACATTTTTAAAAATTTGTCAGCGTTTCTCACCTGCAAAATATTTTGTTAATTGAAGAGGTAACGTTTCTGAACAAGCAATGATTCAGAACGCATAATGAGCACCAAAAATAAATGAAAAGGGTGTATTTTAAAGCGTACTTTTATAATAATTTGATAGCTGCATAGGGATTTTTAATGTACAAAACTGTCTTTCAAATAAGTGTCTTAAAAAGCATAACACAAATCACGTACATCATCTAATTGTGTGTATGTACAGAAATTCTACATGTACCATCTGTTTACAGCTCATTGCTTAACATTATAACCTTGTACATACACAGCTCAGTGCATAGGTGGAACCGTAGGTAAACACAAATTGTATCTCCTGAACTGAAAATCTGTGAGTCAACTTTTAACAGGCTCGTTAGAAAAGACGGCACTAACTCCAGAATGCTTTGTTTTGTCAATATTGCCTACGCTGTGTTAAGGTCATCAGTACGAGTTTGTTATTAGCCACATTCCCACACTGATAATCAGGCAAATTCCTGATAATTTCAGGCGGAATCTTGCCTGAATTGGAAGGCAGCAGTAATTGGTTAAGGCCATTAACCAGATGCCCATAGAGATCTGGCATTCTCTTGCTGGGATCACCTGCTCCACCTGCTATGTACAAGCCCACTCACAAGCCCAGGCACAGGTCAAGCCTTGAGCAAAGCTCTTTGGCTGTTCCCTCAGAAATGTAATGTTACATGCATGCTAAGGGCTTCTGTCTAAACTGAAAGCACTCAGATAGGTTTTACCTTCCCTTTTGGAAGCAGCTTTTCACTTGGATGAGAGGCTGAAAAGGCTAAAGGGTTCTCTTGTACAGACGCCAACAAAAACAAAGGTAAACTTAGAATTTTCATTAACTGTAAATTACAAGAGCAAACAGAAATAAGGATTGATGTGAGCAACAGGGAATGCTAAAGCTTCACCAAATGTAATGTGTAATGCTTCAACCCAAACATATTTTGGGATGACTGCCAAGAAGATGGGTATAAATGTGGGAGGCTTAGTAGAGTACAGTTTGAGCTAAAATGTGTAAAGTTTTCACTTGTGCTAAGGAAACATTCGTAGCTAGGTAAAAACAAGGCCTTATGAAAAATCCAATTTTACATCTAATCTAAATTTCCCTGGGCAAAGCAACTGCTCTCTTCCTAAACTGATCCTCAAGATAGCTGGCAGTAGCATATAATTATTGTGGATAGTATTGCCACAGGCTAGGCACTAGTTGAATATTGTAAATTCTAGAGGTGTCTTATCCAGCGTTACATGGTTTAATGTATTCATCTAAACCTGAATTGCAATGACTCATCATAATGCTTTTGTTATTTGGTGGCCCAATGACATCTGCATAACCAGGAGAGAGAAGAGCTGGCTCTGTCTAAGTTCTTGTGCTATCTTAACTTACACTGTTATATGTTAGCTCTTCTGGCCTAGAAACTCCTAGTAGTGAAGGATAAAGTATCCTAATCATCAGAGTTTCTCCAGTGAAGAATAATTACAGTCCTACATGTTTTTGGGGCTGTAGGGGAAAGGGCACTAAACAACCCAAATAATCTCAATTTTCTGCTGAACATCCCCCAGCAGAAAAAGGCCTACATGGTAGAGGTTTGGTTATCTACTGTCAGAGCTGTGCTCAACAGTAAGAGTAGGAAGTTCTTCTAGCTCTACTAGAAGACTAATTCATGAACTAAGATTTAAGTTCACTTTCAGTGAGATAAACAATGAATAATTCTAGTAAAGTCAAGAGGCTGGAGAGTAAAAGGCTGTAAATGCTATAGAAATTTTCAACACAGGCTCATTTCTCAGCTTTTCTAAAGCTACTTTCTTCTTGAGTTGATAGACCAATTATTTCAGGAAAAATAAAACAGCGTTAGTAAAGCTTTTTATGTGTTTTTTCTGTAAAGACTTCAGACAGCTTATACAGTAATGAAGGTCCAAGAAGGCATTTTACTGGCTACCACTTCAGCTTTATTCATCTGATTAGCTCCAAACCATTTAGACAGCAACACAAGTTATTTCATGTTTCTCCATGTTAAGTACAGATTGGTTTCTAATAGCTTAGTAGCAGGAGAAGACATTTCTTAGGTTGTCCAAGAACAGAAACCATCCTACTTAAGTGTGCAGTAGAGTTAAATCACAACAGTGACCCAATAAACTCTCTTTAAACTCTAAGTTATATGCTTGACATTATGGAACAGGCCAGAATCCACTATTTTGGCAATGACTGTAGAATGAAGCTATGCTTTCTGTAAAGTTAAACTTTCCTTCAAATTACATCAAGGGTGTGCACCCCAGCAAAGCTTTGAGGAGCCTGAAAAAAAAATGTATCCTTCCCTGCAGTGACTTCTGTAAAATAAGAAACTGGATTAACCACAGTCTTCACTGTAGCCAGAAAGACCACAAAGTGTAGCACCAACACTGTGCTTGTAAGGTAAAAGCTATTGGAATTTTAAAACAGTTTCAGTTATACACTGTGCCCCAGAAATATTATAACCTGACTTAAAATTTCTTACAAACTATGTCCTCTTGTACTCCTACATAATACCAGAATAAGAAACACTGAATTATTTTCTAGGAGATATTTACAAAACTCTGGAATATTCTAAGCAGATACAAGCTAATATTATTATTCTGAATAGCAGTACAAGCTGCCCTCCATCCACAGCACCATGCAGGCTGTCATTTTAGTAGTTAGGATGCATTTTACAGCAAGACTTAACTGTTCTTTCAAGTGCACTGTACTGTTAGTTGTTGTCACAATTATTTATAACCGGGGACATCTATCTCCTACTAACCTTCTGTTCTGGTCCAATATACAGGAAAAAAAAATCTTGAAGCATTAAAGTACATTTATAAGAATTTAAACTCTGTATTTCTTAGCTAGACTCTGCCCTCTGGTTTTGACTCTAATATCAGGCAAGTCAAAGATGGCATTCAGTATTCCACTCTATTGTGGGGTTTGCGTGTATGAAAATTTAATTTTGATGAGAGGTCAGGATAGAAGATTAAGATGTTCAGCTAAAGAAAAGGGTTTTCAAAGAGACTTGTAAACATGAGACCACAAGTTGCATTTCTTTTAAAAATGTATCATAAAGGTACTATGGCATTCTTTAACACAGAGAAGCAGCAGAATAGTGCATGGAACACTCATTGCCAAGAAAGAATCCCTATTTTAGCTGTGAATTATTCTACAACCTTGAGAAAATTACTTAACTGTTCCATGTTTCAGTTTCCCCATCTATCAAATGGAGACAATGATAGTTTGTAAAACCACTCTAAGATTATTTAAAAATGCCTATAATTTGGAGACTTGTAAAGCACATGCAATTTCTAAAAAACTCCACTAAGAATATAAGAATAAATATTTCTTTAAACATTTGTTAAAATACTTTAATACAACTCATACCTTTCCTATGAGTACTTTACAATACTCTCAAGAGGTTATATGTACTGTTTACAATTGTCAGGATGTGGGATTTGAAGATACTACACACATTAAGTTTAAACCTCCAAATGTTGGTTGAAACACAAATATTTTCAAGGACCTCAGTAAGAGATGGACTGGGTCCTGTATTTTTTTCCTAAGACAGGCAATAGTCATCCAGCCAAGGTAGCACTGGATTCTTTGAAACCCACAATAATCAGCAAACTAAAAGAAAAAGAGGTTAACACTGTGTCCTGCCTCCCCAGCACTCTTTTCAGCACCTACATGATACAGATGTCACAGAAGACTCACTCTTACTTTGAAGTGCGGGAAAATATATCATGGTAAAAAAACTGAGTGTCATTCAAAGCATGCTTTGAAACTTCTTAAAAACTGAGCTTTGTATCTGGAGACATTTTAATGATTAGTTTATTTTTCTGTACTTCTAGAGCACAGAACAGAAAATTCATTACACGTTTAAAACGCAAAATAACTTTGCAGGCTTTGGGTATTCAAATACCCCTATTTCTGAAAGTTTATCCTGCTTAAATGTGTATTTGTAGAGTATGATCCAAAAGTGGCTGGACATTGTAGGTCCAATTCCAAGTCATCAATCAGTTTGTTACATTTTTAAGGGAGGTATTGGAGTGCAGAAGAGAAGTGTTTCCTCAACTTTGCATTACAAGACTGGATCACAGAGCTTCTGGAATAACCTACCTTACAGATGGGACCAAGCATGGAAACTGCCAGGCCCAAAAGATTATATTCTCTGGGCACCAATAAGATTATATTCTCTGAGCATTGTTAAAAATCAAAAACAAAATATCAGAACTGGGGATGGCTCACAAGTTTAGGGACAGCACTCATTATAAAACAAATGCCTCAATAGTTTTATTACTGAGGGAGAAAAAATTTGGGGAGATCCTACATCCATTTAATCTTTAATAAGTATTTCATTCACTAACTTTGTAATACAGAGAATAGAATTTCTATCCTTCAAGTTATTCAATCATATTTATAGCAGATAAAAATTTACAGGTATTATACTTGGTACAGTCACCTTATCTCCAAGAAAAAAAATTACATACATAGTTGAATACAAAGGCAGAAAACTGTATTTTTTTATTCTTATCAAGATTAACATAATACTTGAATGCAAACAGGACAGCTAGATAAGAATTACAAAAGACATGAAATTCCTCTCATTTTTAGGTGTGATTAAGAAAGCGACACCAGAAATATGGGCAAAAGGGAAAAAACACGGTCATCCAAATTAAAATTATGTCGAAAAATATATATGGCCCAGAATCTGTGCAGACCTCTGAAGAGAGATTGCCAGCTAGGAGAACAGGAGTGATGTGGGATGCTGTCAGATATTTAAGAGCATAGAGTGTGGAACAGAGTGCAAGAGCACAAATGTGCCCGCAGAGGCTGTGCTAGAGCTTCAAATATCTCCAGCTCAAGTGACTAATGTGAATGTGCAAAGAGAGAACCACTTCAAGCAGAACTTTTTACTGATTAAGTCACTACCATAAATCTCAATATGTTCCCTGCCATATTGGCAGCCTGTCCCTTTTTTCCTTTTAACTGTGGGCCAGATCCTCAGCTGGTATAAGTTGGCATCGCATTTTGTTGCCTTCAGTGGAGCTAAGCCAATTGATGCCATCTGAGCATCTGATATTATATTTCTGTAGCAGTTAAAAAATGATACAGTGGCATTAATTACTACATAGTCATGTCTCCTAACCTCATGGCAGGGGTGGAAAGACTTCTCATTTATAGGCACCAGTCAATATAGAGAGCGCAAGGGTCAATTGGTCATTCCATGCTCAGTTTGATGGCTGTAAAGCTACTAGTTATTTTGAACACAGAAAAAGCCACTTTTTATTTTCCTCTGTGATTTAAATACTTATATTTTGTTAACTCACAGGCATGTAGTAGCTACTCTATGTCCTTAAAGCACCATAATCCACTGCATCAAAAATGCAATGGATCTCACAAGCAGAAGAACAGGCAACTGGAGCAGACAAAAATTCATTTAACTGAGAAACTCAAGTCCCACTGCCAATAGTAGATGCTAAGGGAAAGAGGGGTAAGAACACTTTCATCTGTAAGCATTCTGATACAGCCTAACAGCACATCAGAGCTGCAGACACAGAAAGCCTCCAATTTTGATAAGAGAGAAAGTGGCCAAGGATTTTTCTTTTTGTTTCAGCAAAGGGAGAAATAAAGCACAGGACTAATTTTGGACAACTGCATTTAGTTTGGACTATCTCTTACAATGACCCTGACACTCATTTTATACCTTTTGTGTAAAGGGCCCATATGTTCCATCTCATTGCAGAAGGAAATAATCTTAACAGAAAATTGCAACACCCAAATAAAACCTTTCTCCAATGAAATTACATTTCCTACTTTCTACCCAAGACAAAAAAAAGTGTAAGCTGGGACTCCAAAGAATCAGGGTGGGCTGAGACACTTGGATATCCAGCAGAAGCAATGACCACTGGCATCAACATTTTAGATGCAGTGAAATGTTCGCTAGCTCACATAGGTTATTGAGGGTTATTGTGTATTTGAGGGAGGGGTAAATGGGGAGTTAGTCTGTGGCACTGAATCTATCTTGGCCTGCCTTCATTTGCATTCTTTGTCCTTCCCAGTATTTCCTCTCATGTATAATTATCTTCTCAGCTCCCAAGTTACTTTGTTTTAAGCACTTCACAGCCCCTGGACACTCAACATTGAGATCTTACTGAACATTCAACAAGCAGATTGCCATCTCTGTCTTTAAATGGGTACTAACCAATCACACAAATAACTTATTCTCCATCTGCCAATTAGAATTTGCATGTTAAAGCAGCATGCACATTCCTAACAAGCTTCCAAATGAGGTTTTGGAAGTAAGTAGATTCATTCTACAAATGGATGGTCAATGGCTTTAGGCTGGCTGAAGCCTACATCCCAAAATACAGAATCTTTGCTATGGACACAATGTAATTACCCAACAACAAGCAAATGCCAAAACCTGGGAAGATAAACCCATGACTGACATCAAGAAGTGTTTTACTTGCATAAGGACAATGAAATTCAGGACTTTAGCCACAAAAGAGCAGAGCTACTGAAAAACAGAAACAGAGAAGTAGACATTAAAGAACATAATTTATGGAAGAAGGATAAGAATACACAGGAAAATGAATGGGAAACAGGAGAAGCAAGGAACTGCAGGTTTCAAAACACACTAGTATTTAATACACCAAAAGAAGTAACTGAATCTACTGATATCTATCAGTATACATAATGATATATATACATATATTATATATATGATATATTATTACAATATAATGCCAAGATGCTGATGAAGTATCCTCACAGCCACACACTTTTATTGTTAGCTTCTGATAGCAGGACAGTGATATTAGCTTTACTACTAGAGAGTCATTCTAGAGAGCATTAAAGAGGGAACAGCTTCAGATGGAGAAATCATGGACTTTCAGAGTGTATCTGAATAAAGGTTTGAAACCTATTACACACCCAGCAGAAAATGGAAGAGTATTTAAAACAGACCCATTATGCCTAACTCAAATAAATTTAAACCAGTTGATTAAGAATATGATGTAAATTCATATGAAAATCATCATCCATCATTTAAAGCTTGGCCTCCTATTTCTATCTTGTACTTGGCACAAATATGTCCACACGCAGTCATTTTGTCTTAAGTCAGTCATTGTATCCTGCTGTTCTTGATATTGATGAGAATGAAAATTATAATCTTCAAATACTTCATTCAACTATTATTTAAGAAATGTTATTACTTAAATGAGACACTCTTCACAAAAGAATGCTCATAAAAATATATGCCTTAATTAAAAAAAAAAAAAGGATTTTCCGTGTCTAAATTTTCTAACAATCTATAAGAGTGATCAGTCATCCTTACCACAGGGGAAGAAAGTAACTAGGAATTTCTGCCTGACAGAAATCCTGCAAGTGATAAAGCTCCTAATTTTGACTTCAGTGTAAATTTTGCCTCAGTATGAATTCAGAGGATTTGGCCTATGCTTTTCAGAGTTGACTGGGTTTCAAGTTTGCTATTACTCAGATAATTGTTTTGCTAGAAGCTTAAGAGCTCTTGGAAGAACTGGAGGGAATGAGTTTGACAAGAGATCAAAGAGATCAATTACTATTGTGTCCACTGGACTTTAAGAGTCCAGTGGACACCAGCTGGCTGATAGAAAATGGGAATTAATATAGTTTAGTTTTAGAATACTAACACACAAAATAGAATAATTTATTTCCTCCCAAAAAACATGGTTGGAGTTTATATACTCATTTCTTATGCAATTGAGTTTTCCTAATATTTATTCTTTATAAAAAATACTTGTTCGCAATGTTTCCCTATAAAGCTGATATACTAAATTTCAATTTCTAATCAGAAAAGCCATGCAGATGTTACTAATAGGCCAAATGCTGGAATGCTAGCCCAGGATTCAGGCTGTCCACTGTTACAGACACTATGTGATTAAGACCCCCCATTACCTTTAGCTGGTAAGTCTGGAGAGCTCTGGCCAGGAACCTTGATCATAAACAGAAACTTACAGGCTATGCAACCTCATAATATCCATGTCTCAAGTCTATTTCTCTGTTTTCTATATATTGACCCTTTTTTCTTCCCTTTCAAAGGGAGGGAACGAGGAAAAAGAGAAACAAGCCCATAACAGTCATTCCAAATCTCTCTGAGGAAGCAGACACAACAAATACCTCCTCGAATTGAATCCTCGGTGAAAGCTCCTTGCTGCAGTTGTGTAGCCCTAAACAAGAGGAGTCATGCAAATATTATTTTATGGTGGAACAAACTAGCCTTTAAATTTTTATTTACTCCAGTAAATTGTTCTTACTTTAACCTGCAATTTTGCTAGCCACCAATAATTTTGGACTGTTGCTCAGAGGAGACATCTCTTTGCTTTGTTATGTTATGATGTGTATGTCACTGCAGAATTTAGCTGTGTAAATTTTGAAAGCAATTTGCAGCTCTGAAACAATTTTGAAATATTTCTTCAAATTCTATGCTGTCAAATTTCAATGAAACTGCAAAAAGCATATGAAGATAACACCTATAAACACTGCAGATGGTTACAAATAAAAAGTTGCAAAGAGTAAGGGTTACAAGAGCAGAAGAACACTGTTAATTACATTTGAAACAATTTCTTGAAGCATAATAGCCATACCTGGGAACTACACATTCCTACCTATATGTCATATCAATATCACAGGGGTAAATATCCCTAGGAAAAAGGAAAAGCCATAAAAATAAATTAAACAAATTATCAATCAAACAAGGTATTCACTGCTTAGAACTGATCTGCAGATGTTCACCTAACAACTTCACTTTTCCCTCCCCTTCTTTCAGCAAAATGTGATACTGTGAGCACTACAAAGATTGAATTCCTTTCCATAAAAAGTTAAAGGCTAATACTCAGTAGAAGCCAATAATAATTTTGTGTTAAAATACCCACATAATAAGAATACCACTGTGATGCTAAATTTCCACCTTGCACATTTAAACACTAGTGTACTCAAACTTCTCCTATTGCTCGGGCAATGCTCTGCTCAGGAAACTCAGGATGAGTCTCTCCCCAGATTATTCTGGTGTGAGCTAGCCCAACAAAAGGGACTCTTATTCTGATATGTCTCAACCAAAAAAGTACTCCCAACAGATACACAAGGAAAACAGAAAATACCCAACAAACAGCAATCACATCATCATTGTGTATTCAAATTTAAAGTATTTACAGGATTAAGCACTAACAGCACTGACACCATAACACATACTATGGCCTCATCCTGCAAGCCTCTCATCTGAATAATCCAAAGTGTGTGCAGTCCCTTGCAGCAATTGTTAAGTGCAGGAAACTATGAAATTTGGGAAGAAACAGATAAAAAAGTTGAACCACGGAGCAACAACGTGACTCACTTAAAATTCAGTAGAAAACAAACAGAAATTCATAAATTAAACTGATTCTGATTTTTAAACTTGTCTGTGGGACTCAAGATCTCTCCCATGAGAATAAGTATAAAAAAGCAAAAGCAACTGCTTCCTTGACATTTTATTATATTTCTATAGTTGTCTCAATATACCAGATCAATTGCATTTGAAAATGCAGCTATTAAACCATAAGTAGACCATCTTTGGAGCCTTTGTTTGTCGATTGCATCAAACAAAAATTCTTCTGCAGACAAGAAATCAGACTGTATTTTTACAATAATTGCAAGTCATTTCTAGGAGAAAGAGTTAGCAACAATACCCAAGGAAATAAAATAACACACTTTTGTGCTTTCCCATCAAACCTGATGGTGGTAGGGGTTTAAATCAGTCAGAGGCAGCTACGCATGAGAGATTGCACTCTGCAGGCTCTATCAGTCAGAAGTCAAGGATACACGTCCATGATTTATCATACTTTTCATGGTAATTAGCTAGAGTGCCATTTTGCTTCCAGTAGCATCACTCAACTTTCTTTTTTTAATTTGGTCTTTTTTTTCTGCAGATGAATTTACATATTTCTCAGTCTCTCATCCCCTACTATGTTTTATTTATGAATATAGGCCTTGCTGATGGTAACTTTAATGGGAAAAAAGTAGTAATTAGTGCACCTATCTACTAAGTTAATCCCTTTCCCACAATGTCTGCAGAGAAGTTTAAGGTAAGTAACAGTTTACAGTCAATATTAGGTTTAATTATGCTTAATGAGGGGAACCATTTCTGTTCACTAACTGCACCTAGGTGGAGCTTCTATATGAGTTTTTCTCCCAACCTCATTCCACACTGTTAATAGTGCCACCGTGCAGGGTACTTGTGATACTCTAATCCAAATCCATTTAAATTACTCCAGGAGAGCCAAGCAAGTGGGGCACCTGTTACAATACACATTCAGAGGGAGCAAAATTACAATGACAGCTTAAAACAATGACAGCTTTGTGTAAGGAAAAGGTTTTACCATCTCATATTTAGTAGATACAGTGCACTGGAGAAAAGAAGCTGAAACCCCCCAAAAGCCCACAGACATTCCTCAAGGCTCTCCTCTTAAAAAGTAAAATAAAATAAAATAAAATAAAATATTTGTTCCTGGTTTTCAGTGATCATCCACTTGAATATTTCCTATAGGAGTTACTGTGATCTTTTACCTCATTGAAAGCTGCGTTAAGAATTAATATCCTGAAGTTGTACAAATGAATGGAGACTTCAAGATGTATTTCATGAGCAGATATCCTCCACAACTGAAGAGATTCTAGTGGCAACTGAAGATGACACCAGTGTTTTCTTATAACTCCATACCAGCGAGAGGTCAAAAAGAAAGTCTCAGATTGAAATCCAGTTCTGCTTCAACTGCTCTGTTTTTAGCATCTGTGCAATGTTGATACTTCAGTCAGAGTCTTCCTATTGTGAAGATCTAAATTTGAGTTTACTTCAGTACTTTTGCCATAACGTTTTCATTTGTGATTCCATCTATTATCCCCTTAAGAAATTCATGCAATGGGAATTTTTTAATACATATTTATAACTACCTATGAAAAATGTACCTTCCAAAATCTTTGATTCCCTAGGATGCGTAGATTTAGGGGGTTTTGTGTGTGCACAAGGGACCAACTTTGCAGAAGTGCTGAAAAACAAAGCTGTTTGATTTCCAATAAGAAATGGAAGTGGAACACAGAGAGAAATTGTTCTGTAAATTGAGAGGTTACTTCATTTGATTTTTTCAAAGCAGTAAGAAGCGGGTTCTGCATTTCATTCATATCAGAGAAATGTGACATTTCCTCAGACGTAGCTCAGGGGTTTTCTTTTTTCTTTTTCTTTTTTGCCCTAGTGAGCACTCTGTGTGAGTCCACACATTCCCTCCTTATTTTTGCCATTGGCAAGACTTTAAGGAAAAATATTTCTGGTTAGAAAATTGATCAAAAAAGCAGGAAAAACTTCTGCTAAATCATGCTTTTTGTTTTTAAAAACACACCCATTCTACAATTACTTGACTGTCAAAATAGAGGTAAAGTAAAGTAAGGTTTTATTTAAAAGCTAAACTGTAATTCTGCAAGCTATATCCTGATCAACTGTAGATATCTTTGACTGTAGAGGTTTCAATATTTAAGCTCAAGTCTTATATGTATTTTTTCTCCAATATGCCAAACCCTAAACCTGTATTATTGGATGTTAAGGAAAAGGCTTCTGAAGGAGAAGTGTGATTTTCTAACCAATGTTTTTCCCTCTAAATATCACATTCCAAAAAATGTGTTCTGAAAATGTAAATGCAAGTTTAACTACTACATAGAACTGTTAATAGCTACTTAAGAAGAAGAAAAGATACCTGTTCTCAAAGTGACAATATATTCTTCCTTTTACCATTAAAGACATCAATATTCAGATAAACATGGATTTCATTATGAGATGAAGATTATTTACAGGTACATATATTCTTCAAAAAGCTGATTAAGTTTTTATCCAAGAAGAGAGCAGAAGAAGTCATGTCACTTCTTGAATAAAAAGTCCAGCTTAATTTAATAACTTAAAACACCACAGAATTAATCTGAGGATCTGGAAACCTTAAAGAACTCATAATTTCAAAGCTAGATTATGGAAGCTCTAACTGGAGAATGAAAATAGCACTTAATATAACTGATCAACACCAGGAGAGGACTTATCCAAGTTATTTCCCACCTGCTGCTGCCTTTCAGTAGTGACACAAACAAAGCTTGGGTAACTGAACACTAATCTATTTTACTAAAGCACAGTTCTGGGGTTAGAAATCCCTCCAGGCCACGGATGTTGAGTGTACATACATGAGCAACTGTCCCCTCAAAAATCCACAGGCAGCTCTCCAAGCTCTAGGAAGCAGATCTCCCTGAGAGACAGATGGATGGATAGGGGAATTTTACCAAAATCTGTGCAGCTCTCCTCCCCAGACCATTGCTTGGGAAAAAAGTTCCACACTTTTCGGAAGAGCCTGAGAGGATGGTGGGCTTGCTTATTTGGATCAATCTGGGTAATAATTAGGCTTTTCACATTGCAATGTTGCCTCCACACATCTCTCTGCTCAGAGTCCCCAATTATAATGAATAATAGTGAGAGGAGGAGGATTTTTAAACTAATTTCAAAATAACCAAAGAAAAGCTGTTTTTCAAACATAGAGTTGGCTTAGGTAAAAATATTTTCTCCCAGGATCTAGAGAGCTTCAGTTACCTCTAAATGAATGAATCTCTGCTGCAGTATAATGCCTTGGCAAAGAGAAAGATGCTGTCATTTGATGACCTCTGAAGCAATGAGAGGAGTCTCCAGTCTTGGTGGAGGAAATAACCTGAGAGTCGGTCAGTCTGGAGGCCTCCAGAATCTTAAGGAAACTTAGTTTATATGGAAACAGTACATCTTATGTTTATAGCCCAGCCAGGCAGGTGGGATTGGAACATTGTGTTTCAGCCGCACACCAATAAAATGTTAAAACGTAACTTACGAGAGAACACTTCATCAGGGATACTGAGATCTTGGGGCAGTCCCATCTCATAAAAAACCCCAAACATTTAAATGTGCCTATAAACATAATTGTAAAGATACTTTAAATCAGAGGAAGGAAAAAGTTCCAGATCAAAGTTCTGCACCAAATAACCACAATTTAAGTTTATAAAAACTAATGTAATTAAAATACTCTATAAGTGAGTAAGGAGCAACATTTCTTGTTTCTTTTCTTTTCTCAATATTGACTTCTTGCCAGAAAAAATAGAAGTTTTCAGCCGCTTTTCTCTCAGAAGGGTCTCTGCCTACTTTCATGAATTCTCTCTGCCATCCTAAAGATATGCCTTTGGAAGGCATAGAGACTTGTATAATCCCCCAAGTCCTATTAATATCAGCAAGAATGATACGAGTTTGATTCCAAAGAACCAAAGGGAATGACTAAAATGGCCTCAAAGCTGTTTTTCAGATTCAAAACGGTCCACCTCGTCTTCTTGGCACTAAAATGTGCTGCTGCCACAAAAGCAGTCCAGCTCCCACCGCTGCTGACTTCTTGCTGTCTCTCATTTTGTTGTCTGCCATTTCATTTGTGGTGCAGGAGGAATGGGGGTTGGTCTCTTAATGACCCACACTGCTGAGAACACCGAGTTGTGCAGGAAGTTACACAGGATTGCTACTCTGCTCATCAAACTGCTGTATAACTAAAGGCTGGCTTTGGCTGGAGGGCTCACTGGGCGAACAAGAAAAGCACATGGAAGGTGTTCAGCAGCAGCATGACAGTGACCCTGCACAAATGTCTGATTCAGGTCTAAGAGGAAAACAGATGTCCATCTCTTCAAAGAGGGCACAGGGAGAGAAAGAGGGAGGTACTGACACAGAGAGGGAGAGAGAACGAAATAGAGAAAGAGAAAAGAAGAGAAATAAAGAGAAGGAAAGAAGGACAGAGGAAGTGAGGGAAAGAAAGAAAAAAGAAATTATTTCACCATACTACTCAGTGAAAGATGCATCTCCTGAACTTGGCAGGACACAACATTTGAAGTTAAAATCTTGAACCACCAGATGGAGGATTTAACCCTCTCTTTTACAATTAATTCCTTGTCAAGCCATGTTCTACTTTTACAGAAAAACAGGGAAGCCAAATCTCCTTTGGGTTTTAAAGATAATGGAACAGAAAACGGCCAAGAGAAGAAGCAAAAAGGCCACTGTCCTGAGCTATCCACTGAAGAAAATTAACCTTCCCAAAACAAACACCAGAGGTACTAGAGATCAGTACTTTAATCTGTCTGGACTTCTGAATGTGACATCTAGACAGCAAAATTGCTATTTTTCTTTCCAAAGGATGTAAACTGAGTCACTGGCACAGAACAAAGAATTTAAAGTCAAGTTATGTTCCATGTAGCAAAAGCAGAAAGTGTCACCTGTGCCACGTCATCCAGATACTACTAGATGATCTGCAGTTCAGATGAAGAAGAAAATGAGAATGACTGAAAGTTTCTTCTTGGCTTTGACCCTGGCACACAACTGATCCAAAACCATGGCAGTTAAACATCTCGTTCTGAATCTGAAAAATCTTCCCTACATATACTTCTTATCACCACTTTTTCACTCTCAGTGAAGAGGGATATTATCTTTTTCACAGAGGAGGTATCAGGCCATGGCCCCTGGCAATTCAACATGAGTCACAGGCCACATGATTCAAATGTGTTCTAAGGAAGAGAATTTTAGCATCCTGAAACTCCATGCTGAAAGCACTGAATGAGGAAACCAGTGTGTTGATTTAAGAGGCCAATCCTTTCACATTCATTATCATAAACAGTAAAGAAGAGAGTACAACACTACCTCTGATTTATACCTTTTTATAGAAAAACTAGGCACACTGGCCTGGCATTGTTAGTTTTACTAGAATATCTGATGGATGTGTGTGATTTATACAACAGATATGCATGCAGGTAAACATAAACACACATGCACACTCAACACTGAACTTTGGGTTGGCAGCAGGCTCTGGTAACCCATGTCCCCTGGGCACAAACCAACTATGAATGAACAGGAAAATGTCAGTATAATGGTTAACTAGCCCAGTGGACTATTATTAATCACGAGCAGAGAAACAGCAGTGCAGGCTGCAATGCTGGTGCCCTCTCCCTTTGGAATGCTACTGGATTCCTGGAATTAAATTCAGCAGTGAAAAAAAACAGCAAATGTAGTGTCAACATAAGAAAGAAGCTAAATTTCACCTCCTGGAGCTGCAAGTAAGGAGGACTTCTGCATGGAAGCAGAGATTTCCTGTGAAGTTTGATGTTGAAAGAACATGATAGATTCCACTATCAACATTTATCAACTATGAATGCATAGGTTTTTGTAGGATTAACAAGGTTATTGGTATCAGATCTAGGCAATTGCTCCCTATCCAGCAGCAAGTGATCAATTCTTGTGGTAACTGGCCAAATGTCAATGTTGGTGGCTGCAACCATGGTATCAGGACTGCAGCAGAGGGTTAAAGTGCATCCATTCAAATGAAAAACTAAACCAGGAGAATTCCTACAGCCTATCAGGGAAATTCCCTCAAATACTTCCAAATCTTTTAAAGTCTTTTACAGCAGGGCATTAAAAGTGAGCATACCACAGATCCCACTGTATTTCTTCCAGTGCTACCTCAGTAAGCATTTTGCAGAAAGGCAATACACTACTGCCTGGACTTCAGCTTGAAAAGACAAATTTCATCTGCTGTTTTTCTAGTTTTCAATGATTTAACTTCATCAGCCATGGCAGAAATGACAATCAAAAATTCAGGGGCTCTTTTTATATTTCAACAAAAGTGCTGGCTCCTTATTTAAGAAGACCTTGAAATAAATGGTTTAGAAAAAACATACCAAAAAAAAAGAAGATTCTTGTTTTCCATAAACTCACTTTCCCTCTGAAAGAGTTTGCTCTGTGTGTAGATAATTCATTTACTTTAGTCATTTTGAAGTGCATCCATTTGAGTGGGTAAAAGTTAGGTATCCACAACACCAGGCCCTAAAATTAGTTGTTGCAAACAAAATGTTCTGCTGCAGCAGTCCAAATCTGCTCAAGCAGTAAGCCTTGAGTGTTTTGGCTTTTTCACAAAGAGTACTCAGATCCATGAGAATGTATTATAGGACTTAGATTTTATGGACAGGTCATATCTTTCTAATCAGAACTTCAGTTGTTACCCTTTGTTGGATGTTTTCAGTCCAGATAGCTTTCTGGTTAATTAGTTACACACACTAAAAACAACACCAAGAAGAAAACAAGCCAAGAAAGTCCCAGGAAGACTTCAGATGGAAGCATTTGGACACGGGTATGTGCACACATCCACAGAGAGAAGAGGAGGAATCTAGGGGAAATATACAGGATTATCACTTTACAGTCAGCGCACATTGACTTGAACAAGGATTCAAAAAATAAACACATCTAACATTTAAATCCCAGGCTGCATATTCAGTGACACCCTTTCTCTCATGGCTGTATGAACACTGAAAACCAAAAGCCCAGCAGCTAAACATCTACAGCTTTGAGGAATTTCAGTTCACGATCTCACGGCAAAGCTACCATCCAAATGTTCCACTGTATCCACAGGCTTCTACTACCACATTCTGATTTAAGGACATTAATGCAAAAAAACTACAACCAAAGACAGAGGCTGCAATTGAAATGAAGAGTTTGTGCTAGCCATCCCTTCATAGCTATAAAGACATGATGTAGGCATCTGGAGAAAAAGAAGATATCTCCTCTGGTATGTCTCATTCCGCAGGTGTCCCCATTTTCAAACTGCATTTCTGTGCTTTGCACAAACTTCCACGTACCTTTATAGCTCCTCTGCACTGTTGCCTATAGTTACACCCAGCATTTAAAGGTAAGCCTGCAGCCTTGTTCCTCCATGGAGGTAAACAAGAGAGGAAGGATAATGGCATGAAGGAAAGGAGGAAACAATTCTGCACTTACTTGCCTGTAGTTGGTAGCTATATCTTAAGAGCAGTTGCTTTAAAACACAAGTTGTTATTGAGGTTTGGTTTAAAAATCTTTTGACATCCAGGTGAAAGTATTGCTGCTGGCTCCAGAATACTTTGCATATCTTATCACTAAATAAAATGTCTGAGGTGTGCACCAATCTGATAAAATTATAAACAAGAGTCCACACAAGTACACATTCCTTCCTGTTTGATTTCTGTCCTGTTAACTCCTCTATAATAAATCATATGATCCTCTCATTCTAGCTGGAGATTTAACTGTGCATGTAAAAAGAAAAATTATAGCAGCCTATTCTTACCCATACTTTACAGCTGAGAACCTGACAAAAATGTGGTTTTGGGGAATGAGCAGAAAGCTTATTTTGCTACCATCCACCTCCTCTTTTAATTCTACAAAATTAGTGGGAAATCCTATGTATTTATGTATTTTTAAAAATAATTTCCCATTCTGAAAGTAAATAAATTAATTAAACTACACCTCTTTTACTACAAAGACAAATATACATGCCTAACTTTATGTCCTGCAATTAATCTCATGTATTTCAACAGCATTACTCATAATGCTGTAAGCAAAATACATGTGTAAATCCTTGCAGAATCATGGCCTGAACTGGCAACAGTTATATGGCACAATTAAATGCCTAGGTCTAAATGTCTCTACAGAAAGATCGGAGAAAAAAAAATCTTTAGGCATAGTAAGCAATAAAATCTACTCCAGGGAGTGACTACGGGAGAATTAGCATTGAGGGTGTCGCCTTCCCCGGGGAAATACACCTGTCACCAAATCCTTCCATAAATTTATCTTCATCCTCTACCAGTTACCACCTTCACTTACCACTCTCTCCTCTATCACCAAAAATTACTCTCCCTTCCCACATTTCCTCCGCTGCTATATGAAGAAGGAGACAGGAGGTGCATCTGACTCGTTCTCTTGCACTGTGAGGCAGGAGGAGAGCACAGGCTGGCCCTTACATTAACTAGCATGGCAATAAAGAGCTCAGGTGCTAATTAACAGGCCTGGGGTGCACAGCTTTGCCCCTTAGCCTGTGGCTGAACTGTTCACATGCCAGTGTCCCACTGAAAATTGTCCAGTAAGTGCTCTGCACAACCTTTAACCTATCACTGGAGCTCATTACAGGAAGCTGCAGATCAAAATGCATATAAATTGGGATATCCAAACCACCCAGCCCTGCCTCCTGAGGAGCAGCCTGCCATTGGCTTTCTTCTGCAAATACTCATGAATGGCATACCAGAAGTTACTCATGATCAGGTTTTTTACTAAAATCCACGGCTTACACAAAAACTTCTGCTTGTAAATTAACTCAGTTGGAAATATTAACTAAAATGTCAGGAAAACAAAGTCAATCCCTCAAAAGTTCAAATGACTATTTGTCACAAACATTTCACCTCTACTAATGAACTGCAAAAATGAATGCTAGAAATGCAAAACTGTATTATGTTTAGCAGTTAACATTTTAATAAGAAGGAGATTAGCAATTTTTAGTACCTCCAGTGCTTTGTTATATACAGTAGCACAATAACTGAATATTTTAATTGCTAATTATTTAGACCTCATTCAGTTCTCACTCAGGCAAAACTCCCATTGAGGGACTCTTGCCTGAGAAAAGAGCTACAGGATTTGTTTTACTGTAATTTGAAAAAACTTTATATATCATAAAAACTATCAAGTAGTAGTGAGACAAAAATCATTAAATCCTTAGCAATATTAAATCCTACTGAAATTCCCACTGACTCTCAACGCCAATGTTTTCATATTAAGTAAAACAGATAATTGCAGTTTACCAGTTGTAACTTACCTGTATAATTTATGCCCAGATATGCTGGTGGCTCTTAAAGAGGTCTAATAATGTTTTGATTCCTCTTACCGTATCCCTGCTTTCCTCCTGTGGGAAATCTCAGTTCAGATGTGATAAGGAAACAGTATTTCCAAACAATTATGATACTAACGCCTTCAGAAACACAAACATTAGCATTTGGTTTTACCTTTTGACTTCGGCCTCCAAAAGGGTTAAGAGCAGCTCTCAACACTTCTTTCTTATGCTGCTGTAAAGAAAAGAAATGAGTATGTTTAGGGATTTGCATACAAAAAAACCTTGAGTTCCCATAACAGTCAAATAGCTGATGTTCAGTGGGGGAAGTGGGTGGAATGCTGTATATATATAAACATACAGATACCTGAAGGAAGACAAAACAAAGTCCTACACATTCACATGTAGTGCACAGGTGACAAACAAAGAAACTAAATGTATACTAGTATTTCAAATGTCATGCTGTGCACATGCTTCAGAGAGAAAAGTTATACAGCTGGACACAAAATAATTAGGGAGATAAGGCTCCATGCTTCAAAAAAGTAAATCTCTTTTTTTTTTTCCATTAAGCATCGTTTAATTCATCTTCGGGATAAAAACAAATGAGTGTCACAACCAAAGTTTTGCCATTTATGTTTGTCATTCAAATAAATGTATTTTGGAAAAAGTTAGAGGTAAGTTCTCTAACAGGTTGAGTCTGAAGAGGTTTTTTTATGAAAGATGCATAAAAATTTTCATATTTTCAACTACAAATGGCATTAAAGACTAAAATGTACAGAAAAACTCTCCATAGGCTGCATTGAAGAAACAAAGAACCAAAAGCAGATCTAGTACCATATACTGTTTACTACCAAAATGCTCAGAAGTGGCTGTCACACAGCTGAAGAAAAAGTAAGCATTGTGAAGACTAAAGCAGGAGTTGGGCACTGTCCTTCACCAATTCAGAATGTGGTTTAGGGACCAGATTTTCATAGTTTCCAAATCCTGTTATAAGAGGTTCACTTAGATTGCAGTGTTCAAATCCATTCCAGTCAGGCTTTCTGCTTCCTTGCAGGAGCAGTGAGATCCCTTTGTTCTTCTCAAGTGCTGACTTTCCATCTAAAAATCTGTGTCCAAAGCTAATGCCAGCTTGAATATGGCAGGACTAACTAAGACTACTGGTATTCTTTAACAATATATTAAAAAAAAAATATATAAATATATTTTAGATTAATTACTAAAATAATTTTTAAATTAATAAATTGTTTACGTATTATAAAAATAATATATACATTCTGCTAGTGGGGGTTCTTTAGAGCTAGCCATGAAGACATTTTAACTACTGGGGTTATAGGTAAGAACAGATTACTCATCAGAATGAACTCATCTTTGGAGAACCTTTATTTATTTAGAAAGAAATCATACAAAGTGTCGCTTTCTCAAATAAAGAAGATATAACACCAGTAGGCTTTCAGACTCATTGCTTCCAAGCCTGACTTCCCACCAGTTCCTAGCTACTACAGGGATGCTTCTGTTTCTTTCTCTGAGACATGCTCACAATTTCTTTTCAGATCTTGTCATTTTTCTTTTGTTTTCTGGGTTCTTTCCACCTGTGGTCACTACGATCAGACGATGCCTCCAGCAGCATTTGCAGAAATTTCCCTATGACAACCCCCCAGCCTGTGTGGGTCAGTCCTGATGTACTCAGCATAAATGAGTATTTATGCCATCCATCTGCTGGATGGCAGCCTCCACTGTTTTCAGGGAAGAAGGTTTATTTGGCTCAATCTAAGGCTGGGCAGCGAGCCCTTCAGCTTTCCTAAGGTCTGCAGTTGCCTGAATAGAGAGAGACTCGCTGGACAGTGGCTGTCAGCACTTTCCAGCTCTACACAAGGATGGTCTGGAACAGTCTGTCAGATCTGCACAGGCCACGAACAAAGCAAAGCAGAAGGCCTAGATACTGACTAATGAGCATCGAGTTTTGACCTTTAAATGCTGCTGGATGAGTTGCACGAGGATATGTTTGATTCCAGTGGTACCATTAGGCACAAAATTGTGCTGCTTGCCCAATGGCTACCTCAGCTATGAGCTGTACCACTCTGTGCTTGCTGGCACAGCACCTGCCACAGTGAGAGATGGTTCTGTTGAGTGAGCCCAGTAAGAGAGGGTGGTACTGGGGAGCCTGGCACAGCTGAAAAGCGTGGAAAGGGCATGGGAAAATCTCATCACAAGGTGCGAGAGAAAATTTTCTGTTTTAAAACCCATTGATCCGTCAGACCTCCAGCAGTGTTTAGACTCCTCAAGCTCTGCAAAGGATTAAACCCAAGTCAAAAGTCTCTGTTTCTCTTTTCTGGCCTACCGGCATTTGAAAATTTGTACAACTACTCATGATGACAAGCTACCCTCTTGTCATCTGTAATTTTTGCCAGAAACTGCTGTACAAGAGTCTGTATAACTGTTAGAGTTACATTATTTTCACAATCATTAATTGACCCTTTCTAAACATTTGAATGCCTGAATTTAATGAGAGGCAACGTTTCTGCCACAGTTTTTATAAATGTTTTTATATATGATTTAAATTAGTCAAGCCTTATACTTGAGATGGTAATTTATTGGAGCAAGATAGCTGTTTCCAGGCCATACACTTTGTTTTCAATTCCAACCTCCATGTTTAAACCTTGTGGTTTAACTCAGATCAACAGCTTATTGGTGATTCAAATTATATCATATCAAGTAATACCTTCAAAATCTGATGCATCTGTATGACACCAATGGAGTGAAAAATTCTGCATACAATTCAGGAAACCACTTTGTTTTTTTCACTTTTACATGAAAGTTAACTCCATGTACTTAGCAGAGGTGAGTACTTCACAGCACAGGCTCACTAGAGGCTTACTGGGCTCAAAGCTGTAAGTCTATCAGTCCTCAGAGAGGCTCAAGGTAGGCCATGGTGATTTCCTAGAAAAATGTGCTTTTCAGGATGAAGTAAATGAGAGGTACATTTATTAACTCTGTTTTTTAAATATCTAACCAGAATGTGATCTACCACAAAACTAAGAAATACAGAAATGGATAACTTAAAGAGTCCTAAATTAAAAATGCCTCTTCCACGATGCCAATTGCTTGTACAAAAACAAGAGCATCCTGTACTGCAGAAAATGCAAACAAGAGGAACTGTACACAGTTTTTCATTTCCTTATATAACCATCACATATACAAACTAAAGTCCAGCAGCAAGTGAATGAAGAATATAGGAGCCAAAAACAATCTTAGACATGATCCACTGTGAGAGTACCTGTAAATCTCTTGGTCTCTTTTGAGATTCAACCTGGCATGAAACTTGGGCAAAGTATATTCTCAGCAAAATGAACAGTGCATTACAACAACCCTCTTAAAAAAATGAGATTTGTGTGAGAATTTAATGTTTCTGGGAATTTAATGTTTCTTATCTGGCACACTTAAATCTTGAAACCCAATCATTTTCAGGGCAGCATTTCCAGCAGGGGAACAGATAGTCTCACACAGGCTCACCACTACCCCTCAGCTTTCAACTGAGGGACCATGTTGAACAGTCAGGTTTTGTGGCTGGTTCAACCCTTCCCTGGACTTACAGCCACAGGGCAACTCATACTGACTGTAGTAATTGTTTTTTGTGATATGGACTTCGGTCCACTGAGAACTAGAGTTGAGATCTCTAACTTTTCTCAAGAGTCAAGCTTTTTTGTCTGGGAGGAGGGAATAAAAGAATAAATCAAGTGACTAGAATTAAATTCTATGACAAAGACATTGTCTGAAGAATTTCTGAAGACTACTGCCCAGAGCAGACCACTTACATGGTCTGCAAGTAAAAGATTATGAACTGGACATGATTTGGCTTTTTTGTGGGAAAGGAAGCTTCCTACAGGTACAGAAAAAAAATAAAGAAACAACTGTGTTGCAGTTACATCCTTCACACATGAAAAAGTCTTTCAGGAAACAATTTAAGTTCCCCGTGCACTACTCAAATCTATTTGAAACATACTGCCTGCCCATATTTATCTCTGTGGAAGACTTGGATTAACTGTCTAGGCTCAGGAAAGAATTATCTTTGAAGTCAATAATCACATGATGGAGAAAAGGGAGGATCTGTAAGGCTGTCTGCAAGGTTCATATGTCTTCATTTCATGTACCATAAGTTTACTTAAACAGAAATCATCACCTGGAACATGAGAAGCAAATGGCATTTTTAATATCAGAGCAATGAGCCTGTGTATTTCTTCAGAAGGAAATACCAGTGCAGACAGGGAATTAAAACATGCCATGGTAACAGCTGAAGACTTCAACTGTCAACAAAATCAGGCTATTAATTTTCACATAAACAGTCTTTTAAAATATTTGATTTTTAATATTCAGTCCAAAGATCACTCTCACATTTCAGCAGCTTTTGTCTTTTAATGCCGATCACTTCAGCTGACTTTTCACACTACCCTGTGCTTTGTCTCCCCTTTGGAAAAGGTGAGTGAAAATATCAAATGACATCTTATTCTGCCAAGACCAAAGGAACAGTTCAAACATTCAAAAATATTAGGCAGTGGCCTTACTGAAGGTAAGAAGGGAATGTGATTAGCAGTGGGCAGGGGAGGAGGGGAGGAACCAAAGCCGAATCCAAACCTCTTCTCTTTCTCTGTTTCAATATACACTCAGGGCTAGATATGTAAAACAACAGGCAAAAATTACCGGACAGAAATCACCAGATTACTTTGCTTCTCATCACATTCTCTTCTCAAGTGACAGATACTGAGATCCAAGAGGAGCCTGGGAAGCTCTCTGCCTCTTCAGTACCACTGAAAGCAGAGGTGCCCCGGCGGATCCGCTCGGACTGAGCTGTCACCTGCCGCAGGACACTGTCTCTCAATGCATGAGAGTTCCAAATGTGGCTGGGAGAGCAACTCCTGCTGCTGTGGCCTCTGTGCACCTCCTCAAAAGACAAGGATTTCAGACTTTACATCTGTCAGTTTACAGCACCTCCCCAGACCCTAACTCAAACAACACAAGAACAGACACATGATGTGTCTGTCACCAATCTTTTCCTCCAAATTTCTGTGCTATTTCTGAAACGGGAACGAGGCTGGAAGTTTCCTTTGACTGAGACAAACCAAATGTCACCTTATAACAAAGAGACCTCTCTGTGTCTGGTCACTGGAAACACAAAGGAGGAATCAAAGGTGCTGCTTTTGTTTGAAAAATCCTTATCACCTTTAAAATTTAATTCCCTTAAAGCACTAGAGATTAGTCTGGAGGAATGTAGAAGGGAAGTGAGGGATGACAATTCTCCATTCTCTCCAGAGAATTATGTATCCCTACAGATTTTGTTTCCTGTGCAGTACTTAACTCCTTGATGCCTTTTCTCTCATGATCTCTTCCTTGGCAGAAACTTCTTCAAATTTAAAAACCAGAACATGAGCCAAGTAAATAAAAATAAATAAATAAAGTTCAATGCCTATAAAAAGTACACAGACTAACCTGCTTAATTATTAACAAGTAAACATAACAAATTCTGAATTATTTACTTAATCTTTTTCAGCTACAAACCTCAGACTTTTAGAGCATGAAATACATGCTTTATTTTAGGACACAAACCAGGTATTTTATAAGGCTATGAACATTTTTTCTTTTGGAGGTGAGGTTGTTTTGAAGAATACACATTTCTTATTAACCCCCAAATATGTTCCTCTCACCAAACCATGATGGAATTTTAAATACAGAAATAAGAGTTTTAGTATAAAGATCCTGTATTTGCGTGTTTGCTAGTGAATAGAGTGGCTGTTTCTGAACTGCAGCCCAGCAAAAATAAGATTCCTGTGAGGCATTTGCACCTTCCTCAGCTTCTGTACACTTGCTAGGAAGATGACAGATTCAGAGAGAAAACCTGGTGAAAGTTCCAGACAGAAATCCTACAACAAAGGATAGAACAGCCCCAGTACATTCACATTTTCTTTACTGAATAAAGGTACCCTGCTGAAGCAAGCCTCATCTGTGCCACAGACAAAAAAAGGTCATCACCATTGGTCCCTGAGGTTCTGACAAGATGCTGTTCTAGGCTGGACCTCCAGCTGGGCCCATCTTTATGTTCTCCCTTCTGACACACTGTTCTGCCCAAAGCAGTGCTGATGTGACACAGCCTTCCCAGGTGATGTGCTGAAAATGAGGGAAGTTCAAAGTTCCTTGCTGGATAAAACAAGTGATACTTCTTCACCTGCTGAAGTTAGCAGAGATGCTTTGAAGTCCAGAGCATACAGTAACGTAAAACAACGCCCATCTCCTCTTCAGTAACCTAAGGCCATCACACAGCCACAACTTTTTGTCTGAATGGTAATTTCACCATCATCACCATGGATGAAACATGGTTGTGAATCTCAGACAACTTTTCTTAACTAGCATTTCATAGAAATGATTCTGTAATATTGCTTTTGAAGTCCTGGGTTAATGAAGACGTATCACAAAATCAGAGAATGTGCTGATTTGGAAGGGTCATACAGGGATCATCAAAGTTCAACTCCTGGCCCTGCACAGGACATCTCAAGAGGCACACCCTGTGCCTGACAGCATTGTCCAAATCATTCTTGAACTCTGTCAGGCTTAGTGCTGTGATCAGTTTCCTGGGAAGATTGTTCCAATGCCAAATCACATACTAATATTCCCTCAGCATTGATACAAACATGTACAATGTGATATCTGACAACATATTTATTAATATACTATTAATTGCTATAATGATCAAATATAGTTTGGTTTTTTTCCCCTGGTTTTAGATCTTAATGATTTTGTCAATTTTCATGTACTATACCTTTTATTTTTTTTTTTTTTTTTGCCTACCAAAGCTTTCCAAAGGTGCAATTCAGGAGATGAGACAGTTAATCACAGAGTTGGCTTAGTCTCTAATTTAGGTGGCCTACTTATGTTAGCAACATTTTATTAGCACATTATGCTGTATATTTAATATTTAGTACACTGTATGAGAATGGTTTACTGTGTACTGCTCACATAAATGACTTACAAATTCTGTTTGACACATAGAGAAGAGTGTATAAGTAATACAAGTATTTCTGAGTATACTTAATGCTACAGAAAATAAGGATAAACAGAAACCATGTAGAGAAAATACTAAAATGTACCTTTGATGGACTTTTAGGTTAGCTTACAAATATTTCAGTACACAAAAGATGCAGTATTACCAATATATGCACAACGCCTATCCCTTCTTTAACTTTTGATTTCAAATCTTCCCCTGGAAGCCTCAGCTGAAGGAAAAGTTCTTTCATTCAAAATTGCTGAAGTCGCACGATGGAAACAATTGCAACAAAAAAACCAGCAAATCCTCCCAAAACCTTTTGTATTTTACTAGACTCAAAAGACAAAGTAGGATCTTTCTTTGAGTTTAGAAGTGCTTTCAGGACATTTTTCAAGAGGCAGATAAGTTAGCTATGTCCTCATGAATAATGCAGCCTTTCCAGTGTGTACTTACACAATGCTAGCTGGAAGCCCCTGGGAAGGATGCCCAGTGCATTTGAGCAGCAGGTGGTACCAAAGGAGAATCGCTCAGCCAAAGCAGATTCAAGTTTTCCTTGATGAGCTGGAGAGCAGCTCTGAGCAGGGATCCCAGTTATCTGGCTACAGCTAGAGCTGTTTTGGTTATATAGGTGTTCAAAATTACCACTGAAAAGGAGACTTCGACTTTAATCCTTAGTGAAGACGAAAAGTATACTGGTTTTCATGTTCCTTTTATTTACAAAGCTCAGGCATCTGTACAGGCCAGAAAAAGGGAAAATCACAGAATCCTTTAGCCAGACATGAATCAGCCCTATGTCAAAACACCCATAAGCAGTCCTGGTACAATTCTTACATTTGCTTTTGACCTCTAACTAGTGAAGCATTCACATGTATCAGAACTACGTTTTTCTGGTATCAATGGACAGGTGAATGTAGCAGAGCAAAAAGAGAATGATAACCTCCCAAGACAAGTGGTCTCCAGTTGACTCTGAAGCTCACAATACATCAGTTAAGAAACAAAAGGTCATCAAAAGGCAAGAAACCTTTTTTGTAACCAGTTCTAGCTTTTTGTATTCCTTCAGCTGTGTAATTTGTCAATATATCTATCAATCCTTCCATAATGAGGTTGCTAAGACAGATGCTAAGACTTCAGTAAATATCAAATTTTTTTTCTGCAAAAATAGATGATCACAGCAAAAGCATTTTTTTTTTTCTGCTGGTGGAGTATTTTCGTTATTATTACAAAGGACTCTTACTGTTTATTACAATCCCTGACAAAATATTAGTTCCAAAGCTTTTTCCATTATCATCAGTTGATGTTTGTCAAGTGACATTCAAAACATTTTTATTTTTAAAAACAAAAACAAAACAAAATTGAGCCTATTTTCCATTCTTTTTATTCTTGTATTTTACTGAATTTTTCAGTATTACTCCAGTACATGTATAAGACTTACGTGGCATACCTAAAATGCCTTACAATAGAAAAATTTAGTTCGCATTTCCTCTAGGAAAAAAACCCACAAAACAAAACAATCTACAAAACCTCTTAGAAAATGTGTCTTTCTCCAGCTATATTCAGTGGGGAACATTAAAAATTCAATATTTGCCACTTTGCAATGACTTCTGGACACAAAACAGTTCCTTCATGCTGCAATAGGTTTGTCTAATCTAAACATAAAGAGGATCAGAATGAAAATACCCACAAGTACTAAACATGACACCCACAAAACATCTTCCCCTTATTTTTTCCAATCATTCCTACCATTCATTACAGATATTTATTTTTTTATAAAGATTAATGTATAAAAACCAGTACATAGACACCAAGTAACAAGAATGGGTCTAATTAAAAATTAATAATATTACAAAAATAACTATTATATTAATCAATATGAAGACTGAGATGTTCAGATCAGTGGTACATTTTTAGTTCTAACATTCATTCTGCTTTAAGGACATGAGGACAGTTGATTTAGTGAAAGCCTTAGCTGAGATAATGCCAATATATAATATTTGGATTAAAACCGTGTTGGGAGCTATATTGCAAGCTAGCAGATATCGCCATTACAAGAATGCATCATATCTTATAGGACAAATACAAAGTTTGTACTGATTAGGATTTGAAATCAACCCAAAAGGGTCTCCTCTTTTAGCTGAAAATTCACCAGCAACACTGAAGGGATAGCTGTTGATCAAACTTAACTATGCTTTAATCTTAACAAAATCAGTAAGATTCATTTAACTCACTGCTTATTACACAGCAGAGCTTTTAAATCAAGAAAGCTTTAGTACAAATACTTTCCATAGTAAAATCTGTTTCTTGAAGTGATACCCCTCAAAACATGTGATCCACAGGACATTATTTTAATAGGACCTACATATATAACTTCTATCTTTATTTTTCTCAAACTTGCACTGTTCTTTCATTTAATAGAGGTTATGCAAAGTTTCTGAAACATGTCATACAATAAAAATCTACGTTTCTCCTAATAAACACTTTATATTGCAGTAGAGTTTTGAGATCACAGTGAGATTAATGTATTAGGCACTGCAGTGACACAGACTGGAAGACAGTTGTCACCAGAAAAAAACTTTTCAGACAAGTCAGCCAAAGGGTGGAAGAGCAGGAACTACTTTTTCAGATGAGTTGAGACACACAGATTGGAGTTATTCAGGAAATCTGTGACAAAGCACAGTGTTGAACTTTTATCTCAGGTTACACTCCACTGCTTGAACAACAAAGCCTTCCTTAATCTCTATTAATTATATAAAGCAAAAAATCCCAGAATTACATTTACCCCATTAACTGAGCAATTCCAAACATCACGCTACTTCAGATTTGCAAAACTCCAACATCAAGGATCTCAAAGCATTTTAAAGCAAAACCAAATAGAACTATTTGCAAGTAGTGGCATAGAAACATAGAAGCATTAGGGTAAAGTCATCTCATCGAACTTTGGCCATCTAAGAGACACTGTGGCTTAGGCTGCTCCCCTCATCACTGGAACAAAGTGAGCATCTTTAGAGGGCAATTCCTTCTCTTCTCAGACACCCAGCTAAGTCAGTCACCAAAGAAATGTCACCCTCTCTTCTGCCTATTCCTTCCACCTGGCCTAGATGCTGAGACTAAATGCCTCATGCTTAGCTGAGTGAGCTACAGAGCTCCAGTCCCTCACAAAGTACTCCCTTCCCAGTTCTCTTCCCTTTTTCCTATGAGACAAAAAAAACACCCAAGGCCTGTATGTGCTGACTAGTGAGGCTATTGACAAATTACACAAACAGAACTCACTGCTTCTTAGTGTCCAGGTAGTCAGATGTTTCCAGAGGAACTGGAAACCAAACAAATGGCTGTAAGTCTCTATGTCTAGCTGAGATTTGTGCTGCTCTAAGTCCAGAGTGCAAGCCCAGAAGGAATATCCATGATGCTATCACAAGATAAATAATGACAATAAATAAAACTCACATCAAAAGGAGATTTTTTTTTTTTTACAAAAAAGGTGATAAAAGTTTTCTATCAGACTTTGATCACAAGTCCTACTATTCAGAAAAGGAAATGCATCTGAATCTCAGTGAAAATGAATCTGTCTGTGGCTGAAACAGCCAGAAATGATTGTATAGTTTTCTCTGCCAACTCAAAGATCAGATTTAGGGATCCAAAAACATTTGACTTTTCTACTGCAGATCTACATGCATCAGAAAAATCTGGCACTACACTGCATGATAGGACCTTGAAGCTCTGAAGTAACTGTGAAGTGGCATTTCAAATAGCTCTCAAAATGAAAGCGGGTTAACACAAAATTAGTGATGCCTCCTCCAACATTAAAACAGACACCGGGAATAAAAAATTCGTTGTCTTGCCTCTCCAACAAAAGAATGACTTTGACTAACAGCTTCCATTCTATGCTTAGGAAGTTAAGTAATGTATTTCAGTGTTTTTGCCAAGTAAACCCTGGGAAGGAGTTCTCTAAAGAAATCACAGGATACCAACAGAATCACATGAAAAAAATACCAGCACTTTCCCTCAATCCCCTTCAAAGTTCTAAAGGGAATGAGGATCAAACTTTGCAAATTCAAGCTTCTCTTTCTTCAGTTCCTGGCAAAAAACACCCAGTCAGGTACATGGAAAAGCACTAAGGTCTTGCCTTTAAACAAGTTCTGCTTTGTGGCCTGAATCCTACAGGCTCATCCCAAGCAGAGCAGTTCCCAGGGAGCCAGTGCTAGGAACACCTGCAGTACCATGCTGCTGCCTCAGCAGGACCCTCTCCGTGAAACAAAGGCAAGGTGCTAACAGCCATGGTTATCCATCACCAGCAGAGAACAGTCAGCGTTTAAAGCAGCAGCTAAAGATCATCTCTCACTGTTTGATGGCTGAGGAGAAGGAGCTGGTGTGAAGGAGCTGGGCAGGTCCTGCCGCTGGGAAGCACAGCAGCAGCAGATCAGCTCATTTGTCAAAGAGCACAAGGATCTTCCAGGACAAGGGCAGTGGAGTGGCCTTTCCTAGGAATAAACCTGCATCGCAGACCTTACCACCTGCTTCCACACGTGCAAAGCTTGTCCACTTGAGCTGCCCTCTGCAAACAGAGCTGTGCTTAACACAAAACACCTGTCGAAAAACCACAGTGCCTTTGAGTCTTTCTCCAGGTAACAGGATGAGAAAACGAATGGAAAAGGTCTCAGTGATGATATAAAGCCTATATCCATATACTGGTAATGATAACATCAATAATTCCTCCTGCAGGTAATACCCTGTCAACAATTTTGGACAATTTTTTTAAGGGCATGAAAGTAATCTTAAGATTCTTCACATCGATCCACTATGGTTAACTTTCCAAATCAACATTATGCATAGGAATTAGACTGATTGTTAATATTTTCAGGAGGAGAAAGAAGAATACCTCAACTCTGAACTTTCCTCTTTTGTTAATTATTAAAAATTTAATTAAAGATTAAATTTATTACATTAATAATTTATATGGCACACCTAAAATTTACCTACAACCGTACTAGCTAAATCTGTTTGTTGTTTTGGGGGATGGAGTGGGTGAAGGATCCAGAAAAAACAAAACAGTTTCCATAGAACTATATAGAACATCTTCTATTTCTCTGAGAATAACATCTATCATTTAGTGTGGAGCAAATATGTTCAGAGGCTAAATGGTCTCTTTCAAATGACAGAGGTATTTTTTTTCCTCTTTTTGTTTAGTACAACATGCCTCTGATATACCAAAATAGCTTTTATAAAAGGCAATCTTTATTAAGTAATTTTTAAAATGAGAATTACAATATGTACCAGCAAAAATTGCTTGGCTGTTTACTTACTGATTCTTTACAGAAGCCAATTATTTTGCCAATGGGCAAGATGAAATCTGTTACAAAAACCAAATGGAACTTATATTTTAAATCCCACTCATAGCAGAGAGTTATTTTGTTTTTAGGTCTGGTCACCTAAAAAAAAAAAAATTGGAACATTAAATTGAAGGCTGTATCATACTTCAACAATAAGTGGTGCCCCAAACACTTTCCACCACAAATCTCACTGGCAGGATTCTTACTTTACAAGAGAGCAAAAGCTATCAGAAAAACAAGTTGGGGTGAGATAAAGAGCAGAAGAAAATAAAAGGCTTCCTAACTTCCAGTCTTTTGCGAGAAATGATTAAATTTCTATTCCTGACCCAGAGATGTTACATCATCTTATTTCTTAAAGAAAAAAAAATCCTGCCTTTTTAACATCTCCCTTGTATATCCACCTTTGCATCCGTATCTGTGTAATCCACTATCACGACTAAAATAATCCATCAGCTAGGTATCATGGCAATTCAAATATGAATGTGAGTGTAAAACTTCACTTCTTTCAGTGTTATTTACCTGTGTGAGCCCTTCAAAACATCGAATGTTTCTGTTCAGCAGAGTTCCTCCAAAGCCCACGCTCAAACAACCCTCCCTGTGACACCACAGGCAGCTCTTTCCAGTTATGCCCAATTAGAAAAAGTCGAGAGTTAACAGCAGGATTCTATAGAGGAAAAGCTAAACTTATGAACATGTTCAGATTGCCATTGCCCAAAAATCTGAGTAATGTTCCAGATATGTTAATCTGTTACACAAGATTGTCTGTAATGTGAATATTTTTTTTAAAGAATACATGAGGGTGGTGTTAGGGGGAAGGATGAAGGCATGTGGCCAAAGTTATTACGGAATTGAAGAGGATTATTTTAATTATTATTGTACTATTAACCCTCTGCATGGTCCTATTTAACCAATGCCATTTTGTTTTCAACTCAAATGATCTATAACCATACTTTGTACTTGAAATTACTGTTGATCACTAAGCATTTTGCAATAAAAATAGGTATGAATAGATGTGTAAACCTCATCTGAATGCAGCTTTATGCATAGAATGGATTTCTAGCCACTAAAAAACAGCCCTTAATAATAAGATCTCAAGGAAAACACAGTGAGAAATTATATTTTCTGAATGTGATCTGTGTATTCTAGATACACCTCATAATGAACGTGACCAAATACTGAACACAAAGTGAAGAACAAACCCTTTGTGTTGATACAAAATTTGAGTGGCAGGAAAAAAACATTACAGAAGATAAGGGTTTTCATTCACAATGCAATGTAAATTAAAAAACCATGGATACAAAAGAGTAGAAACAAGAAAGGTAATATAACAAACTTACATTTCACCCTTCATCTTTACAAGGATCAAAAGAGGGGCATACATCTTCATTCTAGTCGAATGGCCACTATAATAATAAATTACAGTGGCTCATACAAGAAATAAAATATGAAGGACTCAGTTATGTTTTAAATTGAAGGAATGTAAACTATAACAAAAAGAGAAACAAAATAAACTGTAAAGTCTACAGGGTTTCATTTTTTTTTTAAATGAGGGGCAAAATATACATGCGAGTAAGGTACATCTGTATTTATGCAATCACTTTGCTGTTGACTTCACTGGGAACAACATGAAGCTTGGAGACTTCCCTTACCAAGCCTATTTTTCACTCTAAATAGGTCTTATTGATAGTAGCTGCAAAGCCAAAAAAAAAAAAAAAAAAAAAAATAGGCCAAATTTTATGTGGTCATGCTAGCGTGGTGGAAAAGCTTTTGTGAGGATTTGCTGCTGTAACTGCATCTGTACATCTGGACCCCCACAGACCTTCAAAGACTTAGACATCCACAGATACTTACACGGATTATTAAATGGCCTGTTAGTAAAAAGAGGTGGATTCAGGACACTGACACATTTGAAATTGGTATCTGCCACTGGACTCTGACATTTCATTTGGATACTTAAAGCATTAATGTTATTGTATCCTGAGGACCTATATTAACAAGTTTGACGTAACAGATGGAAGCCTTTTCAGAAAAATGTAAACAGCTGATCTGAGAGCCAGCACTTTCTATAGACAGAACTTACAGTGAAATATAGCACTCTACTGTTTATTCCAAACATATCATGGCATTGTAAGTAGTCCACTTTATGCAGTGGAGAAATACAGTTAAATGTAAAAGGAACACACAGCAAGAAAAGAACATTCTCCCACAAATTCTCTGCTTCTGACCTATCAAAAAAAAAAAATAAAATCCAAAATCCTATAAAAAAAAAATCCAAAAAATTATTGCTCTCTATAAGCCAGAGTAGATACTTTGAACCAAACCTCACTGAGTCTTCTTGCAGGGCTACTCATTGTTCATTCTCAACAGCAACACATTTCTGAATCTTAGTAATTTATATATTATGTTCCTTTTAATATGTATTAGACTAGACCTTACTGATTGTCTGTACTGTGAGTAGCTTTATAAACATATACTTGCAAACCTGATCCTCAATAAAAATAAATGAACTGCTTAATAAATAAGAGATGCACAAAAAAACCAGGATTTTTTGTGGAACTGGGGTTTTAACTATTCTTCTTGGATTACTCTCTTTGTTCTTTAAGTTGCATGATTGTTCTTGCACATTTATTTTAAAGGTACATTAATAGTATAAATGCTTACAAATACAGGACTGTCTAGTTTCTGAATTTTTCACATTGTATATTTGCTTTTTCACAATGGAAATTAATAACAATGGCCATATCTGACTGCTGTTGCTTCTTGCATGATTTCTGTGATGCACTAATAAAAGACACTGAAAGTTCAGTGCTCTGGAATGGTAACTCCAGTTACCATAATGCTTACCACGGGAAATTACCTATTGGACAACCCTGCTCAGAGTCCTTAGCTTAAAATGGGACAAATTTCAGTTTGTGGCGATAAAGAGCCAGCCTAAGGCATCATTAGCAGCAGTGCTTGTAAGCTGTCCTCTATTACAAAGGATGAAAGATAGAAAACTGCAGATCCTACATGAATAAAACATGCAACAGATTCCCAGACCCGTATCTGAACACGGCTTCGGGGATTTTTCCCTTGGAAAATAAGGAAATCAAATTGTTTAAGGCAGCATTCCCAAGTAATTGATAGGATTATCTCAATAATTTGGTTAAATAAGTAAGCAACAAGAAAAAGAGATCCATGATCACAACAGGCTGTGAAAGAAGCACAGAGCTGCAGGATGGGAACTGCTCACAAGCAGCAGCAAGGCTTTGTGGTCAGAGTCCAACTTGCATACCCTTTTTATTCAGATGCTCTTCTCTTCCTGTGAGTCCATAACACGCTTTTACAATACCACTAGTATGCATCAGAGAAGAAATATCCACATTTATTAGGCTTATGACAATGTAAACACCATTAGAAGCGGTTCTGGTATGACAGCCCTCATTCTGCACTTCTCCATTTCTAACTTCCTTCGTCTATGCTCTCGCTCATCCACTTAACACTTCCATATATTGTCTCAAGGCCAGATTTTCAGTACTTTCTGTTCATCTCCAGCTCTCTGTCTGCAGCTTTGTATGACAAACTGACGCCCCTGCTGTCATTTGGGATACTGTAACTGAGCAAAGTCCACATTCAGTTACTTTAAATATTTCTTGAGTATCTATTCACTCTGTGCTTTAGTCATCTCCAGACTTTAGTTTACATTCCTTAAAATTTGATTTTTGCCCCAAGTCCAGTATTTTTACAATATAACCTTTATATAAAACAAATATTCCAGTACATACAGAAGATTAAAGGAATGAAGGAAGCACTCAGCTGTCCTTTAATTTTACATGTGTTTAATGTTATCTTGGAGAAATGTACCTATTTTCTTTTTGAATCTGATCTACAAACTATGTTGGATAATTGTGCAAAGAGTCAGCATGAGAGCTGCTTAAAGAAATAAAATAGAGCCAGGAACAAGGACAGGATGTTCAGTGGCAAAATCCACTGGATAATATTTGCTAACTCGCTTGGTACTTTTGACTTTATTTATCATATCCAGAGGATTGGAATCCAGAGGCGATCAGGCAGGTGGGTTTTGTATGGCCTCTTACACAAAGAAAGCAGATAGATATTTCCAGTCTGGATTCAGCTACTCTACTCTTCTTCTAGTCTTGGGAATGGAGATGAAAGCAGGCTGTTTCAATTAGCCTGGCTATAGAGATGATCTGGAGCTGTGAATTAATTGATTTGAGGACCAAGAGGGACAGCTCCTGCATAATAGAGGCCATAGAATTTCACTCTGTAATTACAGTTAAGTTCAGCTCCAAATCCAATAGAAATCAAAGGTGACCATATAAGGCCCATCTCTAATCAAAAGTGGCTCTTTTCCCTAACCACTAAGTGTAAAATATTCCATGTTTCTTTCTATTTCAAAAACCCATTGGGGTCTAAAGTGAACCTGTGTGAAAGATCTTTATTCCTGCATGGACAGGAACAAATTTTCCACTGCTGCATGAAAAGACTAGAACAATGAAAGTATTGGGAAGGGAAGTGGGAGGGGGGAGCAAAGCCCTGCCTTTTTGGCAGTACTTGCAGAACTTTAGTTAGGGTAGGTGGAGTCCTGCTGGGCCAAACCAACTGCTCAGATTCCCTGTAACATTTTAGTGGCCCCCAGCTTTACACAGTACATCTCAGGACAGGGAGAAAAAGCTCATATATATATATACTTTAAAAGGCACAAAACTCTAGAGCGCGTATCCAAAGCAGATCAATTGCCTTTGCAATATTCTCAAAACAAAATGTTCCACCAGCAGAACTGATAAGAAGAGCCAAAAAATGGAAAACACTTGCTACCAATTTACTGCAGTCACCCATAAACTATTACTAGAACATTATGTATTGGGGTTCAAGCCAGAAAGCTATTAAAGCGGACTGCACTAGAGTCTTTCCACTACGCTACTGAAGCATTAATAAGTCTTCAGAGAATTGTGTTTATGTTGAAAGAATAATCTTATAATCAAATTTTCACACACACACAAAAATGCAGCTCTTTCTAGAATTACTGTGTGCCTTTGCTTTCTCCCCCACACTGGCTGGTGTCTCCACAAATCCCATCATTTTCTATGTTTCTGTCTGGCCCAAACCCTGATGTACATACTTTGTGTTCCAAGCTGGACAAATTTCAAGATAAATGGTGCTAATTGACAGTGTTAATGGGCGCAGGATGTACCACATCCTTTCCCCTGTTGTCTCTGTCTAAGTGTCTTTCATACTCCTTACAGCCATTCTTCGTACAAGACGGAAAAGAGTTAAAAGACAAAGCTTTTGCTTAGACACACAAATAATAAACACCCAGTGATATTCTGTGGGGCTGTGTTTCCATCCTGGTTACAGAAAAAGCCTTAATAAATCAGAAACCTCCTTTCGCATTTCATAGACAGCACAATAACCAGCAAGACAATTATTAACCCAATGATTTACTGTTTTCACCTCAAGAATTGATATTCCCTTTGAAAAGGTGTATGCTTTCTTTTCAACCACTTTCCTCTGATAGCACCCAGGTGCAAACCATATAACAGAGCAGGTCAGGTGGAATTAAGGCAGCTCCTATATCCCTGGAAGCTCCTTAAAACAGTACAACTTGAGTTTAAATGTACTAGGCCATCTCACTCCAGATAAGATTTGAGATTCTATGTGAATAAAGTAAGAAAAAGACCTAAAATTCCAAGAAGGGGAACCAGGTCCCTTGTATGAATTTATCCATATTCTCCTAAGCAACTAGTTTAGTTAAGAGCTGAAAACTGTGATATTCATTGCTATCATCATCATCATGATCACCATGCTGACCAGGTAACCAACTCAACTGATATTCCCACTTGGACCTAGGGAGTCCAGGCCAGGGGAACTGTACTATGTTATGGCAGGTTTATGATAATATAACACCTTTCCTGATTTGCCTCTTCAGCTCCTGGAATATCCTTAAGGTTTGAGAGATGACTGGTGAAGCACTCCTGGCTGCCAGCTGGGCTGTAGGCTGTTCTCACTGGACAGGAAAAGTTAAATTTCCTTGCAAACAGGGAGAATCCTTGGCAATAGAATACCACTGTAATGGCTCTAAATACTAATTTTGCTGTTTTCTGAACTTGTTGGCTAAACGCCCTTAAATTGGACAGACAGTACTGATATAATTGACAGCAAATAGTCTCATTTGAAAAATAGTAAAAGCTTGCAGGTCTCTCTGATGTCAATGGAAATTGCAAAAACTTAGTAACATTCCTTGACTTGGGCTTTTAGAATAAACTGAATGGGGCGTCAAATGTATCCCTTAAGTAGCTTCACTTGATCCCACGTGTTTTTTACCTCTTGATTAATGACTGTGGGATATATTCCTTGCTCAGGCAGCACATTCATGTGTGGAGCTTTTCTACTTGCTCGTGTAATTAGTTACATTTCAATCAAACTTACAACAAAAATAATAAGAAATCATTTCTACCTGCACTAGTGCACAGGACACCAGAGAGTGATTTTGCAGGAGATAAACAGGCCACATCTACAACTAAATCTCCCTCTAGAGTTTGCCTCTTCGCAGCAGGACTCGGGCTCTGCTGCCATCATTCAGCTCAAGAGGTCCTTTTTGATTCTTCAAAGAAAACAGAGTCATGTGCCAACACAACAGTGTCAGAGAGCCATTTTAGGTGAAACCTTTTGCATACTGCTTAAAAACTCACTGTACGCCAGGAAGGGGAATGAAAATACTTAATCACAAAAATCAACACCCCAGACAAGCTTGGAAAGTGCTCAGGTCTCCGGAGGAGATTTTGTCTAGGAGCCCTGCAGCAGCTGAGTTATTGCACCTTCTGCTGCAGCCCCATTAGCCCACACGCTTGCAAAAGGTTGTCCACTGCTTCTCTGCAAGGTTTGCATTAAGACAGGAGTCTGGTGCCCAGGAGAAATGTCCTAGATGTTTTCTAGGCTTAAAAGGCAAGATGTGCCTAATATGATTTTTCTGTAAAGAGCAACTGAAGTATGGTATTAATAAAAAATAAACTATGTTAACTTATGTTAAATCCTCCTCTCTTCTCCAAAAATACACAGCTGAAAAAACCCTACCCCAGCAGTACTAATGCACAAGCAAGTCCTCTCCATCTGCCAAATATGTAGGTCATTTCAACGAGTGACAGAGACAAAGAGGCCTGAATTTAATTCATGAAATATTCCTGCTAATAGCAAAGTTATTGAGACATCTGTTAAAAGCCTGACCTGTTATAATGGGGGGATATCTAAAATGACTGAAATTTCTATTTAAATTAATGCTAGAGTATTTTATTGGGCATTTAAAAGAAGTATTGCTATTAACAAAAACATTATATAAATTAGAAACAGGCCTACAATAATCCTCCAGATAAAATCTGGTCCTGTCTTCTAATACTATGGTATGAGCTTTTATTTGTGCGTGCCCTACGTGTACATAACAATATAGCAAATATGTAAAAAAAAAAAAATTAAAATCTTAAGAGCCATGGCAGCCTAATTTAAAGTTTGGCTGAGAACAGTTGGCAGACATTAGAAAAAAAAAAAGAAAAAAAAAGTAAATATGTCTCATGGCCTGTATATAATTGAACATTCTTCAAATTCCTGTAATGGAAATGTCAATACCATGGAAATCCTTGAAATGTGGACACAGACAGATAAATGTAACTGGAGCCAAACACCTCCACCCAGAACGAATAGCAGACCTTCAGACAAAGAAAATCTACGTAATAATAACCTACCCCCTCAGTAACAGTAACTAAACTAAGGTTTTGCCTTTGGAGTAGTGGTGAAATGAGCAGAGGGGGAAGATAGGGGAGGAACGCTCCGAAGGACAGCCCTGCAGAGGCAAGGCACACACAGGATCTGCCCCCTCCAGCACTCAGAGAAAGGGAGCTGGGCACCAGGGAGGACCCTTGGACACTGCATGCAGCGCTGGGCCCTGGCTCATGATGAACACAGCAGCTCCTGGGTTGTGGGATTCAACAAAACAGGACCACTGGCTGCCCCCCTTTGTGCTAGGTGATGTGTGAGAGGATGCATCACACACAGGGTGAGAACCTCAGGCCTGGAGGCTGAACCAGCAGCTCTTTGCTGGATGTTCCTCCTCCTGCTGGCTTGCTCACAAAGGCCAGCGTTAGAAAGGGGAGGTCAGATTTCCCTAGGCCACGGAGATGTGAGCTAGAATGAGGGGCACAGATCCCAGGTCATCTTTACAGTTCCTAAGAAAACACTCCAGAAGAGCATCTCAGAACCAAAGTGAACCTGCAGCAGCCTTTCTGCTCTTTCTCACCCACATCCTGGTTTCCTCACAAGATGCTCCATGCCTACACAGGTGGATGTTGTAGGGCTTTCTGCCATTCTGTATAGGCTATGGATGCCTTGTGGACTGATGAAATACTGAAGTGTAGCCAAGAAGTGTGTGAATAACCAAACGCAACTGAGGAACAAATCACCAAAAAGCTTCTAAAACACTTTGAATCATGGTGCAGGACAAAATATAGCTCAGAAAGTTTACCAGTAGGCCACTTATATGCATTTTATATTTAATGCAAGGTTTCCTTTTTCTGAATCTGGAAAAATGCTAGTAGCAGATAAATGTATTTTCATTAAAAAGACCACTTTGTTTCCAAGAGGGAAAATGCAAAGGTGTAACTTTTTTAAAAAGTGTGGGTTAGCCAAGGTAAGCCAAATACCTATGAAAAAAACTTTGTTTCCAAGAGGGAAAATGCAAAGGTGTAACTTTTTTAAAAAGTGTGGGTTAGCCAAGGTAAGCCAAATACCTATGAAAAAAAAATCTATCAGGTGCAGAAAATACAAAGCCTAATATATGCTCCTCCACTATTACAAGATATCATGCATCCCCTTGCAACATCCACATAACTCATAGCATAAAGCCATTTGATGTACTACCCATGTGAAATCTATTCCTTTTTTATGAAATCAGCTAGACAGAGGTCTGGTTTTAATGTTCCTCCTGAGATGCTCTATGAATGTTCAGAGTTTTATGAGCATGTCTTTACTTTTTCCTTCCATGATCAATATTTTACCACTTTTCTTATTGCTTTTTCCTTCTTCTACAGCTGTGTGAGACATCAATGTACGGTGTAAAATACATAAAACAAGGAGGCAGACTGCCTCTCCTGAAGGTCTACCAAACCTACACACACATTCTTTTCTTCAGCACTCAGCTATAAAAGCACTACACACAATTAAGAATAGAGAGGAGGGAAAAGTGATGTTTTTAAGCTGCCAGTCTCCTCTTGGCAATGAAATGTCCAGTCCTGACTTCCCCACTGCCTAAAATCTAAATACTTCTCTGTGCAATTCTAGTAACTCCTCAGTTGTATTTTTGAATAGATTATGAGCACATCTTAAAAAGCAAATTATCAGCAAACAGTGCCTAGACAGGTTATATTCTACATTGCTAAGATCAAGGGATATTTTCATACTATTTCATTGCTTTGTCTAAATTCATGCTCTTCTGGCTCAGACAGTGACTTCAAGAACAATTCTTAAAATCTCTACTTAACTAGGATCAAATAAATGCCACTGAAGAAGCCTAACTGTACCTCTGCTTGCAGTCATTATGAAAAGAAAATGGAGTAAGAGTCAGATCCGTTCAGACACATGTAAATGTCCATCACTACTCAGTAATAATTCCCATCCTTTCATCCCCATTCAGGACCTTACTTGACAGACCTTTCTCCGAGACCATCACTGCAAACAAAAACAAACAATCCTACAAAAAGCACAGTCCTACTGTGTACTTCACATAGGACAGAAGGACTGTGGATGTACACTACAGATGTACACTACTTTGGGTAAAATTCCCTATCAGACAACTGCACTGTCACCTCCTCAGCCCAATGTTAACAAGCAGAATGGTACTTAAGAAGTAGATGACTAAAAGAACTGAAAACCTCTTGTATAAAAAAGGAAAATATGGAAAAATAAAGATTTCTCTGCAAATTTTTGTACTTAACGTGGTTAAAAGTTACAGAATTGAAAGATACTAGTGGGAGAAACCATTATTCAATTATCAGTGTATGACCACTTCAGAGCTTGTGTAACAGAAAGATCCACAGCTTATCCATGAATCCAGTCCGGTGAGCAAGTCTGTCTCCTCACACCCTGCAGCCAGCTAAATTCACTGCAGTTCTCTACAGACTCCCTTCAAGAAATGTGTGTAAGCTCAAGGGCTCAGTTATTTTCTCTCTCTTTTAGTAGGGCCTTTTAGCTTAGTGTTGCAGGAAACAAAAGTCCTTATTCACTACAACCTTGCCTTTTAAAGAATGTTTACTCTGCTCCTCATGGGCAGCATAGTAGAAGTTGTGATTCTCTATCTTCTTTTAAAATACAGTCATTTTTATGAAACTTTATTTTCCTTTAAGGCTGAAAGCATTGCTTCAGCATTTTCTAGACCCGAGCAGAATTCTCCCCCTGTTTCAAAAGACTTTCCCGTCTTATTTAAAAGGAGAATTTGTAAATGGTTGGTCCCCATGTCATGTAAAGTGACTTGATCATAAGGCAGCTGACCTTTCTTGGGTTTTTGGTTTGTTTTGGTGTGGTGGGGTTTTTTGGTTTTGGGATATTTTTAGTTTTGTTTCTTCTTATTTTTGGTTGGTTGGTTGGTTGGTTGGTTGGTTGGTTGGTTGGTTGGTTGGTTGGGTTTTTGGTTGTTTTTTTTCTGTTTGTTTGGGTTTTTTGTGATGAATGCTAAAAAAATCCAGGGAACTATTAAGAAGATCTGGAAAAACACTGGGAAAAAAAAACCCAACCAGTAAAAACCCCACTGAAACCAAATTCAATCTCCACTAATGGCAATACTACCATATATTATCATTAAATACCAGCTTCTCTGAGAAGATCACTTTTTCTAAGTGTATTGTTTGCAAGACCTTTTTTTTGGCTACCAGGCTTCACTGGAAAGTTGATGAAACTTTAAGGGCAGTAGGTACAATTTTCTTTAAAACAAGAAAGGGACTTCAATGGAAGACAGAGGTCCAAACAGACCTTCAGGTGGCCCAGGAGACCTCAGCCTTGGCCCAGCTTTCTTTAGCACCCTAAAAGCACAGGGAGATTGAAGCAGAGAGAACATGATAGGAGCAGCTGGGGGACCAGCTGCCACAACAAATCACCACCAGAACTTTTAGGCATCTCAGAAGTACCACAAAGGCTTTTACTGGGCCCAAAGCTAATTCTGAAGTTTTTACTTCTGCAATGAGAGCTGTAATGAGGCCTTGGTTCCAAAGTCAGAAGTTACAGAGCCAACTCTTCACCAGCTTATGACGACTGCACAAGTGGACTTCAACCAGATCTAATGTTTTGCCTGTACATTCATTTCAGATGGACATAGTGGAACAAATCAGAGATCAAATTTTCTGATTTAGTCTTTAAAACAGTACAGTTGCAATCTCAATTTCTGTTTGGCTTCTTGAAAATAAAAGCCTTGGGATGCAAAGGGTAGGTGGAGAAAATCAAGCACACAAACTTTACATTCCTGGTCTGTCTCGCACCCTGAAGGATAATGACAATGTGAGGACCTGGGGTCTCCAGTAAAATGCATCCTGCTGTGACTCTTGAACTCACAGCTGCCCAAATCTTTCTGATTTCCAGTATTTTTTTTAATTTCATAAAAGATAGTAAGAGGGTAAGTTTCAGTTTCCCATTTTCTTTCACAGATATAAGGTGCTTCCAAGAACAATGTCCTTCCTGTCTGTATCCTGAACTTGCCCTCTAGGTGTCACCTGGGCAGGAAATTACTGTTCTCAGTCTCAGTCTGTTCCCTTTTACAGCAAGTTCATGGTGTATTTTCACTCAAGAAGGTGTATGCTTGAAAGGGATTCTGTAAAGGTGCCAAACAGACCTCTGAAGTTCAAATCTTTGTGGAGATTAGAACTTTTCTGAAGTTCCACAACACAAACTGGTTGTGTTTTAACATATAAACATAGAAACCTCACTTCAAAGCACATGAGACTTAAGAAGTTTTTTTCTTCCCTAAGAGTGAGAGAACTGTATAAAAGATTTCCTAAGTGGCTGTGATAGATCTCTCCACAATGGCTTGGCACATGCTGTATGTACTAATAGTTTGTCATGAAAGGATGATCAATGCTCTGGAGCACCAGCTAGAGGCTGTGGAGCATCAGGTTCACCCAGAGGCTCTGCACAAATGCTGAGGCAAGTGGCACCCTCGCCATGCTTCAATTTGTCATCTAAGAAATGAAAGCAGCAGCTCTGCCTCTGTCAGCGTTGCACAAGCGACCACGTTAAAGTTGTATTAGTAAATAGGGGGGTAAGAGGGGTATCACTCCCCTGTTGTTAAAGACTGAACAATTATTTATTTTCAGTCTAGCTGGTAGGACTTTCCATGCTGAAAACCAAGGGTGGGTTAGGATTAAATTTATGGTGCATTGGACAAAAGCTACAGGACACATCCACAGAAGCTACTTTTCTCATTTAATTTTTCTCATTTTTTAACTTTCAGAGAAATGCAGTGAAGGGAATACTATAGTTTCAGTGCCACAGAAGTTGTGAGACCTTTGAATAATATGCTAGTCATAAAATAGGTATTTAAACAGTTTCTGAAACTAGAAGAGGCTTTTAGGGAATGGAATGCAAAGAGAAAACACAGGATGCTGGAAGGCAGTATGGAGAAAAAGAGATTGAAAAGATTTAACCTAAAAAATTTCCTAATTTTTTTCTTATTTGCACATTGAGCTCTCACATTCAAACAAAACTTTCCAGAAGTTTAAAATGGGAAAGAAACTTTAAGACTTCCGGACTACAGCCTGAATTCAAAGCTTTTGTCCTTTTCACTTGTTTTCCAACACCATTACTATTCCATTTACCATAAAAAAACCCCCCACTTAATCCATCAAGTGAGGTTTAATTTACACAGAAAAAAAAAATATATTTCTCTGAACATCAGACATTCCTATTTCCAAACTCTAGACCAAAATTTGAAGTTAGACCTTAATGTGGGCTTAATGTAGACTTAAAGCTAGCTGGTTTTGGTTAAAAGCAAGTACAATGAAATGTAAGAAATAAGTAGAAGTTATATGAGAGAAACCACTGGGGGTTGGATTGTGTTGGATTTCTGTTCATGTTTATTAAACATTTCCCAAGAAAGAAAACATTTTTACCACTGAATGACTTCCACAGGAACCCACTAAAGAACATTCCAACTAGTCGAAGAAATAGCAATATGTCAAAGAGGAAAGAAAGCAACTGTGCTCACAGGATCAATCAAATTCTCTTTCCTCTTTCCCAGGCAAGACAAGTAGCCTAAACACAGATGAACAGAAGGGATGCATATGGGCCAGCACAGAAACCTCCCATTTCAACTACAACTCATTTTCAAAAGAGACTTTGGGTATTTATGATCCCAAGAGAGATCAAGCTTGAAAAAAAAAAAAAAAAATGCAGAGGGCATTATTTCCTAACAGATGATCCACTACTGAAAATGGATTGTAAAAACTTCCGTCATGATTGAATCTACTATTGAAATACTGAGCTGACATTTGAAAAAGACAAAATAAATGTGTACAAATGGAGACCAATTCTAGAGTAAAGCTTTTATGAAAGAATATTTAAGGAGGTTCAGGTTGGTTTTCATACAGGATGGGCAGATATAAGTGAATAAGAACCAATAAGAAAACCCTTTCAAATGCAAGCATCAACTATCTAGCATATAATTTTGTTCTTTTGGGACTACTGAAAAATCCTTCACTTACTAAAGTGATAATAATATTGAGCTTTCCATCTCAACTGACCAATGTCAGGCCATCCTCAATTTATCTCTCACATAGAAACCAGTTTCCAGTAAAGAACCTCTACAAAAATACTGCATTGAGTACTGTGGTCGTAAAATTCTGAGGGTGCCAGCAAACCCGAAGATTGACAAAGCTGTGATCAACACTGGCAAGGCAAGTTGGAAGACAAAGTTCAGCTCCTGTCCCAAATATAACTCAGCAGGAAAAAGAAAATATTAACTAACCACAAGTAGAAGTTTCAAGTCGTTTGATCTGGAGTCAACATTCTGTATTTAATTCTGGTTTATGTAATGCCTTCTTCCCTCCACACCCCAATTTCAATTTTTATTTTTTTTTCACTCTGGAAAATGGAGTTTAAGTATAGTTATCTGTTATTCTTGCTGATCAATACCACCTGTGGCAAAAAACTAGTAAGTGGTACTGGACAGATTAGACAGTGAAAAGCTTTTAAAATTATCAAGAAATCAAGTGAAACATACAGTTCTGTTGACTGGTCCGGATTAACTCCTAAAATTGGCTGATAGAAAGATGTGAGAATCTTTCCAAAAAGTTAAAACCTGTAGCTTATAAAACCAGCTGTAATATGAAAAATTAGGTCCTTCTCCCTTTAAATCACAATCCATTGAGGCACTGAAGTAAATCCCTTAATCTCTTTTTAAGTAGCTATTTTATCCCAACTTCCTCTGTGGTTTATACCCTCAAAGCATCTACACCACAACTCAAGAACAGCCTAGACAAGGAGCTTCAAGTTTCTTTTTTTCAAAAAGCACATAAAATAAAAATTTAAAAAGAAAAAGAAAAAAAGAAAAAAAAAAAGAAAATAAGAAAGAAAAAAACTCATAAAACCCATCACCAAAACAAAATACAAAAACCTCAACCCCACAACAAAATAAAAAGTCTCAGCAACGAAAAGACCACAAAACCACAAGAACCACTAACCTGAGTTCAGCCTTCCCAATCCTTCAACCCCTTGTCCAAGACCATGCATCAAAAAGAAACATTTGCAGCTCTTAAAGCCACATTATACATTCACTGAGGTGTGCAAATGATCAGAACACTATATAGATCATTATTCTATTTTCACCCTTGTAACCAATTTATGGACAGGAAAAGTGGAACAGCAATTTTAAGGCTTCAGGTTTATGTCCATGGGAAAGTTTTCCACTTTTTTCACCACAGAATTCAAGAGGCAGATCCAAGGAGATCTGTCAAGATTCAGTGCATGGCAGCCAAATTAACCCACTCAGGGTTTCTAGCAAGCCAAGGATGGATTGAGATGCAGACCCAGAAATCTACATCTCTCAATCTCTTGCTGAAACAGAACAGTTGATGAAAAACCTTAGTAAAACATTTCAGAGAAAAGATTCGGTAATGTTTTAATGTTTCTCAGGGAAAACTAGAAAAGTGTATTTCAGGTGATGGACCATGCCTTCCTCAAACAGTTTTACCAGATCTATGCCTTACTCACTCAACAGCAGCATAAAAGATGCTGGATCATGAAGGTGAAAGTGGTCCCTTAGACAGTCTTCAGTTTAAAGGTGACACACAAACTTCACCAGGAAGGCAGTTGTCATCACCTACACACTAGAGATGGGAAATCCCAGGCAGAACAGTTGGGTAACACCCCTCAGACCACAGGGGAAGTCCTGTCAGTACCCAGGAGGGTGTACCCTCACCCTCAGACTCACGTTCACACCGTGCCCCTCGAACTGCACATTGCAGCAGTCTCCATTTCATAGCAAAGGTCACTCCTACCTTTCAGCTTTTAGGAAGAATAACACTGCAGATGTTGACAGCTTGTGGGATCTCGATGATCCCACTAGCTCAGCAAAGGAACCACCAGTGTAGCAGTGAAGGTTACAGACTGAAGTGTAGGCTCACCAGATTTTAAGGAACATGCCAGAGGCAGATGGTTATATAGTTATGAAAGGGGAGCATTGTAAACTAAAACCACATTCTACAAACTCCTTCCTTGTTTAGACATATGCACCCTGACTATTTACTAAACACATCACACATCTTTACATTTCATCATCTGCATCAGCTCTGAAATATTTTGTGTTTGTTTTTGCTTAAATAAAAATAAACAGGAATTTTCACACCTGGTGTTCACATTTAAAGTCACAACACAGATATAGAACCACTCATGAATTGGGAAAGGGACACTTGATATTTGAATTATGGGTTCCCATAGCATTTCATTCCTTTGGTTAATGTATTTCTTTGAACTCCTCTGTCCTAAGTGCACAGGATATATGAGCACATCAACACTTTCATGACAGCCCAAATCACCCACTTTCCATTGCAGCAGATTGACATGTCATGGAGAGTGTGATTAGGAGGTCATCAGAGTACAGAAAGCACCAGATTAAAGCTCAAAACCAAGACATATTTGCTTCTTGGATTATTAAAAAAAGATCAGCAGAGGAAAAAAATCCCTGTTATAATTGAAAAATATGAGGCTTAATATATTGTTGAAAAGCCTTCTGTGCAAGGCTGTTTGGAATTTTTTTAAGCCAACAGTATGGTATCTTTTGATAGTGAAAATATGCATTTATTATAATGTGGCTTCTACTTAGGCTGGCATCAGGTTGACAGGCCAGCACCACTTGTTGCTGTACTAAACTCTTAAAAAAGAAAGCACGGGGGGTGGGGATGGGAGGGGAGGAAGGGGGGATGTAAGCAGGAGGATGAATGTTTTCCTAAGTCTGAGATCTTTTTGATTCTGCCTGTAGATCAAACTGCTGATTATGTTACAAAACAGAAGATAATTCTTTGGATCGCCACATTTCTCTCAACTCTAGCCCACTAGGATCCAACGTCTGCCTTTTTACATACAGGAATCCGAGTCTGCCAGTTTGCTATCCTTTCTGAGAAAACCCATCAGAAAGAAGGGAAGCAGGCAAGCTATCATCATATCCCACTGATGTCCAGGAAATGCCAGCCTAGCAGCTGTCACAACAAAGGAGCTTCAAAGTCACAGCAAAAAAAACTACCAATTGCCCTTACTAGCACTGTATCATTAATGAAAAACTTTGCAAGAACAAGAATCAGCTTAAGAAGGAAAAAGCATAATAATAATTTTAAAAAAGGGTAGGCAGAGGGGTATTTGGTTATTTCCCCTCCCCCTTTTTGGAGGAGAGATCCAAACGCCCACATTCTCCATAATGTCCTTGATTAAATTCTTCAAGAAAGTTATCATTCATGCCACCTCTAACCTTATGTCTTCTTATTGAAAATTTTCAAGGAAATATGCTTCCATCGTGGCCTTGGTGAAAGAACTCAAGGATGTGCCTTTCTCAGGAACTCAGAAAATCTTAAAACTCCCTGTCTCCTTGGAGGAAGTAAACAGATGTCTGCCAAACACTTAGGTTTACATAACATTTTTTCTCCCTTATTTATTGAAAAAAACATCTTTTTAGAAAGCACTTCATATTCTGAGAACACTGGATGCTTTCTTTCTTTTTTTTAGTATTTTTGGCAAAGTATGTTTTTGATTATTTAAAGATAATCTCTATTCTAAATTGCATCTGACTCACATAACCTCCATACTTTAGAAACCACAATAAAAGTGCCATATATTAGCTATAAATGAATAGGGAGTGAGTCAGTGAATAGTTAAGGACACTCCATGAAAATGCATGAATTGCATACTAAGTTTTTAGAAAAACATTCTATTTAACTTTTAGAATTAGCAGTATAGATTAGCTGGAACAAAGAAAATACTGGGGTTTTTTAAATCCCAGATGCAATGTGTTTTATTTTCCTTATGTTTCTTTGTCTGATGTACAAAGAAACCTGTAGTGAAGTGACAGAAACAGTGGTGTTTTCAGAGAAAAAACAGTCACAACTTCTACATACCAAAGGATTTCTGTAATTATGGGTTTTTTTAAATAAAAACTTCTTTCACTGGGAATACCTAATTTTTTGGCCTTTGCAAGGCCATCTTACAATATCAACTTACAGAAATTACTTTAGGGAAATCGCATGTTTTCCTCTAGCTACTGAGTTCAAGTGGGCTTAAGTTCAGTGCTTTGAGAATTAAAGAAAAAGAGACAAAAAAGATGATACTTCTACTTGTCAAGGCTTGTATTCTCAGTAATGTCTTAATACTGAATAAATGAAGAAGTTCATTAAATACAATTTTCCTTGCACCATCATGTTTGCAGATGCAAATGCTGGGAAGTCATGCCCCTTCCACATTCATCCCAGATCCAGTAGGCATGGTATCTATAACAACATAAAAATCCTTAGTGGGGGACATGAGACAAACAGAATTCTAACAGCACAGGATTATGGTTATAAAGAGACTCATAATAGCTCCCATTCTATCAAACCCATGGCACCTGTCTGAAAAACAAGTTTTTTCAAGATCAAAATCTCACAGAGGTAAAACATTTACTACAGATGAACCTAAGACAAAGGTTCTCCATTCCAACTTAAAAGCAACAAAAGCTGACTGGACCTTAATCTGAGAAAGGCCTCTAAACATGATGTGGAAACACATCCAGGATAAGGCCTTAGCTATCCTGACAGACATAATTCACTTCCAGAAAAACCATTAACCACATGGGTGCTGAGCACTCTGGAACACAAAGCTAGGGAAAAACAACAACAAACCCCCCATGGTAAGTAAGGAAATGCTCAGTGGGACCAGGTGTACCTAACCCAAAGGCATATAACATTCTTTTCTACTGCCTTTTTTGGCTTAGGCTGCACTAAGTGTTTGGATGGAGAATTCAGGTTGAGTTCCTACAAAATTATCCAGCCACATCTCAGCTAGCCCCCTGGAATGGACAAGTAGGCAGTCGGGGTGCCCCCAAAAATAACACAAGATAACATTATTGATTAGTTATTAATCCAACAGTGAAACATGGGGACTGAAGAGAAGAGGCTCCAGCAGCCAATATTCTGCAGACATAAATTAAGTCATGCAGGACAGACCACGTGTTAACCCCAAAGCCTGAGTTGGTGGAATCTCACATTTTTTCAACCCCTGTTCATCTGTCACTACCACAAAGGGCAAGTTCAGGGTTCAAAAGACAGTCCACCCACCTGTACCTTTGGCTCCAAGCAATATTTAGCAATTGTCTCTGCTAAATGATAGCTTGGAATAGCAGCTCTTTGAGCTGAGTAACTAAACAAAGAACCTCCAGGCAGGCCATCAGTAACAAATCTTAAATCAGCAGCCGTTTCCTTAACATGTTAAAATAAGGATTTCCTCAAATGAGATAGGTGTGGGAGATCCTAAACCCCTTCCTACTTAATCCCCATTGGAAAAAAAAAGGTCTTCACCCACACAGCCACTGCAAATCTTTTCACCTCTTCTCCAGCAGAGATGTACCCTCCCCTGATATCTCTGTCAACAAAATGAGAAGGAGGAGCGAAACTTAATGGGACATAAAAATATAACTGGATTCCTTTTGGAATCATTTGCTGGTTTTACTTTTGGACTGTTTACCCACTGAGGTGACATGATCTGTAGCAACACAGCATAACCCCAAAACCCAGCTTCCCTCTCAGCAACACTTGCTCTGGTGCATCCAGGCTGAAGCTGAACACGGGCTGATGGTGCAGAAGCAGATCACCCACACTTGGAAAATGAAACAACCGACGGAAGGATAAAATAATTCTTATTGTTGAGGTTTTAGACCATAGGTGGCCACATGGGCCAGATAGCTAAGGATGGAAAGGCTCTTCCCTAGAGTATGACTGGAGCGGACAGCCCAGCTTTTTCAGCAGGGAAAATATCAGTTCTAGTGAACTTAAGGAACACAGCAACTGCTTTCTATCATGAAACTTTTTCAAAGACATTCTTCAATAGCAGAAGGACTAAATAGGTCACAGCAACACCTCACGTGCTGTCGGCAAAGACTGTAGTGGTTTCCTGGAACAAATCTCTTCTGCAATTGAAAATGGCCCCTCCCTTCAGCCTTCCCTCGACAGCCTCCCTTTGTGGCCTCTGTCTCACCAAACAGTCTCCCATTTTGCCCAACCAGGTACTTTTACAAAGCAGAAAAACAAGCTTTTGTGAAAACAAAATGCCCAGTCTAGCATAGGAGAGGAGATTTCAAAACATATCTGGCTCACCTGGTGCAATTCCCCCCTCTGCTTCCAGCAGTTTAAAGTTTAAAAATTACTGAAGCTGGGCGTGCTCCCAAATTTCTATCTGGAGTACTATAAAGAATGGCATTTGGTTTGCTTTTTCCTGTACATACCTGTGAAGTAGGACCTACTTATATTCAGCCACTCCAGAACTGAAATATTACAGTAACCTAATATCACACAAGCTTAAGGGCCTATCCCCAGATGTTTGTTCAGAGCTGTCCAGTGAATTCAATGCCACAAACACAAACCCATTCTATGCACAGAAAGCCCTTTAACAGAGCTATTGCTTCCCAGTGAGTTACAGTATGCATGCAATGCTGGGTACTGCTCTGAAGTTGGAAGCAAGCACTATTTATACTGCAACAGAGAGCAAGTTTGGTCTTAACAGGAGGGATGCCAGCTTCCCAAGCTGGCATGCAGGATGGTTTTGCACACAGGAAAACAAAAATGAGGAACAGAGGGCACAGGGGGGAGCAAGAACTGTAGTCCTCGCTCCTTCTGTCTGTATCTGTTACAAGTGCAAAACCAGCTGTAAACAGTAAAGAAGTCCTTATTTAACAAAAATGCCATCCCAATTATACAGTGGTCATGACAGTATCATATTTTTAGACTTAAATTAGTCCACTACAATTCACTAGAACCTCCTAAGTAAACTAAACATACAGTCTAAATTTGCTGCTTTATCGGAGTGAATAAGTATGTGCTGATGACTCTTGAGTTGCAGGGAAAAGTCTACGAAAAAACAGTTTTTAATGTGATTGCACCAACTTAGAGAGATGAAAGAAGAGGATAAAAGGAAAAAGAAAACACCTAACATGTCATGTTAATCCTTTGCCAGGATATTCCAAAATGCTATTCTTCATTACATTTCCTTGAGTCTTCTGCATATATTCTGTTAGTGACAGCTTGATTCTGCCTACGCTTATCAAACGGATGGGTGCATGTAGAGCCATAAGATGGAAAAAGGGCTTTTCCATAAGAGCAGCAGCTGAGGGCAGCTTGCTGCCACCAGAATGAACCCTCCACGCTGCACCTCATCCTGCAGGAGCCCTTGGGAAAGCCCAGCTTGGGACACAGGAGAATCCACCTGCCCAGAGTTGAACCCAGCCACCACCGAAGCATCACTTGTCTGAGCAGCTCTGGGAAATGGGTGGCACCAGACTGGAGAGCTTTTGTGAGCTCTTGTGTGTGATCTCTGGGCTATGTGAGACTGTAGGCTTTTCACCACCTTCATGCAGAATACACTCCAGGACTTCAGCTCATGCAAGTCTCAGGAAGTTTTTTATGATTCATGCTGAAATTTTTCCTTGCTCAGTTTTACCCCCTTGAACATCTTAAAATAAGTCCTTTTTTGTCTTAATATTTTACACCCTTCAAATACTTGTAGATTGTTATCATATGTCTTAGTCATCATTTAGTCCAAACTGTACATATTAAAATCTTGTAATCTTTGCTCATATTTCAATCTCTTCAGCCTCTTAACTTCTGTTGCTCTTCTCTGAATTCTCCACTGAATTCTTGACAAGTTTTTGGCAACAAAGTGGCCAGAATAATAGTGTCATGGACACCTTACGGCTCTACAGAGATGAAGAGGGAAACTTGTGCAGCACCAAAATGACATTAGCTCTTCCCCAAAAATCAACAAATATGTCTAATCTGTTGTTCAGGATCACTTATTTTTAGTGGCTGCATCATGAAATACTCGAAAATACAAGTACAAATATCCACCTAAAAATACTAACTCGGAGTCAAGAGTTTAGTATACTCAAACCTGTGTTTAATTAGTCTTCATGTCATCCATGAGGAGGGTGACATAGAACAGTATTTACCTGCAATACTCAAAAGCAAATAGCTGAAGCAAAGTCTCAAAAGACAGGATCCACAGAAAAGGGACCACACAGAAAAAAAGAATCCAAACAGTTTCTTCACCACAAACTAAACTAAGGGGCAAATTACAATCAAAGAGGTAAGAAGACAATGCAACATTTAAAAAAGGAAATATTTTAAAATAGATACAACTCTTCCAAACTCTGGAAAATTAAGGCATATGAAAATCTCTTCAAAATAAGAGAAAGCAAGGTATCTTTCTGTGTTGTATATTGGGACTGTGGAAATAGTCTTCAGGTAAATCTGATCAGACAAGGGACCAAGATGCACATAATCTAAGTATTATCTTCCTAAAAGTTAGATATCCAACTGAAGCCACCATAATCATCTCCAGAGAGCCATTAATCCCATCCTAAAACTGTAATATATTTAGGATGAATAGCTCTCTAGAGGTATTTCTCCTCCTCTCCACTGATAACAGAGGGAGACTTAAATAGCTGTCTCGACTGCATTTTCCTTGAAAATTACTAAAGTTAAGTAACCTGTACCCAAACATCATTTATAGCAGCTAGTCTCTAAAGGAATTAACATAAGCAATCAGGTTGTGTAGGAACTTTAAATATTATCTTTTCTGGAATTTTCCAATTATTTGGTATTAAAAAGAAAGCAACCAACTTACCAACAACAACAAAAAAAAACAAACCACAAAAACAAACAAAAACAAAACAAAACAAAACAAAACAAAACTTACAGATTCATATTCAGATGTTCTCTCAACTTTCCAAGTTCTAAATCAAGGACTACTGAATATCTGCTTGCATGGAAGATTTCCTTCCATACAAGCCTCTGAACATTCATAGCAACATGACAGGGTCAGGAGGACAGAAATCTGTCACTGTCTTTAGAAGTAGGGTTCAAATGCTCTGAAGTGGCTATTAAGTGACTGAAGTTTGGGAGAGAGCATTCAACCTTGATCTGGTTCACAAAAGGCTGAAACAGAAAATGAGCATGAACGAAGTTACTCAATAGAGAAGACTCAGATAAGGCTCGGACAGAAATCGGGCAAAAAAGTTTCATTTTAGAGGACAATTATAGGAAACCATATGGTTGCAATGGCACGGATCTGTAAAATTTCCAAAAAGTTCCAGAAAATTATGTCTGAGGAAAATTGAGAGAAGAAGACTGAATCTGTTAAGACATAGCTGACATGAGAAAATACAAACACTTGCCACAAGGAATGTGCAAGCTAAGAGAAAGGAAATAATTTTAAAGAACGAAAGAAGAAGGGGTTTAAAAAGAAAATGGAAACCAGAAATATAAGCAAAGAAATATATTGATAATAGAAACCACTTTTAGGTCAGTAAATTCAGATTACAAAGGAATTAAGTGGCTTTTAAGTGAGGTCAGGGTACTCTCCTGAACATTCCAATTCAGGGAGCCAACACAGGAAGAAAGTNCTCAAAAGTGACTACCATTTTCTAGAAGCAAGGCTGAAGGAATCAGTGCTCCTCGCTGTCCTCACAGCAAAGGCAGGGATCAGGCAAGGACACAAAGACTGGAGATAACTGCATCAGACATGGATACAGCCGGCACCTCTAACGAGAGATTTCACTTACCTGCCATGGGAAATGTGGTTAAGGACTAGAGGACATTCACCTCTCACAAAAAGAGGAGGATGCTTGGGCACTAAAGGCACAAAGACTAAAAGTGGCAGGTGGTAAAAAAACTAAGAACTTAGTATGAACAACAATCTATAATGAAACATAAGAACAACTACAATAGTTATAATATAATAATAATAAAAGCATAAGCTATCCTAAGAAAGAGGAAAGGAAGAGAATAGCAGGGTTTTAACATCACTAAAGCACGAGCTCTTCAATGCTACCAAGACTGGAAAGAAATCCTGAAGCAAACGGGGTATCAGAATATGTAAGTATAAAAATTACACAAACATGTAGGGACAAAATCATAATGGTTCAAAGCACAAAATTAACAAGGAATGTCAAGAATAGCAAGAAACCACTCTATTAGCACATTTAGGTAGATGAGGAAAAATGTGGCTCTGTTAATCAATGTAGAGGAAGTTCAACTGACAGATGATGTGAGTAGGCTGAAATGCTTAGCACCTTTTTTCACCACCATTCATTCAAAATTTCAAGTGGAGAGACATGGATAATTCTTCTCTAACTTAATACCCACAAAGAGGGGCATAGTCTTACTCTAGAAGAAATAGCAAATAAATTAGAGCATATTAAGCTAAGTTAAATATTTTTCAAGTCATTTGTATATGAATTCATCCTGGTCTCCTTAAAGAATTGTCTGAAGCAGATTTGTGACTTTGTAGAAGACAACAAAAGACTCAAAGAATAAATCTAGAACCTAGCATGCAAGGAGAGAGGAGGAAAAAAAAAAGAAAAGGAGAATGGGGAAATTCCAAACCACAGAATTTAAGCTTAATTCCCAGAAAAACGAGTGAACAATAAATCAAAGCAGCTTTTAAGCACCTAAATATAAAAGATGAGTAACACTCAACACTGATTTAAGAACAAATCATACCAAAACAGTCTCATTTCCTTCTCAACAGGAAAAGAAACCTCATAGAAAGCAAATGTCATGTACCTTGACTTTATTTTGGCCTTTGACATCTCATATATTTTTATATGCAAGCTAAGAGCAAAACAAGCATATCCATAGTATCACACAGATGCAAATCTATTTTGGATAAGGGAATCCACGCAGTAATTATCAAAATATAAGAATGCATCAGCTGGGTATCTGCCCTAAGTTTTGTTCTATTTGACATTTTTATTAATAACCTAGATGATGGACTAGAAAACATTTTTATTAAACCTGTGGAAAAATGAACCTAGAAGGGCAATGAGTGGCTGAACAAAATTCAACATTACCTTGGCAAATAAAAGAAACCTCAAGAGCCACTGGATGAGATTCAAAAGAACTACAGGTAATGTATCTGGGCAGAAATTATTAATGACACTAATACAAGATGGGGATAACTTAGCAGACAGCAGTTTTTCAGAAAAGGATCTAGAGTCCCTGTGACTTATAAGCTTGATATACGTTAGCAATATTCCACAAACAAGGAGTCAATCATGTTTTTAAGGTTTGTAAATAGAGACATGTACCTCCAAGGACAGAGGAAGTAATCTTGCAGCTCTGTTCAATCTCGGCAAGTTTCAGGATGTAAGAAGACAAATTATGGGTTGTGCTTTCAAAGCAGATGTGAAGAATCCACCAAAAAAACCCCTATGTTAGGAACTAACAGAAAGTCTTTAGAACAGAAACCAAGGCCTGCTAGACCTTTCCACTAGCCTTATGCCAGCAACAAGTCTCACCAAAGTAGCAGCAGAAAATTCAAAAAAATTGCTAATTCCTCACTATCAAGGAGAGAAAGATGAATAAAAGGTATGAAACTCCTTGAAAGCAGCAGCAAATGTAGAGTGCTGGAAATCAATTGCACCAGGGCACAGTACTTTGGTTTTTAAAAAAAAAGCTTGATGAATTTGTCGACATATTTGTCAACAAGTACTACTATATTAAGAGAGCAGAAAATCCAATAAGTGGGGCTCAACTCCATTTACTTTCAATGTTTTCAAACTCTTCCACAAGCAATGAAGTTTCTTGGTACCAACACATTGGCAATGACATCTCCCAGCTCTGTGATGGACCCCAAGTGTGCACAGGTGGAGACATGTCTGTACTGTTCCTTCTTTCCCTTCAAAGCAGATCTCTCCACCCCATCACCTTCCCATCCTTCTAATGCAGATTCTGCTTACACCAGCTATTCACACAAATCACTGTCCACACCCTTCTACCATGGCTAATCCCATGGCACTGGTCCCTGCTTCATTCCCTCCCTGTCCTCCTCACCCCTCCCAAACTCCCTCATCCTACCCCTATCCTACTCCCTGCTCTGTTCCCCATGGTCCCTGCCCCATTGCCTTGGGTCTCCTCTCCTGTCCTGAGGAGAAGGTGCAGATCCTGCCAGGGTCAGTGTTTTGGCAGCAGCTGCTGGGGTGGAGCAGGTTGGGTTACCACCACCAAGAGAACCAAGTTACCACCTGCCACATTACTTGCCTGAAGCACTTTTCAGATGTTCAGGGCAAATACCTGAGGAAGAATGTTTATCATGTGGTCAGATAAGAATGTTGGCAGCAGGGCTGGAAGCTTCTAGCTGTCTGAGTGGCTCAAATGTCTCAATGGATTGCTCCAGTCTTTGGCAAATATCACAAAAGAACTCTGCAGAGAAATGATTTCCCAAGTCGGACTTCATAGCTTTTTGCTGCCTAGAAGAGAGGCACCTCAGCTGTCCCAATGTATAAGACTTCATACAGCAGTTCGTGTTACCTGGGCTGTCACTCCAGACACAATGCCTGCTGGCAGATAGATCTCCCTGAGCTCAGGGCTTCACTTGGAGGCATAAAACCCTGCAGATACTGCTAAGCACCGTGGTGTCTGATTCCTGGGATCACACACAGAAGACACAGCTGGCCAGCAGGGTGGTCTGATGCATCTCAAATACGGAGACCCAGAGCAGAAGTGATGCTGCTGTGCTGCTTTTGCCAGCACATGGATTGCACACAGCATGGCTGAGACGTGTAATGCAGAGAGTGACCCTATGGGCAAATCCCAAACCTCACAGAGCCCAGCAGATCTGAGAGGCTTTCACAGGAAAGAACACAAAGGCTCTCCCCATCGATTAAAGTCCACCTCCTTGACAGGGAGCTACAAAATAACATTCATGTCTTAAAGAGATGTAAATACATTGTATCTACTGCCTCAGGATACACAGGAAGTTTGCAATTCTTTTTGAGTAACAAATACAGGCATGGGTATAAAGGTATAAAGGCCTGTTCCTACTAATGTGGTGGCAGAACAGCTTGGAGAATGAGAATAAGATTAAGTTTTAACATTTTTTGAAGAAATTGAACTATTACCCAAACTCATTATTCGAATACTTTTATACATTCTGACTTCTTCCAAATGCACTACTAGTAAACACAGGCATAAGTGTAGGAGCAAGCACACACATAAACTACTCTGTGTATTTCTGTGATGACTGCAGCTAACCCTGAAGCCACTGAAATTCTATTGACAAGACACACATCCACATCATAGTGATTCATGTTTCTGACTCTGTCTAGTTGATCAGTGCTGTCTGTTTCTACATTATTTGAAACCTCAAATAGCCAAACAGCTTTCCCAATATCCACATATACAACTTCAGAAAAATGAAGCCATTTCCTTTCATGTGTGAATCAGCCTCTAGATTGCATAACATCTAGTGCAAATTAACAGTGAGATGAAGAGCTTATTAAAAATAAACAAACAAAAAAATCACTTTCATATGGCTAAATATGAATATCCATTACTAAGTCAAACAGAACTCAAACTGATTGACAAACCTACACTGTTCAATGACTTGGCCAAATTTGCCATGACAGAGTAAGGTAGGAACTTCCTCCATGGCTAGTTTTTTCCAGACTTGTCCATGAGAAGGCTTTCCTTAGCTACCTCAAGTGTTTAGTACTTTCAGAAGCTGAGGTGACCAAAGCATGCACACAAGTTGATTTCTTTAACAGTTCTTGCCTTCCTACAGATAGCCATACTTGTTACTTTCATGTAAATATCACACTTTGCAATCACATAACTTCTTAAAACAAGATTTTTGGCAGAAATGTCACGCCATTTATCTGGAATTTCTAAGCTCACTAGACCAAAGAGCCTTCTGGCCAACTATTATCTAAAATTGCTCTTCTAAATGCTTATACCAGTAGAAGTTCCTTGCATCCAGCAGCTTCAGCAGGTGGTTCTGGGCATTGAGAACATTGGTAGAAAAGAGGCTACTTATTTAGAAACATAAATACGGAATTGGGCAAGTAGGATGAGATAATTAGTTCTTTCAGAGCTTAAGTCTTGACAGTTTTAGGACATACGTTTTCATATGAAAAAACCTCAGAGCAGTTAGCATACTTGAACAAACACCCCCTCTTTGATGATAGCAGGGGACTATTTCCAATGAAGCTTTCAAGTTGATTACTTACTTTCTGTACTAGCCTGATCAAACTAGAACCTACAGATATTTTCAAAATCCATCCTTATGCAGAGGGTTTTCACTGTTCAAATCCAATGTTGTTTAGCATGAAGATTTTATCAACTAACTCACAATTATTCATTAATTATGAAATTTATGAATTAGCAGCGCTTTAACCTTATACGTGTACTTACGAACAAAGTCAAATTAAACAGCCGTAATGCAAGTAAGGCTGGCAAACACACTCTAAAAGACTCTTCAGAGCACAATCTCAACATACAATTATGAGCTCCTATTTTCACACTGTGCATAGGCCTCTTTAAGAGGGAATGAGTTTCTCCCAAGCAGCTTGTCATTACTGCGCTCCCACCATATTCTGTTCTGCCATCACAACCAAACAAACCTATCCCAAAACCTTCTTTCTCATCTTTGAACTACACTGGAGTAGTCAAATATAAGCAAAGCAGAAACAGAACTTGTGAATACACTTGCTTTTCTTGTAATAATTCTAGAATTCATTGCAAATACACAATATCTCTAACTTTGGTTGCAGTGTAAAATATAATCAGGGGTGTGTTATTCTATTACCATCCGTTGGAACTGGGATGGGGGGAGTGATGTGATCTTCTGTTGATAAGCCAGCTGATAAGAAACCATCAAGAGCAGTTTCCTTATCTCTTCCACGGCCTATCCTCCCTTCAGGGATGGATCTTCTGCTAGTGGGCCATTGAGTCCACTGATAAACTTCTATCATCCCATTGGGAAATGCTCCAGCCAGGGAGGGGGAACCAAGCCCCTCTACCTGGATAAAAACCTGAGACTTGGAACACCAAGGCAGCCTTTTCCACTGGACTCCCAGAGGAAGAACAGGCCCATCCATCACCACTGGACCTTCAGCAGAGGCTGCACCTTTCTCCAGGATCACTGCTTCAACGGAGTCACATCTGCCACTCCAGGAGGACTGCAGCCACCATTGCAAGCAGACTGCTGCCAACAGGGTGTCAGGTTGTATTCTGACTCTGTCAGTGGTTTTCTTTTTCCTTATTGCATGTATTTTGTTTCCTTTTTGTTTTATTTTCCCTTTTTCTAATAAATTGTATTTCTGACTTGGGGTGTCTCACTGGTTTTGCTTCTCAAACCAGAACAGCCTTACATTGGAATTTTTTCTGTGCAAACCGACTGTAATAGAAAGCCGTCCTCAGTATCTGCGGACCCTTCAAGAACTGCACAGGAAAACAACAGTGTCCAAGGAGAGGGAGGGCAATCAGTACTGCTCTGTCAACAACAGTGCAATAGTTGGCATTATGATATTTACCTCAAAGCAAACAAGCTACTGAAATTTGTTTTGTTTTGGATCCCCAGCACAGAATTAATTGCTTGGGACAGTTTGTCTATCTCTTAAGCCAAGCCTGCATGGGGACATTGAGAATGTTAAGGCAAATTAACTAAAGGTTTGACACCAATGTGCACACATTTTATTCTCTTGAAGCTGTGAGTAGATGCTCTAATTCAACAGCAAAGCTCCCTGTAGCTCCTTACTCAGTTAAACTAGATTGGTCTAAGACTAATTTACTCCTGAATTAAAGCAGTCCCCCAAGGACTCAGCACAACTCATTTTTGCATACTAACTTCATGCACTTAACCAATTTGCCTCAGCTCTTCCTGACGTCCCCAAGCCTTATGGAGTCTTTGGCCCACAGCTGAAGGGAGATTGGCTACTTAATCTCCAATGCTGGGAACACCAAACAGAGTTTTTCTCAACATTTTGCTTTCAGAACACTGAAAAAAACCATCCAAATTTAAAGAGAAATTCTTTTCATTGCTTAGCTACTTCCTGCTCCAAGGTGACAATTCATTGGATTTGGAGTTTACAACTACCTTGCTCCTCTACTCTCAGCCTCCAACTTCGTGGAAGTCAGTTTTTGGAAACTGGCATGTTCACACATACACAAAAAAAACCAGAAACGGGCAATGAAAGTAATGCAGGTGGATACTAATTCCAAAGTGGGATTTGAACTGTCACATCATCTTCTTTAGAGGCTTCAAATTGTGTCAAAGCCATAATCTACTAACACTGGTTTTGTTCCTCATGATTTGGAAATGGCAATCATATCACTATGTTCTCCTGTTTCTCATCACAGCCACTCCTGTGGTACCTCAGCACTCTCTGGAAATTAATCATATCCCATTAATTCAATACTAATCTGGTTCAATACTAATCCTAAACTGGGGTTGATATTTCTCAAAATATTCTAATAAAATTACCTATAGAAAGGATCGATTATTTTTAAAACAAATTGGTTGCTTCCTTACTGTGAGGGCTCAGACTGCCATTTTATTTAGGTCAAAATGTAAAGCACTTCTCAGACTATAAGCACTCAGGAGAAGTAAAGATGTCCTTCTTCCATCCAGGGTCATTTACCTGGATGGTGGCAGTAGCTGGGTTATACTTTGTTCTGGCCTTACTGCATGGATGTGCAGGTTTCAGTGAGGCTTTGAGTGAGACACACTTGTGCACACACTTGTGCAGACAATATCCCAAGTAAGCTGGGATATTTTTGTCTCATAAAAGTAAGTTCACTGACTGAGCTATCAGAATGATGAACTAGTGTTAGAGGCCTGACTGTACAGCAGCTAGCTGAAAGGAGTGTTTAGAGGAATAAACAAATATACATAATGCCTGCTGTTTCCTTTCCCCAAAATAAATTCATTCATTATAAACGAACATCATCATCTTTAGAGACTTCAAATCCTGTCAAAGCTGTATTTACTGACACTGGTTTTTGTTCAGCACGATTTGGAAACTGCAATTTTATCACCATGCTCTAACATCCCTCATCACAAGCGCTGCTGCGGTACCCCAGCACTTTCTGGAAATGAACCATATTCCATGGATTCACTCATAGACATAACACTTTAAAACACTACTCCAGCCAGACACCACCAGAATCCAGTGGGTAGTGGGCAACATGGGATGCACTGGATCATGGACTGTTCAAATTTGCATTTTCAAATCTAGATTTTTTTTTAATAAAGTATGTAACATCTCAGTGTCAATTAAAAAAAAACAACCAAACAACCCTCCCCCCCCAAAATAAAACAAACCAAAAAAACAAAAAAAAACAAACCAAAAAACCAATCCCAAAGGGATTCATAACAAAAATAAGTATGCAAATGGAAGTGAAGCCCTCTGGACAATATTTTCATTGATTTGCTGAAGAGAAGGACCCCTAGTGTCCAGCTGGATTTTAGCCAGCCTGGGGTCTGGTGACTGCACAGCATCCAGAATGAAAAAACATCCTAGCCTGTAAAATATTTCCTGCAAACATTTTCCCATTCCTCTTATTTGGAAATTGATTGATGAAAAAAAAATATATAAATACAGTTCTGCTTTCCTAAACTAATTATTTCAAAATATAATCAAGGTATCATGTGATCACCTGGACTCAGAGGATTCATCATTACTGATGAACAGGAATGTGCCTTGGCACAATAGTTTCAGTGGTTGATTATGCGCTGCAGACACCTATAGATAAACATCTCTATTTGTAAAAAATGAGCACTGTCTCTGAGAGCAGTTGCTGATGAGGCTTTAAAAGCAGCATCAAAAAATGTAATGCTAGAAGGATGAGGCTGCCCAGCCCTGTCATGTAGTAGCTTTGCTTTCTAAGGGGAAAAAAAAATCTGCACGATTCCTTATGATCAGGGATTTACCCATTGATTTGGATAATCATTCAAATGGCTAAACAGACCTCTAATTTGAAAATAAAAACCGATTGATGCAATCACAAACAAGTTCTGAAATTGTGATTTATAAAAAAGAGGGGAAATCTTGTTCTAAGCCAAAACACACACACACAGTTACCTTTTTCTAATCAGAGCATTCATTTCTCCTCATTATGATCTCACAAGCACATTAAAATCTTATTAACATTAATTACTTCTGAGCGTCTATGCATGAGCAGCGACAGGCTTGCGTGCGCGCGCGCGCGTGTGTGTATGTGTATGTGTCTCTGGATCATATCTACATTTATATACCTTGCTGCACTTTGCTTATAAAACATGTGAAAATATTGCTGCTAACACCAATTAGCTAATTTCACACACACAGATAGTAAGCTGCTGTCTCGCTGCACAGCTTATTATAGACCAGCAGACAGATGGACAGACAAACAGACGCAAAAAGCATCAGGGCTCCTCCTAAATGCAAGATCTAAAATGCCTGGCACCCCCAGGAGTGCGAGTTTCATCCTCGTAAGTCTGAGGGAACAAAACGACAAAAATAATAAAGAAAAAAAAAAAAAGAAAAAAAAATAGGAGACAGCCAAATATCCCATTTTCTACACAGATGGGTTCAATGATGAAGTGATAGAGACAAAGAAAAAACTGGCAGGCAGACAAGCAGCAGGCGCACAGAGAGATAGACAGAGACAGATAAACAAAGCAACAGAGAAAGAGATGAAAGCATATTCATACATGTGAATTTGGGCTAAGCAACAGTAACTTCAGCCACCAACAAGGTAAGGAAAGAAATGGCAGAGGCAAGAGTCACCATAAGAGTGACTTCACATGCAAAACCCTGACACTTTACAAAACTGTTTACGGATTCTATCTACACTGAGCACACTAAATGCAGCGGTGCTGCTGGCGACGCTCAGCTCCACCACAAACTTCAGAACAAACACAGGAATCTACGCACCACCATGGAACTGTGCCTTCCTCTTCTTCCTCGTTCTTTGTTTCCATCTAATTTAGATTCACCTCTATCCTACTTCTAAATCTCATCCTCCTGAACCCTTCTCTCTGCCAAGGGTTAAGATACAAACAACATCAGCATCGCTCATCGTGCCAAAACCGTGTTTCTCCATCACTGGGGAATCAGCCTCACAACTAGGACCTTTGCAGAACCCAGGTGGACACTTGCTGGTCATTTTCCTCCCTACCCAAATACCCACCTCTGCTCATCTTCTGCAATTCTGAAAAGAACTGCAAACCTGATCAGGAATTAAAACTTTCATTGACATCAGTAGGATACAAGGTTTACAAGCGTCAAAATTTGCCTTTCAGCCCTACTACCCTTTCTTCCACTTGTGTATTCTTCCACTGAGGACATCATCAGGCAAAACACTATAAGGAGGAAAATGATTAAAGCCAAGGAAGATGGTTTCCTTATTGGGAAATTTTTTGAAATGAACATATCTTAATTTCTCCTGGTAACATATGTGTTTGCATTTTCCACTCACTCCTCTCACATCAAGAGAAGTTAAATGTGGCAATAATTACTGTGTTATCCCCAGCCTTTTTTACCTAAAGGTTCTGAAGCATTTCACAAGCTGTTCATGAAACTTCAAGGCATGCAGAATGTTCTCTCATCACTCTAGTTCACTGCTAGGGAACAGAAGAGCAGAGGTGAAGTACCCAATTCAGTACAAAAGTCTACAGCAGACACAAAACATCTTATTTACATTTTTCATATCTTCTCTTCTTGCGCATGCCATATCTAAGGTCATTAAAAATAGTACCCGAATTTTAAAAAAGATAAATAAATTCAGTATCTGAAGGTTGTACTCAGGATCTTTGATTTGTACTTCTCTCATTCATGATCTTCTCCTAATGCTGCTTATCCAGAAGAACCTACTCCTGTATAAACCCAGCACAGCTGCTGAGAAAACTACCATGAATTCAGTCAAGCAAGTTTGGGATATATTGGGTGTATTCCAAACATCCAAATCAACTACGGCGCATTCTCAGTAAACCCAGTGATTCCAGGAAGCTTTGGAGCTCCTGAGCATGGGCATGATTACAGTTGTCTTGCACACAAGTGGTGAGCTTGGTGCGCCTTGCCCGAATTCTGTCCAGCTCAGTTTTACTGTGCACACACAGCAGATCTGATCAACACTGCAGAGCAGGAACCATGGCATATGGCCCCTTCTGCCACAAGGAGCGGGTTCCTGACCTGCTGAGGCAGGAAATAAGGAAGCAAATTGAACATCACTTCATTTGCTCAGCTTACTGTGCTTCTTTTGTTAAGGTTAAATATACAGGCGTTCAGAATAAGGATATAGAAAAGTAAAAGGGCTATAAAATAAACAAAGAGCAGTAAAGATATGAAGCTTTACAGTTTTACGCATATGACAAAATAGGCTTTTCCCTGCATATTTCCTAAAAAATATAGACCATTAAAGTCTCTCTCAAATCATGCAGAATTACTTCCTCTGAGAGGAAGCAAGACTCTGTCTGACAAGACAAGGAGCCCCAACAGTTCTGGTTAAGAGACGTTTACCCAGAAGTTCAGCTCATTTGCTAGGGCTTGTCAAAAAGTCTGGAGGAATCCGTGGCCTGTCATTCTTCCAGATTCCAAACTCTCCACTGTGTTCCCACCTCACTGACCTTCAGACACGTTGAAACATAGGAAAACAGGACAGCCAAGCAGGATTTCCCCCTAAACACATCAGTGATTCCCACCAAAAACCAGGGAAGAGCCACACAAAGATTTGAGTTCACTAAAATGGTTAATAAGTAAGTATCCTCTAGATTTGCTGAGTTAATGCCTACGTAGTTGTTGACTAACTCATCTTTCCCCCAAATCCATATAGAAACATAAGGGTCCATGGCACCAAGAAGGAAAAATTGTGTGTCCTATAAAGCACCACTTTGGCATTTTTTGAAGACTATGTACATCCTAACTAAATACGGTAAACATTGTACCTCAGTAAGTTAAAAATCAAATCCAGAAACTAACTTATTAACATAAATGCATAACACTGAAGGTGCTTGATGACAGAAAATAATGCAAGTTTTAATTACCTCAATAGCATGTAGAGGCAACTGTGCAGTGGGGAACCTTTGTAGAACATCCCTGTGTCTGAATTCTGCAGGTAAAGTGGACACAAGTATCCTAAAGACTAAGAGGAATCAAAATACAATCAACTTGATGATTTCTCAAAGGACCAGCGCTTATCAACAGAATAAATCTGAGAGACAATTCAATCTAAAAACCAGGTCATATATGTGTGAAAGGGGAACAGGGGAAAGATCTCTACTTAGGGGATTTAGAAGGAGGAAAGATATTTACTGCCTTTCCTGTACAAAGAAGCATGACTTGCCTTTCTCAGGTGGGAATTATCCCAGTAAACCTGGCCTCCATCTACTCTATTCATCTACTTTGTGAACCTTCCTGTGTAGTGTCTGCCAAAAGTTCCAGCAGGCTCAGACAGTATGAGAGCATTTAAGAGGTGCACTTGGCATCCTTGAGACCCAAATCCCTTTGTGTCCTTTCAGAGGTTAATAAGACAAGGTTTTACTGACTCCATCCTGGCTCTTAGAAGCTTCTTGGGGATTATTGAAATTGGAAATTGCATATGAAGAAGCTGGTTCATCCAGTTTTTAGGGGGGACATTCATCCAATTTGCCCTTCGACCCCTGTAATGTGCGACATGCCTGAGGAGTGCTCCTCGTTATAGTCTCACAAATATATCTAGTGATGGTGAGTCCATATGTCCCTGATAAAGGCAAAACCTTATTGTGCCTTCCAGCTTTTGCTTTTGTAAACATACTACACTAGATGAATTTGGCTCTCAAGGAAGAAAATATCAATTGTCCTGGCTAATAAAACTTTCTGTTGCTGTCCTTCCAATCTGGTCTTCTAAGCATCAACAGACATTAAAACTGGCTCTTGGGAAATGAAAAAAATATCAGAGAGCAGTACAAACCCAAAACTTGTTTGCAAGTTTTCAAGAACTGAGATCTCAATATCTTGAGAATCTCGTTCTCGAGTAAGAAGGAGTTAAATGCAGCTACTCCTTGTACAGTTTTCAAGTTGAATATACAAGCAACGCAGTTCCTCCCACCGTTCTTTCTCTGAGAGATGCCTCAGCAACAACACACCTGTGCTCTGCCCAGATCCAGCACTTGTGGGCTCCCATAGGCTCCCATCATCGTTGTTCCCACTGACAAGGTCCAATGGACAATCAACAATCCTCTTTAAATGCCTGTGCCCAAAGAACCCTCAGGGGTTGTTTTCTTCTCCCCACATTGCAGTTCCCAGATGCTAACAGCCATTGCACATGGAGCAGACATACACACGAGAAGTTCAGGACAAGGTGACTGACTATGTGAAGGCACGTTTGTCTTTATGTGTGATGGGGAGCTCCTGTCTTCTCTTGATGAATATTTAACGGATAAAGAAACACCACTATGCATTTCAGCCAGATATAACTTCACTCTTTGACTATTACCATACAAAAAGAGGTGACAGACTGGTCCAGTTTTTGAACATCTACTTCTTGGACAAAGCTAACACTGGAGCTCATCAGGATGTATCCAGCTAAGAAAAATCCAACCATGGGAAAACAAAAAAAATTGAAGTTATTTTAGTTCAGTTAAGAGAGTAATTATAAAAAATAAGCAAATAAAACACCAAAAAAGTTTTCTTCTTTATAAATTCTGCTGTCAAATACTTGTTGACATATTGGTATATTAAATGTATTTGGCCTCAATATTCAGTTACTGTAGAGCCTTTGTATCTCATTTTGGAAGTAGAAATAAGACTTTAATGGCAAAGAAGTCGCATATGTGTTACAATACCACAATGGTGTAAAAGAAAACAAAAAAGCAGCCTAAAAGTCTTTAACATAGCCAAGATTCATCTGAGCTTCCTTTGTCCATGGAACATGGCCTTTACTTTTCCAACTCCCATCTGCATGTACAATACACTGAGGAAGGAAGAAAGGCCTCACTTCCTTCTTCTCTCTGTGCCTCGATTGTTTCTGATTAAAAAATGGAAATAATAATGTTGATTCAGCCACTGAAATTAGGCAAAACTAAATTAGCTACTTTCATTAAACACTGCAAGATATTTGAATAAGTTTCTTCAGAAATGCAAAGCGCTATTTATCCATATCAGCAGCTATCTATGGCTAAACTGTCCTAGAACCTTTTGTGAGCATTCTCTCCTCTGACTGAACTCAGCTGATAACTGTTCTTTGTTTTGAAGGACATACATAAGTCCTTTATCTAAAAAAGCCTGGGAAAGACTTAGACAGAACTGGTATCTCACTTTTTTGGTTAATGAGAACAAAGCAAACCAAAACAACAACAAGAAGAAGAAATCACACAGGATCTCAGGATTAAACCTTTGCAGATGAGAAAAAAAGGCATCATTTTGGATGCTACATTCTTTTTTGCCATTGCCTGAGCATTATGAGAATAATCACCAACAACTTGTAAAAGCAAGCCTTTTCATCAACTCCATAAGCTGAGATTTCAAGGAGAGATCTGTGAGGAATCTTATTAATACACCTATGTATGCTGCCACAAGGGAGATAGTATCTAATACAGCAGAAATGAGGTCAAATGCAGCAGCACTGTCCTAAAGAAAACTGTCTCCTGGTCACAAATCACTTGTGGAGCACCATGCATCATCTTTACTGCTTCAGACGTATGCCAGCTGCAGCCAGTAGGGAGAAATACAAAGCTAAGTTCAGCTCTTGGTTCAAGGTTGGTTCTTCTAAATCTCATGGAATTGGTCCATTTTCATAAAAATGTAACATAGGGAAAAATACGACTCATAAACATTTTAACAGATACACAGACATTCACAAAGCTCCCATGGAACCTCTTATCCGAAGAGCACAGTCCTCTGAAGATGATTACTGTATGATGATTATTCCAGCTCACTGCTCATAAGGAAAAAGGAAAGGGCTGTGGCCTTGTCCCACCCCTCTCTGGTCCTACTCATATAGCACCCTGCTGCTAAAAATTTTCTCCCTCTCTTGCCAGAGGGACTAAGTTAGCCCCTCTTTTTGCATGAGTTCAGACTTTTGTCCTCCTTTTCTTTGAACAGCTCTGCCCCCTGCCTGTGTCTCAGCTTTTATTTCTTCTAGCTGCTCACATTCTTCACAAATCTCCTTCCTAAATGCTCCATTTGTATCCTTCTACCACACTGAAGCCAATGTTCCATAGTAACATTACTCCAGATTCTAATAACTCTTTAAAACAGCCTACAGTCTATTAAACTGTGCTCCTGCACAGGCAGACTTCACCAAGAAACTCCAGAAATGTTCATTTTAGCTCACTTCCTTTTTGCTTTCAATCTTTTTCTACCTGCAAAAGACATGGAATGAAAATTAAATAAATTCCAGTAGCAGAATAAATTATCAGAGGGCTGGATATGGATGTGAACTAGAAAAGAGGGTTCTCACTCCAGCAGAGAGACAATTTTAACTGAGATAGCTCAATTATTGAGAGGAGTTTGGTCAGGACAACCTAGAGCTGAATGTTGTGAAATTTCATGGCTCAACACACATGCTACATTCACCTGAGATCCAACATAAGCAGGGCAGAACAGTTTTACTGTGATTCAAACTAACTAAGTAAACACTAGCTCTTAACCTCCATGTGGTAAAAACCTTTCCAAAAACAAAACAAAAACCCAACCAAAACCCATAGCCCAAGACTTCAGGTGTCGGTTCTAGTCTGACATGCCAGAGAAAGACCACAAGTATTGAAGAACTTCATGGAGAGGCTAAAGGAAATAAAGAAAGAAGTTGCAATACACTTCAGGGTGATAGCAAGGCACAAACTCAAAAGGACAAAACTTGCTAGTACAGCTATAACCAACACCCTCCTATCTGCTTTCAGAAACTGATAAACGTTGTTATCTATGTCCTGAAGACACTAGGTAATGAAGTGACTGGTTGAAAATAACACAGAAAAACAGAAATAAACTGTGAATCCTGCTTCCCTAAATGCATATGTTATCCTCACCAGTACCTTGCATACAGTAGTGACTGCACCACAATCTGATTAAAACTTCTGATACTGCACTATGACTTTGTGCTGACAAAAATATTTAAGATCCCTGTTAACATATTGGGAAAAAAAAAGTTTGTCTACCAAAGTATTAAGAAAGGCTTGGAATGGGATCTAGTCTCCTGTATAAAGGGACTCAGAGACTAGCAGAAAAAGGAAGTTAATTCGAGAATCCAGAAATGCCCAGCACTAGGGAAAAATATCTGAGCTTTCTCTTGTCCAACACAAAGTTGTACATAGCTGACTGTACTGCAAAAGCACAACTGGCTTTTAATCTCATTCAGGAGCAGCTGCTTTCACAGCAGTGAAATATTTCAGGATGAGCCTGACTGACTTGGTGGATAAATGATTTGAGGCTGGTATAGCTCAGAAGGAACCAGTTCATTCAGGATATGTCCCCATCTTAAAAACACTTTTTCTATCCAACTGGAGCAAGCTTTGAAGCTTTCCAAACTTGGTCATGGCTTGGAGAGGAAAATAAAAGCAGCATTTTCACAAAATGCTGGAAATTACAAAACAGGGCTTGGACTTCAAACGGTCTGCCAGGACAGGCTGGGCCTTCGCCGGGAGCTCATGTCACTTCTAATCACTTGTATTAGTTTAGCACCAGCAAAAGGTGCCAGATTGGTAGCCCCAGGCACTGAACTCTCTATTTATGCCCAGAGCAGGTAGAGCAGGATGGCAGGCTATTGCAGAGATGCCGAGCCCTGCCACAATTCCTCCCATCCAGGCACCTGGCGAGAGGAGGGTGATGAGGTCTCAGTGCTGTGACTGCCCACACGGGGGCCAGTACCGCGCACCGCGATTCAGAAGGACGGGATCCCAAACTGCAGGGCCTGCGAAAGGGAAATAAAGGAGCATTAGTCTGCAAGTATCCTGCGAGGCACTGAGACAGAAGGGCCAGGGGTTCTTTTCTCTGCATTCCAGTCTAGATGTCTCAAAATGAATGAATACTTGAGAGAGCGACGAGGCCAGAGAGAGTCAACGTACTGAGTACAAATGAGATTTATACGTGGCTTGAGTCACTCCAGACAATTAGCTACCCACCAGGCTGTTTGGTTTATTGTCCCTACTGGATAAAGATTTAATAAGCAGTCACCTAGATGGGAAACATGAGACTTGCAGAAAGGAAACTTTTCATTACTCTACACGGAAAACTTGAGCCCAGTCCTGCAACAGCTCTGCACAGCTGATTCCCACCGGTGTGTCAACGGCTGCAAGATGAAGCAGTCATGACAGTCCACATAGGTGGAAAATATGGGAAACACAGGACCATCTTTTATTGAATAATTACTATGTCAGAAATCTTCCACACATTCCAAATATTCTATGGAAATTAATACAGCCTTTTACAGTTTTTTCTCTCCGGTACTCAATCTTACACAGAATCTTTCTAGGAATCAGACATTTTTTCATAGCATAAAAGTGCAAAATGCTGGATTTTAAAAACTTATCTACTAGGGAAATACCCTGTGTAGGGAACATATTAGACAATTCAGTCTATGTTTGGAAAAGAAATACAGATTCATCACAACGAGGAAGGATGTTCAAAAGTATCCTGAAAAAACAACCGGTATTCAAGCCAAAGGACAGGATGAAGTGGGCACAACAGTATAAAACTGACAAGCAGATTTAACTGACAGAAAGAACTGGAAGCTGCCAAAGCCTAAGCTACATTAGGGCTTCTTCAGATACTACATACACTAAAATTGAAACTAAAAGCATCAATGAGAACATTTGATAAAAACCCTTTAGATGGGAAAAATCCTAGAAGCAGCCATAGCAAAACAGAAAACATAAATTTTGGGAAATCATAGGAAAAGTAACACCTATCAAATGTAAGACTGGGGAAAAACAGGCTGAATTACAGATTGAAAATTTCATGACCTCTCAGCAGTCATGCCTGGTATCCAAGGCTTTAACACCCTTCATCAGAAGACTTCTTTTGCTGTTACTACCGCTTGTTGTAAGAGAGCTCAAAGCCATTAATTTGGCACAACTTTTGTCAGGCAGTGTCCCAGAGGGTGTGGCCCGGTCTCCTGGGAATAGCGTTTGTTAGTTTTAGAGAACCAGCAGAGGGAGCACATCAGCAATTAAACATGGTTTTCTTGTGTTTGTGCCTAAACAATGAGAATTTTTGGTTGGGTTTTTTTTGTTGTTGTTTTGTTTTTGTTCTCAGCATTCCTTTGTCACTAACGCATGTGACTCACTTAGCTCTCAGATTGCTGGGAGTTTAGGAGCCAGAGCCATGGAGAATAGCAGACTCCACATCCAACCCACATAAAACAACAGTGGACACAAGCTGTTACCTAGTTGTCTTTCTTCACTTTCTCCCCATGTCAACTTCCATCTGACACATTCCTGACATCCTGCCCATGAAATCTTGTACTGCTACATGACGATTATATTCACATTCCAGCACTGTGACCACTAACTTTCTAGTCAGGAAGAAAGGCATATGGATCTCTAGGGAGGAAATAGAAATCAATAACTAACTTTCAGTCAGTTGAAAGGACAACTCTGAAGTCCATAACACAACTTTCCAAGTCCTACTTTTGTATCCACAAGGGATTCATCACACAGCCATTGATGATCTTAGAAGTAAGATACTAGAAAACATGTCTTTTAGTTGAGAAGGAAAGAAAAAGGAAAATCAGTAATTCCCATGCTGTGTTTACCTCCAAATCAAATGACACACTATGCTTGCTTGCATTTTTAGCTCTACCATAACCCCAAGATAAATTCACTTTGAAAGTGTAACATTAAGAGGTCATCTACAGGTGTAACTTACAGAATGGCACCATGTCTGTCCTGCAAAGGATTTCCCATAGGTGCTCTGCAGAGGGTTGGAAGCACTGCCTATTCAGGTTTCCTTTCTTCTTTGCTGTAGTTATCAGCTGGTTTTAATCCAGACTCTCGCAACCACTGGTTTGATAATAGCTCAAAAATTCTAGAAGACCCTAGGGGTTCTGGTTCACCTTTGCTACTGTCATTTACACTTGTGCAAACTGGACATAAAATGTTGCCTGTGTCCACCCACTGCAGAAAAGCACAAGGAAAGAACTAGAACACGAGGGGTATTGAAGAAGGAAGTCCTACAGACACTGCCAGGGTTTGGTCAGGTAGGACTAGTTTGTGTGAGAGTCCCTATCTGCCATGAAAGATCTTGAGGAGCTGTACCTGAGAACAGCAAGCACAGCACAAGCTGCCCTTGTGGGGCAGGGCAGGCTGTCACTGATGAGATGAGGCCATTCATGGCATGAAAGGATTTCAGCCTTTTTTCTGGAACAGTCCATGGCCTCTCCTCCCATAGTGCCACCTAGTGCCAACTCAGCCAGAGGCTCGCTTCTCTGGGAGGTGAACATCTGCCCCCTCAAACAGCCTGGCACCCTCCACACTCATTTCACCAAAGCCATCAACAGCCAGCTGTCAGAAGAACAGTGTTTTTGGTTTTTTTCTTTAAAGACAACTTTATCCCATTAGCCCAATTTCCCATTCCTTTGTCTACCTACTCCAAGGTACAGTCTTCCCTGCAGGTGGTAAAAGCTGAACTTCTTTCTTCTTGCAAACCTCAGGGATGTGTAGCAACCTGCCCCGTGGCACCGGCAGCCCTGGCTGCCCCAGCAGCTACGGAAGAGGAGGTGGCACAGGGCCCTGTGCCTCTGGTGACCATTTTACAAGACCCATTTGCAAACAGAACTCCCGCCTGCGCTGGGCGGTCAAAACGCCACCATAGCACAAGGTGGTGTTGGAGGATTAAGTACAAAAGTGCAAGAAAACACGAGAGACATAAGCAGTAGTCATTCTGAAATGCTCTGATTAGAGGAGAATTGGATCAGTGCCGTTAGGACTAAATATTAACTTTTATAATAAATACCAACCAAGAATATAGTCAACACTATGAAAGGAAAAAACACCTTGACAAAGGCATTTGCCCTTATTTACTCCTCACTGCAAGTTTAATGCATCTGTGAAAATCTGTTCAAGTTAAAACAGGACAGATCTTTAAAAAGTATCTCAAAATCTGGTGTATGGTCAAATATTACTTTTCACCAAGAGAAAACTAGCATAGATCAATTATTAAAAAGCCAAGTTATTTTTCCCAGTTGATACTGTTTGTTTACTTTCTAAAATTTTCTTGGACCAAACTAACAAGAACAGTGAAGTCCGTTTCACTGTGATTTGCCATCATTTTCCCTCTGCACCACAGTGTGAATGTCAAACCCTTCAGAGGGAACAAGTTATTCTTTACCAGTAACTATTTCCAGTGCATTATTTCAAGTAAAAAAAAAAAAAAAAAAAAGACTTTTATAAAGGATTTGGATTTTTCTAAAAGTTTTGTTAAAAAAAAATCTAAGTAACTTGAAGTTAAATTTCAGTCTTTAAATCCCCATTAACATTTATGAATCTCTTTCAGCAGAAGCTCTTTACCATACAGATCGCAGTTTAAAGAAGTCCTATAAAAACAGACTGGAGTGAAACCAACTGAAATCTATAAGGCCACAGCATGCCATCGATTTCTAAACAGAACTTCTATTCAAATTATTCTGCTTAAAATCTCATGTGGTCTGCAAAAAGGAGCAAGGTTTTCTTGAAACTATTTAAATAACAATTTATCTAACACTGTAATCTCTCTTGTATGGGATTTGTAAGCCATCCCACAGAATTCTCTAGCAGGGGACACTATTCCCTATTTGCATCAAAGTTTTATATAAATAATATTACATTTTTTTTAATATTCTGCAGCTGTTTTCCCTTATGAATAAGCTGGGCCTATGAAGAAAATGGGAAAATAGGAAAACTGTGAGTAATATTTATAATAATGATATATTCAACTCAGGAAATTGCTACAACTGTCTTTATCAAAATAAACAAGATAGATATGTTTTCCTCCTATAAGAGAAAAGCAAAATCCTCCACTATTAAAAATAATTTGACATGGTATTAGTTTGGTATTTGGATTTAACTGTCTCATAACTCTAACTATCTTATATATTTTGGTCTTGTTTAAAAAAAAACAACAAACAACAAAACAAAACAACAAAACAACAAAACCCCAGCACAAAAACATACACACGAAAACCCCATCAGCGTTGCTTCCCGTCTCCCAGGAGTGAGAGCGGCACATACACACGCCATTCAGCCCAAAATTGCTCTAGCTACAGGGCATGGCAAGGCATGAAATAACTGCTCCGGAGCACTTCCTCGTGTGGGTGTGTTAGATAACTGTCTGCTCCAACACTAAAATAAAGCACGGGGTGACCCAGCGAGCAGCGCCAGCCCTGCCCCACACAGCTGCCCAGGCTGCGGGCAGGGCACCCGGAGCACCCCGCGCTGCCCAAAGCCGCCCGTGCCCCCCTGGCCAGCAGCTCTGCCATTCCCCGGGGTCCAGCTACATCACCACGAGCTGGATTTAAGTTTACTTAGGCATACTTTACCCTTTGCTGCTGTATCCAGATTGCAAACGGACTTTGTGCTATTGAAAGGGCTAAGATTTGGTTTGGTTTGGGCTTTTTTTGCTTGTTGGGCTTGTTTTTTTTTTTAATATAATTGAGGTTCCAGGAAAATTACATCCTACTGGTGAAAAAGGTTTTGCTATTAGAAAGAAATCTTACCAGATAATGAGAAATGTTTCTCCTACTGTGACTCTGTTTCTCTGCTTGAATTCTTCTTGCCTGGAGTTTTCATAAAATCAAGAGGTCCCTTGTAGTAATTTTTGAAGTTTTTCAAAAATGTTCAGATGAGTCTGGGCTCCTGCTAAATGTACATGTAAGAACCCTGAGGCCAGGTCCATGTGCTCTCCTACCAAAAAAACCTGGCCTGTTGAGGAACACACACCTGCGCTGGTGCAGGAGAAACTGACAGGTGCCTGAACACCCCCCACCCATCCCATCCCACCAGGAGGACGGCTGCAAACACTCCTGCTGCCTCACTCCAGGCTGACCACCACCTACAGGCATCAGCAAATCCACCTTTAAGACCTCTACATTTTTTTGGCATAACCTCAGCATCCCCCTCTACCACCAATCTGAGTTCCAAAGCCTGAGATTCAAACTTTAGGAGAGGAGGAAATACCTTGCTGCAGTTAACAGGTCGCGTAGAGCAACAAACAGATTTGATGTCTATCAACAAAATATTAATTTAGAAGTTTGAATAAAAACAAGGAGGAAAAAAAATCAGTAAACAATAAATGTTACTCCTCAGCTAAGAGACGAGCCACCAAATTCTGGCACACTGATATGTAAAACCTTGAAAAGTTTCACTCATGTTCTGGAAAAGCTGCTAATAAAATGGAGCAAGTAGTTTCTGTAGTTATAGTGCCAGTGAATAGATCTGCTGCTTTGGATTTCAATTAACTTAGTTTGTTCAGCGAGGAGGCACTTCTGTAGAAATGGGGACTCGTAAGTTAAAGGACAGCTAAAAAAAAAAACACCAAACAACAGCAAAAAAACCTGTTGGCAGCAAAAGTTCTTTCTGGCTGCAAAATAATGGATTTTTAAGAAACATTTCAAAGGATTTCAAGGTTTTGGAGAATCTCCTAGGCAGTCTCAGGTGGGTTAGGAATATTGCATTATGGACTTCTTTGTGCTAAAAGGAAGGCCTAATGCATGTTTTTAAGAAGTCTGCCTCTTGCTATTAAATAAATAATTTTCTATTAAAAAAGGTGATTGTTACTGTTCAGAGATCTCCACTGATCAGCGTCCATTTTATATAATTACTTAGGATTCTCCAGAACATTTTATGTAACTCACTTCCACTATCCCTTTTATTTTTTCTTTTCTGTTTGGGTTTTTTTTTTTTTGTTGTTACCAGCAGAGTAGCAGTTTTACTCTCCAACAGAAATGACAAGGGCTCAGATAAAAAGACCATTTCAAATGGATCAGTTTAAGCAGTCTTTAGAACCCATGATAAATCTGGGCTCCAAAAACTCGACAATGCTAAATGGGCTATGAAATGCATCACAAATCCCTCCCCAGG
>VZTB01017773.1:776452-805995 GCA_013397245.1 Thryothorus ludovicianus | reverse complement strand
AAAAAAAAGAAGTAAAAAAAAAATCAATTCAGAGAAAAGCTTCGATGTTTGAAAATACAAATAAGCAGCATATTTGTGGAATGAAAAATGGTAAATAAATAGTTACTATTTCTGGACAAAATGGCTCGATAGATTTCATAATTTGCCACCACTGTAAAAAAATATCTATTCCCTTCCCCCCTCCCTTCCCCGTCAGTACACACGGAAACACAAGCATAACCATGCATAAAGTGGGAGGGTGGGGGGCAGCCAAGGATACAAACTCCCTCTTAGAAAGTTTGAATTCTTATTAACCCAGTGATGCCTCCATAATGTTACGTTAGATCAGTAACATAAAAGTTAGAATATATGTCTCCTTTCTTCCTAGCAAAGGAAACTGCAAAAACACTAATAATGAAAAATAGATGTTAAAAATATCCAGGAGGAAAAAGTACATGTACAATAGCCAAAATTAACCCCCTCTGCCCCCACACCAAGACAGATAAACAGCAAAATCCCTGAATAAAAATCCTGTCAGGAAGAGTGGAACCTGCTTTCTCTTTTTTTGCTTTTATTTACTGTATGCCAAGCATGGACTTTAAACTTACAGTGAGCATATATATAGAAAACAAAGAACGAGAGTCACCGTTAACCCTGGTCACCGGCATTACAGTTAAAAGTCATTGGCAAATACTAATAAACCCCCATTTAGCAGTAAATAAGGAGAACATGATATATGGACGGACAGATGGAACTGCATAAACAGAAAAGAAAAAGCAGGGAGACCCACAAACATACGGAGAGAGCTGTTTTAAAAGAGTGAAAGATATTGATTTACTTGGAACTAGTGTTGGAAAACAAACGTATTTGTTTCCTTCATGATTAAAAAAAAAGTAATTAAAGTGAATCATAAGGGGGCACACCCTTAAATAAGTCGGGGGGGGGAACATTTGTAGAGGGTAAGGCCTTCTATAGATGTTCCGAATTTTAAGCTAGCAAATAGGTCTGGCAAACTTACATCTCTAAATTAAAAATCGAAGGGGGGCNNNAATAAAGAACTGCTGGTGGTTTAAGGAGAGTAGAGGCTTTATTCTTTTATGTTTTATAAAAGTTGACTGGCCTACCTTGTTCCCCAGTCCTCAGTTTGTCTCCTCATAGTCGCTGTCTCCCTGGAAGTACAGTGTGAGTGGTAATGACTGCCTGCCTCCCTAATGAGTCCATTTTCCTGCTCTTGATGTTGTGTATATACACACACTGCAACCTACCTTACAAACCACAGAGACGGGAAAGGGAGAGCGAGCGAGAGAGAGCGAGCGAGAGCGAGCGAGAGTGCGAGAGCCAGGGAGAGCGAGAGAGGGAGAGAGAGAGAAAGGCGCACACAGACAAAGCCCTCCTACCAGACAGCAGACAACCCTCCTTCCCCTCTCCAGCAAAATACAACTCGGCTAATGCAGCAACAGGTTCAATACCGCCAGGCTGAGGCAGCGTAGCGAAGGTATACGGGGCTGAGCAGGATTGCTGGCAAATAAACACTTCGGCGCCGGCTGGCTCCACCTTTCTTATTTATGTTACAGGATGTTGGGATGCATTGTTTCAGGCAGTCCATATGATTATCATAAATACATTTTTTGTGCATATTAGCGTGAAGAGCCGAAACGTATCAGCCATTCTGCTCCGTAACCTTATAGCTCTAACACACGCAGGGAAGGTGTAAACATATCTCTTTTGACAGGCAGACTACACAAAGCCCACTGATGATTTTAAAGTCATGAGATCTTTCAAGAAAGACGCTCCTGAAGATAGGTTTCCCCAGACAATAGGGGAGCAGGGAAAATTGATCTTGATGAGGAAGAAGTCTTCCTAAGAGACTGCTCGGTAAACAATTGAAAAGAGAGGGCTATTCTCCTCAGCATTCCCTCCTTTCAAAAATATATATATTGGGAAGCTTCTACCCCTACAGCTATAATAATGTGCTGTGCTTATGTCTGAACAGGTGCAATGCATATAGTACATGGTGTTACAAGGACAGAAATAAATCTCTCAAGTAAAAAAAAAAAAAACATTTTCCCAGTTGCAAACAGGCCAAGGTTATTTAAAATACAGGTCTAATCTGAAGAATGTTCTCCCTGCTCCCTGTATATTTTTGCTGGGGGGAGGAGAGGGGATGGACAGGTGGTGGAAGGTGCAAAGAAGAAGCAAAGATAGGAGAAACAATACATGCAGCCAATAACTATATTTTTTATTTTTATTTTTATATTCTATCATGTCTGAAGAGGATGTACACTACTTCTAAAATAATTTTCACTCTGCCCTGCTTCCCATCACACGTAAACTTATGCTGTCACAAAAACTCTGTTTATTTTGATGACAACTACAGGCACGTCAAAGTAGGAAGACCAGGGAAAAAACCATTTTGCACCTGCATTTTAACCTTGCGAAAGGTTCTCCAAGAACTTTATCCATTGGGCATTTTTTAGATGGAGATACTAGGTAAAAAAAAAAAAAAAATAAGGGAAAAAAGAAAAAAGGTTAAGTGACATTCCCAAGGTTATGCTGTATATCAGCAGAAAACCAGATGAGAATTCAAATCTCCTGCAGCAAAACAGACTTTTCCTGGAGTAACTCATACCCACCTAAAAGTTAAGTGTCCTGTCTAAGCCAGTTGTGTAAGCTCCCTCTATTGTCAGTGGAGAGACAGGCACCTCCCAAAAGCAATTCATCCCAGCTTTCTTTGTCTCCTCACTAAAGAGGGAGCCTACACAACTAGATTAGGCTAAGCAGCTAGCTTGTAGTTGGCTAAATTAAGTAAAATTAATCTCACTTTTGATCTAAAGCTCTATTACAGCATCCTGCTTCCCAAAATACATTTTTATTATCACATTTATTATTAGGCAATATATGCGTAAATTGTAGTGATGGAAAAGGGATAGCCTGCTGACTAAAAGAGACAGGTAAACTCTCTAGATTCATGGATTTGTACCCTCAGGCAGGCTGGATATTCATGATTCACAGAGTCTTTATAATATTAACCAGCCTGGTGACTGGTGAATTTGATTAGTTTTGTTCACTGGTAGATGGTACACATTTTTGTATTTCGCTTATAAACATTCTGGTTTCATCCAGATGTACAGTAAATACAGAAGGATTAAGTAATTTATTTCAGAAGGTTAATTTTCATTACTTTTTTCATCAAAACACAGCCTCTCTTACCTTAGGGTAAAATATAAAGAGTAAAAAGCTCTAATAGATGTCTTAGTTCAACTCCTCCTGAAATGTTTAGCAATGTACACACCTGGCACATGTAGAGGCAGCTCTCCAAGTTAGTCCAAATATATACTACAAAAATTTAGTCATATTACATATTTTCTTCTCTAGACTTTACAACCATAATCACCTTATTGAAGGGTATATAAGGTCAGGAAAGCAGAAGGGGCATTTGTAGACTTTGCTTCTAACTGTGGTAACTCGATCTGGCTGTGTAAGTACCAATTGAGCAGTCACTGCCTCAGTTTTTCCATCTGTAAAACAGACTCAACTGCAGTTCCATGAGTAGATGGTACTGCAAATATGTGAAGAGTCTTCCCATCTCGGCCTGGCATCTCTCAGTTTTACGATGGCAAATATTATGGGAAAAATATAAATACTTTGTCAAAGGGACTTGTGTCAAAGCCAGCTGCTGAAAATCGCGTTTTCATATCCTTATATTCTGTTCAAATAATAGGAATAGTCTCTGAATTTAAAATTTAAAAAACAGGTCTACACCAAAATGAGGATATCAGACATGAAAAGTTCTTAGCAACCTGGAATATTTGACCCCAAACTAACATTAATTCCTTTGTCCTATTAATCTTATACATACAAATTTGAAGAGATATTTAAAATGTATCAACTTTAAATAAAAAAAACAGACTTGAACTCTTCAAATTTAAGACATTTAGGTTGAAATCTGAGTACTGAGTCAGAAACACTGAAGTTTGAAAAATGTTCATATTTGCAATTGATCCAGACCCAAACATGGGAGGCACCTAGATCCTTACCTTTCCTCTAACATTCTAGAGATGTCATATGTGGATCTGAACCAGGACAACAGGCCAAATTTCCTCATGTTTTGAGCAAGTCTGAATCTCAGTAAGAACTCTAGAACTGAGCCAAATTCCACTCACTTAACCGCAATACTTAGGGCCAGACCCAAACTGGAACCCAAAGCTACCCCTTCCAAAGTCACACGGGGTTTGTGTACTCACAGAACTATAGAACTAAACCAAACACTTTAAAACCCCAAGATTGTTGGAAAGCAAATATGGAGTAGATTCCAACTTAAGCAAGTTTTGGCCCTCAATCAGAAATTAATCAAATTAACCATAATCTTTATAAAATCCAAATATATGTCTGACCTGAATGAAAATACCCACAAGATGTGATTTGCACAACTGGTTCCTTGCCTAAAAGTCTTTCTTAGACTTAGATCCTAACCATCAATGGCTCGATTCTGGATTGTCTTATTAATCATTTAATCCATCTAAACCATTTAAAAAAAAAATACTGAGCGGTGCAATTTGAACTGAGAATCCTGATTTAATGTTTTGCCAACATAAAACTGCCCATTTGCTTGATTAAAAATGCTCAATGAAAGCCTGCTCACCACCACACCACACTCCTATGGGCCTGCAGTTCTTCCTCCCCATTATAGGAGGAGGTCAATGGCCATGCACTTGGATCGCTCAGGAAGGGGAAGGAGGACATGTGGCTGCTGGCAGCTTTCAGCTCTGTCCCAGGGCTGGACACAGACCTGCTGTGTGACACTGAGGGCCTGCATGGCAGTCCCACAGCTGGCCCACGCCTGGCCATGCAGCACAACAGGCAAGCAAGCCCTTGTCATGTGCCAGGATCGTACATCTTCCGTGGCAGGGACACCAAATTTTGGTTAGGCCACGCACAGTGTCACCCCTCAAGAAAGAGGCTGGAACAGAGGGCCCCCGGCTGGCTTAGGAGAAGGCTGCACTATCCATCCTGAAAGCAAGAACAAGCAATGCTGGTCTACCCAGTGAGATGATACTCCTGCTTTTCTTTTCCTGCAAACTTGTCTTCTCATTTCAGAGTTAGTCTCTAGCAACTGCCATTAGGGAGGCAAGAGCGCCCTAACTCCTCTAGCAAAGCCTCCAAAAGAATGAAAAATAAATACTAGCACCATAAAGGCAGGTGAAAAATGGTCATGTTTGGTGCAGCCAGAGCACCCATCTCCAGTTCTGCAAGAGAGCTGTGGAGCCCTGATTTTCAGTAGTAAGGGGAAGATAGGGAAAGCCAAAGTGCCTACCAGAACTGTGAAAGACTTTGTTGCAAATGACAAGATTCTGGATGACGGACTGAGAGGGAAGGAAGGTACTTCAGTGCCAAATAATATATTCTAGACTGCTCTAGTCTCTCCACTTTATGTCTCCAGGCACACCAACATGCTATGTTTAGACATACTGTTTTGGCAGCCAAAACTGGAAAAGGAGTTACGGCATCATATAAACATATCTGAGGGGAAGAGCTACTTCCTTCAGAAAAAAAAATAAAAAAAAATTAGCCTCTTAGCAGATACCTAAGGGTTGATTTTCAAATGCTGAAGAAATTTAAGTAAGACTGACTCCATGAACTGGTTGGGTACCTTGCCTATCCCTGTGATGGGCTAAAACACTGGTTTTGATGTACTTCACATATTTGCCCTGCAACATTTCCATTAATGCCTTCTGGGAGCTCTGCATTACCAGAATCCCAGAAACTGTTCCTAGAAACCAGGCTGGCTTAACATCATACTGCTGTTAAAAATCCCAGGCAAGCTTCCATCACAATTCTGTTTCAGATGGTATCGGCAGGACCTAGAAACAGTCACAGCAACATGTCTGAACTTGATTGCTTCCACTCAGTCCCCTTAACCACAAACACGGGTCTCTGAGACTCCCCTGGTGTATCACACCATCTTGTTGCCAGCCCAACAGGATTGGTGATTCACATGTCTCTACTGGTGTCCTGCAGTGTCTCTGCAACTTTGTGCAAACGTAATGAGAGAGATGCCAATTAAAAGCGCTCAAGAGTCCTGCAGTGTGGCAGGCTGATTCAAATTAGATACCTGTATGAAGTGATTAAAAATAGGTTTTTAAAACCTGAAGATAACAGGAGGACAGTATGTTTGATTTACATCAGCAGGGGCCAACGAAAAACGAAGACGGACCACAAAAAGCTCTTTATTCCTGCAGATTTACTGGTGATGATGTTGAGGACAGGAAAGGGGAAATACAGTGCACTTCTGGTGCCTTTCAATATGCAAAGAATCCCAATTGTTTTCCCATCTCAGCAGTCACTACTTACTGCCAGACCTCCAAATAAGTAATACTTTCCTTTAATATAGCGACTTGCGTCCATCGTGCCATATTTCAGGTGCACATAATCATAAATCAAATCTCACAACTTCCTTTGGCAACAAAACTACTGTCATTCTTTTTTTACATATAGCAAAAACATAAATGGAAGAAGTTAATCACCCTGTTGAGAGCAGAAAGTGAGATTGGGATGTTAGCCTTTCCTGCTCAGAAGTTCAAGCTATGTTGCCTCTATGGATCTATGTGTCTCAGACAGCCCAGCTGATTGGCAAGACTGGGATGCACTTACTGAACCAGAACTGGCTTTTCCACTGGTTTTTTTGGTTGTTTTTTTGTTGTTTTTTTTTTAATTTTCAGAATGTCCTGAATAATAAACCAGGTGCAAAGCTGACAAGCCTCCAACAGTTTAAACAGATTTGTGTAAATCTGTGTGCAAGTAGTGTGTACCAAGCACCCACTTTTCCTTTGTGACGACACTACCTGTACTTCAGTGGAGGAACACTTTGCACAATGACTGCTCCCCTAGGCCACCTTGCATTAAGGCTGCAAAATGGTGTTTCTGTTGCATAATCATCCCATGTCACACATTTCTCTAGTACTGTGTTGGGTAGATGTTACTGCTACATCAGTAAACTGTGAGAGCGAGATCTCACAACATTACAAATTTTGCCCCTTTCTTTTATACTCATCCACACCAATGTATATCAGTCACCACCTACAGGGACCAAGAGTCCTCATCAACTGCAGAAGACAGTATCATGCCAATAGACCAGTTTGCAATTCAAAAACCAAAACCATACAAGAAGCCCTCAGACATACATGCAACAAGGGATGTCCAACAAACTTGGGATGTGTTATTAGCTTTCTGTCCTGGATATGTAGATTGTGTTGCAATTATTTAACTCCTAACAAGGTGCACTTATGTGTAACCTTGGCTATAGATATATGTTCATCCTCTCCACTTACATGTTGCTGGGATATTACCTTTATTTGCATGGGCAGGCCATTAGTGACCAATTTAGCTGTTGAGCTAATGTGCCAGGCCCTCATGTGAGCTGGGGAGTTACAATGAAGTCAGATCTTGTTACATAGCCCACTGCATTGTATGGTGCACCCTCTATTATATAACTATACAGTTCCCAAAGGTTACCTCTGATTCCCTTATACAGACATGCTGCAGTTCAGGCAACATCTAAGGTCTAGAAATTTGATGAATTACTTGTGAAAATCCATACTGAATCCACCCCAAACTGAACAATAAATAGTAAAAAGTAGTTTTATCACGGGAAAGGAGCTTTGGTACCAAACAAATCGGGATGCACATTCATCATCCTCTGCTGCCAGATAACCAGGATGACTATCAAAGATTTCTATTTTTGCCATAGAAAGTTAAGGAGTGTGCAGACTATTGATTGCTGTCATAATGATTTCAGACACGAACCACAGTGGAAATTCTGAAGCTCAAGGTGGCCAGCATTTCTACTTTTACCTTGTTTAAATAGTAGGGGGAAAAACAGCTAACAAACCAATGCAAACTTCTGCAACTCTAGTGATTGTCATAGCAGTTGAGATGCACTAAGTTTATCATGAATGAAGATCTTATCTAGATGGGGAAAAAAGGTGAGACACATCAATAGCAATATTTTGGAAGTTTTTATTTTACCCTCTGGGCACAACTGAATATTTTCATAAGCCTATCAGCATGAATCCATTCTACCTAGAAAATATTTATGTCAGCATTTTCAAAGATGCTACTCATTCAAGAGGTAATTAACTCATAGTTTAGAATATCACATCTGAGAATACTGCCCCCCCAAATGAACATACATTTCTGGAAAAATAAAAACAAAAATGCAATTTAAGTGTATCAGATGTATAAAGATGGAAATTTGATACTTTAACTTTTATTGACTATACATGAAGCGGACAAAAACTCCTCTACGGAAAAGAGACAGTGTTGAAACTTCAAGGATCCAAAAACTCTTCAGCAGGCTCTAAAAGTTATGTGATTATCTTAAATGCCAGAGATTTGTAAAAAATTTCTATTATGATAAGAAATATTTTAATTTTTTTTAATGCAATTATTAAAACTAAAAATTCATTTATGTATTTTCTTAAGGCTAAGGATATATGACCAAAAAAAATAATCATATTGTGTACAACAACACTGTACTATTTGAAAGAAGCAACACTAAGTGCCATTATTCATCTAATACTTCACCATGACATCCCTACAATGGATGTAGGATTATTCTCCTAAAATACAGTCACTGTGAGAAAGTTTCTCTATGAGATTTTTCTCCATGTATTCTAGGCAAGAGTAAACCAATGCCCTTACCAGGCAAACTGAAGTTGTAAGTTACTGAGAAGGCTGGACTTTCTCTCAAATTTCTTAGGCTTGTTTCTCCCTTTGAAGCAGTTCAGCCCAAAATTTCATCACGGGACCTAGTTTCAACTGGCCCAAATTTCTGCTAAGTCCCTGTGCTTAGTGTTTCCAGATATGTGCCCCTAAAATCCCACTGCCACCTAACAGAAAACATAAAGCCCAGGGACTTGGGGACATTTAGGCCAAGTGGCTCTGACCTGTGAGCATAAAAAACTGCCTGATCCTGTTTCAGGGCTAACTAAATATTGTGAGACCATCCAGTAAAGCAATGGAAATGACTAAAACATCAAGCAAAAGTTTATCTTTGATAGCCTCAGAAACCCACTCCAACAAAAAACCTAACTGCTGAGCCCTGTATCAAACACACAGGAAACAATACTAAAGATGTAATCTCTTCACTAACAGCAGTGCCACCAACATTAAGTATAGAAGTTTCATGTTCACAAACCTTGATTATGTGTAGATCACCTCAGGATTATTTTTATGTGTATGTGGGCATCATTCCATCAGCTTTGAAACATTTAATCAAAGACATTTCTGAAGAATAAAGAATCAAGATGCATTAGATGTAATAAAGAAAAGGAATGCCCTGGTCTCACTTTTTCTGTTTTTTTTACTTTTTTTATTTTTTTTATTTTATATAAGCGAAGTTCTATTAGAATAACCAGACTGGGTCCAATTAGTCCTTTAGTTTTAGCCTAAAGGAGAATATTTTTTGATAAAATGAACACAGTTTGCTCAGCTGTTTTAAAGGACACATTTAGAGGTGCATTTCTTTTCCTAAAGTATTAATTGAAGTTCATTTTGGAAGGAATAGATGAGAGAATTTATTACTTAAAGCGAAAGAAATTAAAAGCAAAAATTTTTAATAACTGAAAATTAAGCCTCAGGTCTTATTTTACACAAGAACAGAGATAAGAATCCTTCTCCCAATCAAACCTGTCAAAAATTGGAAGATCTAGCAAGGTTAGTGGTGGTGTAAGTCTGACAGAAATGAGCTTTGGTATCCTATAGACAAACAACTCTTTTATTTTGCCTGTGTTTGAACAAAAGGGCCCTTCATTACAGAGCTAGAACGTACAGAACAAGGTGACATAATATTTTCAAAATGATATAATAGAAACAAAGTGTTCCTACTTCAATACTACTTTCAGTCAGGTTTTGTAATGAGCCCAAGTCATACTATTTTATGGTCAAAGGGCTCCTTTTCTATAACTTTCTTGGCAAATATTATCTAGGACTGTAAGATTTTGTACTGCTACCAGGATTATCTATGATTATATAATGAGAGATCCCCTTTGTAATATCTGTGCAATTAGGCATAATTAAGTTTGTCAGAGGAACGTTAATTTCCTGATTTTTGAGTAAATAAAGAATCAATGTTAACATTGCACTAATCAGTACTAACTAACATTTAATTTGTTTTGTTTCAAAGTCAGAGGTCACATTGTGAAACCATTTGATAATATGAAACAAAAAAACTCAGCAAAATAAACAGAAGTTGGAATAAAGATAACTTTATATTAACTGGTACTTTGCTGTCCTACTGTTCCATTTGTTGAGTTGTCCTGAAGCCAACAAAATATTGGTAAGAATCAGGATACAAATATGACTTTAAGTAGTCTCTGTTGTAGTCTCAGAATGCATCAACATTTGTTTTTAACACACTGTGATAACATCACAGATGTTAGAACCATAAATGCCAGTATACCTTTACGTTTTCTGTTTCAGAAACAAAGTTACTACCACTACGGCTAGACAGAATTCTCACCAGCTTCAGGAAACTGTTCCAGGGCCAGGCACCAAGCAAGGGAAGAAAATCATGTCTGATAGAAATCCCACACAAATATTGAGCTATACATCACACATCCATCCAACTGAGTAAGCAAATGAGTTTCAGCCTGAAATTCCTAGGGATTCCCAGAGTAAAGCTGCAATGTACCATAAAAATTCACCAGGGATTCTCAGATATGGGATTATGGGGGCAAACTGTGAGCAAGCTGTTAATGGTTACCTGGTGCAGCACAGCTATTCTCAGTCACGAGAGCTGGGACTGCCTGTTTAGACACCATGTGCAGCTCATGTAAGCATCTTTAAAATAGGTATGAGAAAAGTAGCCACAGGGTTATAATGAAGAGAATTTATGGGGCATTACTCTCCCAAATTGCTGTTTCAATGTAAACAACACTCTAGGCTCCAAGTATCGAAATGTGACAATGCAAGGTCTACATAACAGGATTATCTCTTGTTTTTCCTCCCTTATTTCTTGAGAAAAGAAACAGTAAAGCAGTAAAGAGTTTCTATATTTAAATGACTGACAATTGTCTTCAGAGTCAACAGTGCTTGATACATCCAAGAATTCTCCTATTAGGAGACTGACTGGAAACAAACAAGTGTCAGCTCACATCTAATGAAATCTTTAATTAGAACCTCACAGTCAAGCAGGCTATAAGCTTTTTACGTCCTAAATTAAAGCTGTAATTTTGGAGCACAAGAAGTCAACCACCAGGGAACAAAAGCACCAGTTCACCATACTGCTAAAAGTCAACTCAGTCTGACCCCTGTTTCAAAATATAAAGATAAGTGATAAATTACATCATTTTCTGGAGCAGACAAGATATAACAATTGCTCTGAATTTTTAGTGTTGGTTACTTAATGATACAGGCAGTTCTTTGGGATAACTACGGGCTATTCCTCTAAGAAAAGCTATGTGCAAGACAAAGCCCAAAAATCCGACTCACAGGTTCTATCCACATTCATGCTACAACACCATCCACAGGTCTCAAAGCTTAAGATTATCTATTCCTACCTGCAAGAGTTCACTTTCAGAGGAATGAGAATACTTGCTTCACAATAGCTCAAAGGTGTTCAAATCCCTGCCAGACACTAACACTTCATTCCATTCATTTTAATGGAAAATAGATGTCCAAATTCCCAAAGACAGCCCTTTTACCACTGGGCCTAAAGGAAGAGATTACTTGAAAATACCTTTTTATCACAAGAGAAGACAGGAAAAAAAATTCCAATTAAAATTGGTGGAATTGATCGAAGAATGAAAGCCATCAAGGAACAAGACAGGCAAAATGGGGAATAAAATAAGGGAAAAGTGCATAAAGTTATCTCAGCCTCCTCAAGGAGTAAAAGACCTTCCTACTAGAGTAAAAGAAGGTGTTTCAAGTTTGTTTTCTAACTGCTAAAAAGAAGTGCAGATTAAAGACTAGGAAGTGGATTGAAAATTGAGGTAAAGGCCAACCATAAAGCTGGAAGTAAAACACTGTACCATGAATTACTCAATAGTCATAATTAAATGGTCAGAAATTACTCAAGTGTTTTAGGAGTAGCCATAAGCATCCCTAACATCACAGGTTTTACTTTGAACTGAAATCCTTCTGCTCAAAAAAACTTTTCTAGGCAATATTACTTGGGCTAAAGAAGTATTTCCTATAGCAGTCTTTAGGCTTATCATGGAAATCTGCACACATCTGGGAAGGGCAGTGGATTGTGGCATGTAATTTTAAAAAGTACAGTAAAACACCCTGGCTGAGCTGCAGCCTTTACCCTGCTCCTCTCAGCCCCTTCATCCTCCAAATCCTCCCTGCTAATTCAGCCTTTCAGTCCTCGCTAATCTAATACGCACTCAAGATTAGATCAAGTCCTGGGAATTTCTAAGCAGAGGTCTGGGACTAAGACCATCCCTATGGGGACAAGGAAGGACTTGATGGATAAACCATCCCACACAGTTACCACTCCACACATTTCTCCCACTGTGGCCACACTCACAACCCACAGAAAGTTCCTTGGAATTTCCTGTAGTACCCGCTACGTCCTTCTCACTCTTTAGGCAGTATATGCACTTCCATCTTTGACAAAATGTCAATAGACAGTTTAAACAGTTACTTGTGAAACTGATAGCTGGATTTTCATTTAAGAGAACTACACCTAAGATTGCACAGAGAGGGTAATCATAGCATCATAGAATGGTTGTGTTGGAAGGGACCTTAAAGATCATCCAGTTCCACCCCCCTTGCCTTGGGCAGGGACATCTTTCACTAGACCAGGTGGTTCAAAGACTCACCCAACCTGGTCTTGCACACTACTGGCACATGAATGCACACTACCTCATAGCTGTGAGAGAGACTGAAACAATAAACAAACAAAAAAATCCCCAGAGGCAAAAAAAGGCAATGAAGGCCCACGAAATATGACAAATATGAACAAAAGCAGCACAAATTGTATGGTACTGGTAATTTAGCATATTTTTCTCTTTTCCAGGTGTGAAAGCATCTGAGTTGCACTGACTTTTAGAGGTGTGCTCCCCATGCTTTCCCATGTAAACCCTAACCAAAACTCTCACACAGGTGCGATTGGTGAGACAGAGCCCTGACAGACAAAACTAGAGGTGTTTCCAAAGCAAAAATACATTTGACCAAAGACGGCCTGCTCAGCCCTTCAAAATAGACCCAGGGAAGATGTTATTACATTTTGCTGCAGGGGTTGCTTATATATAGTTTGGCAAAGGGTCCATGAGTCATGTTACCTATATTTACAATGTCAGATATAGAAACAATCCAGTGCTGACTATTCAGGATCTGACACTTAGAAATGTTTACATGAAAATAACAAAGAATAGGAAGAAGTGATGCTTGAAAATTCAGGCTCTATTATCTATCTGCAAATGACAAACTTAAACATTCTAAGACTCAACAGGAAAGTGACACGAGTAAAGCAGTTCTGTCACTCTTAAAAGACAGCAAAAGACATAAACCCTTGCCTTCCTACTTACATAGGGAATAACACTTTCAGGGCCTGATGAGAGAGATGCTGTTAGTCGATGGAATCATTTTTCAAATGATGATAAAAAGAAAGTAATAAATGAAACAAGTTTTGAACCTGAATGTACAATACTTCTAATATCTAAAAACTTCCATTAAGTAATCTGAGTATTCTGTAACAACTCTAACAAAAGCCAGTGCTCTCACACAGGTTTTCCATCCTAGCTGTTAAATCCAGATTTCAGGCTTCTTGCTCCACTGTTAATATTAAAGATACCAAAATTACAAACTGGAGCTTAAAGATTAAGACACATAAAAATTTTCATTTATCTGTCTTCAAGAGAAGTTGGAGAAAGTATGCATGTACCAAAGTAAAAAAAATCAAGATAATTCTTTAACAGTATAGTGTAGGCATTGTCAAAATTGTTCAAGAAGTGAGGATGACTTCATATCCATCTCAAAAAATACCGACATTCATTTTTGTAGACTCTTCAAGGTGAAATGCTCTTTAAAGTGAAACTACTGAAGCAGGACTCTGATGAGTTTGATCATCCTGAAAGTGAGATGTTTTAATGCTGTCATTATCATTATTAAGCGTAGTTGTAATGATGATTTAAATCTGTTCCAAACCTCCTAGATGCTCTTAAACATTAGACACCTTTGTGTCTTGAAGTCCCAGAAATAAGCTTACCAGTTGATTATGCTGTATAGAAAAGCTCTGCTTAACAAGACAGACACAACCTTATTTTGTCTTAATGGTATTGCTTTCACTGACACACAAAAGGAGCAATTGATAGCAATGATTGAAACATTTCTTTTAGAGACTTGTAAATTCAGCTGTCCACTATAAGAACCTCCAAGAGAAGAAAGAGGAGAAAAATAAAAGAAAAAGTAACAGCATTGAACAGTGGCATTAGTGCAGACTGGCTATCTGAACATGACAAATGATCTTCTAATGACCACAAGTTTACAGACAATGAAATATATGTCTTTGTATGCTGCTATTAAAAAATGAAAACCACAGATATTGATTCAGTGTTACCAAAGATACCATCCAACAACGAGAAATGCATGAGAACGTTGTCTTTACTATTTGGTTAGAGAGAAAAAACAAATTTGAAATGAGAATATTTAAAACTATTTCTTCTGCTTCTGATATATGGCTGCTCAGTGCTGTATTTCAGCCACACTAAGTGAAAAAGTAACAGCCGAACTTTTCCAAACCTGTACTATAGAGCCTAAAGACAAATCTGCTGTCACCAACAGGCTGGATAACTTGAGTGAATAAGAGTAACCTGAGTGAAAAAGTGCCCCTAGTTCCCAGAGACACTCAGGGTTCCTCCCAGGAGCACGTGATTTTTTGTTTGCATCAACAAGTGTCTTGAAATTTGCACTGAGAACAAGAAGGACTTTGATCAAAAAATAGCACACATTTTTCTCTGCAAAGGAACTTTACAGAGAGGTACTAAATTTACAAAAGCAGTTGAAGGAGGTTTCAGAGGGACTTGACAGATTACAGGCTGATGACACTACCATTACAGCCTCAGTGGAAATGTGGTTTGATCTAATTAACAACAAAGAACTAGAACCACTGAAGAACAAAATTAAAAAATTATTCAAAGACTCTTGGAAGCTTTCCATTTCATAGCCACCAGGACGGATTCGAAACACAGACGGATGGGATTAAACCCAGGATAAGACATCAACATCGGGACAGGCATTGAACGGATTCCAGGTATCTCAAACTTTCTAAGATTAAAAACTGAAGATACATGTTTTACCCTCAATATGTGACTAAAAATTGGATTTGATTGAACACAGTTAATTTAATCATGCAGGTGGAAAATACAGATGTTAAATTAGGGCAGACAAGATGGCTGAACTTAGGAATGCTGGATTTTAGAACAGATGCATTGCTGTCCAGCCAACTCAGCATCACTTCTAACACATTTTTAGTTTATTCATATCGCTTTCATTGAAACTGTGTAACAGCATAGGTGCTAAAATCAAAGAATCTGGTGAAGTGCACCAATATGCAGAGTTAGATACAAAGCCTCATAGATCTAAATCTTTTCACAAACTACAGAGACTGTGAAGATGTTCTTGTTTTTAAGTACAGAATCACACACTTTGCATTTTAGGTAATGTGTCTTTTTGTGTTCAAGGGATAAATACACCCTTCATACATCACATCATATCATTTGTGTGCGCTGTTTCAGTGGATAAGATACTGCATTCAAGTGTTTCTTCCAATGGGCTTTAGCAGAAAAAAACAAAAAAAAGTCATGCTGGGGAGAAAAATTCAACTTTGATACATTGGCTGCTGTTTCCACATACAAGTTTTCTCTCCACACTCAACAGAGAACACATACCTCAGCTGAACAATTGTGAGCATATGTTAGCTATGCCAATATCCTGTGGAAAGTAACAAAAGGCTTTAACTTATTTTTAACTGAGAGAATCACATAACTATAAAAGTTTTTCCTTGAGAATTTCAAGTCAAGTTGGGATTACAGCACTTCCCTCTTTGGGAAGCTGTATGATTATTAATCTTATAATTAAAAAAGTATAAGTTAATGAGGAAACATGTTAACTTCAGATGATTTACAGGCCTATTAATACTAAAAGTGTATTGGGAAAAAAAAAAAGGGGGAAAAGGAAAAACCCATTGTGTAATCCAGTTCTGATGAAATGCTGGACAATTTTGAGACTGATAAAGTGAGTCACTGCCAACTGACTCAGCATGACAACGGGAGTTCATTGTTGCCTTCGGACTGAAGGAAGCAAGCACACAGTTGGTTCAAACAGGATTTGTTCTTTCACTAAAATGTGCTATTTCCGCCATCTTCTTCTCCTCCTCTCACGTCTTCCATCAGACCCTCTGGTGTCTCTAGTACACACTGCATTTATTAAGCCCTGCAGTATTCAGCTAGCATTGGATACAACACACATTAAGCCCTCAGATGCAGCATGTTACAAAATTAACTTAAAAGGCTGGAATGCAGCTCCATTTTTAAGTCCCAGTATATTTATATTTCACATATGGTTTTCGCTAGGCTATTCACAGGGGGGACTATAAAGCATCTCAACATGTGAGGTACTCTTGTAAACCTCACTATGTCCTCAGTTGCACTTACTGTCCTCAGGCATGGGGGATGTTGTACTGGCAGCATTAATATGCTTATACGTGCTGCTTTTTACATCCACATTTCCTTCTGCTTGTAGGTTTGGCAACAGCAGGATGGCTGAATTCTACTCAAAAGATGGAATTCCTGTTTGTCTGCAAGGCTTCCCAAAGATTAACTTCCGCCACGCACTGCAGCTTCCCCCCAGCGCCCTCTGAAGTTGACGAAACCAGGAGAGCTCAGCAGCGCCCATGGGGCTCGGGACCCTCCAGGGCCTGGGCAACTGAGCTAAACAAAAGGTACTGCCCCCATCCTTGAGATCTCTCAGTTATATGAGAAGGGTTTCCTTTAATATCGCAACAAAGTGGATTTACATTGTTAACATACACAGGACTGACCAAGAGAAACGCTCACCTCTCGCACAGCATTGCATGGACTGCACAGGGTAAGGTTACAAAATCTGCTTTGTGGCTCTTCACCTTCTCCATGCTATCATTCACTGTTTTCTGCTTTTCCAATTAAAGCTGCTTCTCCTGAAATCTGTCTGAAACGTGAAAGTCATCTTTTGAGGTTTTTTTACAAAGGATCATTAGAGTCTTAGAAGTCTACTGAATTTACTATAGTGTATGAAAGACTCTTGGAAATCAAATTAAATTATTTTTGGAAGAAACAAAACAACGAGAAAGGCCTACACTCGTTCAGGCAGCTAAAGCATACTCAGCTATTATAATTTTTTAAAATGTGTATTTTGCCAAAAGGAACTATGCCACATCAAAAATTGTCATGCCAGGTGAGAAAAACTCAGAACTGAAGGATAAAATAGGTAATCATCAAATATGCATTATATCCAACTTCAATGTAGACAACTTGACAGGTGGCTTGAACTAAGTCAGTCAACATCTCTAAATATGAGTTTATCCAGTGCAGGAGGCTACTAATGCTTTCCTATTTCAGAAGGGTGTCTTAAAGCTTAATTAATTGTTCATAAAGAACTCAGATTCTCAGATGAGAAGCATCAGAAAACACCAAAGTATTATTAATCTCAGGTGCCAAAAAATTATCCCCGCTCTTACATGGAATAGGTCTGAAATATTTGTAATTTCTATGATAGCAATATCCCCAGTCCAGTTCGCAAATGATGAGAGTTATCCAAGTAAAATAAATGTCTGGCCATCAGAGTAAACAAAGACATCATTTTACGAGTCCAATCTAAATTGTAGAGATAATCAATATAAGAATAGCAGTGCCCACAATGAAACCTGTATTAATTATGAAGAGAGTTTATGAAAGAAATTAATCATTATTATGGAGTTCGCTGCAGGAATTTAATAGCATGAGCCAATTCTACATGACTCTTATGATGCTTGAGGTCAAATATGCTGAGTTTGAAATAAACTTTAATCTACTCTGAACTAACTTTGTATAAAAAAAGAAAGCTTTTCATAAGTTCCACTGTACTGCCCAAAATAATAAATCTATTCTACCCCATAAGTGCGTGTGGTCTGATATGCCATCCTGAAAATAGATTCAAATGTCTATCTTCCCTCTCTTTTCTTTTGTTTGGCTTTTTTTGTTTAGATTGGTGCTATAGGAAAATTATATACACTAATTACAAGAGAAAATTTGATATGGGAGACAAGCAATATATTTTTAAGCTTACTTTGTTGGTTTTTTTTTTTCCCTTAAGTAACCACTCTTCCAAAATAAACAGAGAGATGTTTATGGAAATAAAGAAACAAATTATAACAATTTTAGGTAGCATACCACAGTCAAATAAATACCATTTTCTAATAAAACAAACTGGGAGAAAGCCTAGTTGAACTTAACCCATAGTAACCAAGAAAGCAGCTGAAGGAACTTTCTGTTCCAGAATCAGAACCATTATTGAGTGCTAAAGATACACATCCTTTGAAGAACTTCAGAATCCCTTTTGTAGGATTATAAATTCTTCTACAACCGCAAGTGTTGAAAATGCTCAATATGGGCTTAATGCCACCTCCAGTCAAGTCAAGTCCCAGTTCTGTTCAAAGGGAGAAGAGTGAAACTGATGATGAGAGCTCTTGTATTTATTTGTTTTTGTGAAGTTCATCTTACACAAAGAAAAAGAAGGAAGACATAAGGAATAGCCCATCTCACTGATGTGAAGTCCACACATGGCAAGAAGTCCATGGATCAGAAATAGATGGAATTCTCAGGGGAGATCTCTTGTTTGGGGTACTTCTGAGCTTGTGTGTGAGTGTGAGTGTCAGTGTGTGTGTGTGTGTGTGTGTGTGTGAGTGTGTGTGTCAGTGTGTGTGTGTGTGTGTGTGTGTGTGAGTGTGTGTGAGTGTGTGTGTGTGTGTGTGTGTGTGTGTGTGAGTGTGTTTGTGAGGGGAAGGAAGCCAAACCACTGGGATGCAGCCAAGATGTAGGGGTTGACTTCCCCTCCATGTGCACAGAGAGATGCAGCAGCAATGTCTTCTTCCTTTGCAAAATATGGGATTAGCCATTTTGGAGACTCCTAATAATGTACGCAAAGCTCATAATATGGTCAATAACAACTAGGTGTGCAACAGGATGAACAAATCCTTAAAATTTAACAAGAAGAGTCTCCAATTACAAGAGTCAAAAAGAGCTCAGTGTGAATATTTCTCTGAGCTTCCTTTGTTGATTCTGTAGGATTTCTTTGTAGTTGTACAATTCTGCTTGCTAAAATTCTCTTGGCAACTACAGACTTCCTTACTTCTGATCTCATCACACACAGATGGCTCAGGCTTGTAAAATATTATTAGGGGACGTGTTGGAGTGGCCTGAACATGGGTCACTCCAGCAGTGTAATCTGACTCTCACGATTTCGCTGGATTTGCGTAACCTTGAGCTCTGCCAGTGTTTCCCAACCTGCAAAATGGGAAAAGAGTTTACCTCCTAACAAAGTGATGAGAACGTGTGAGTGAGTATATCTACAACCCTGTGTAAAAGGAAAAGTGTTAGTGCTGTTTGGAGAGAGTAAGATAGGGTCATGTGGACTTCAGCTTTATTCTCTTCTCTGAAACAAACACCGATACAGATATAAATAGTGCCTGCAGAAAAGCAAGGGATGAACTTCTGTATGTTTTTTTAAACATTCTGTAGCTTTTGCATGTAAAGTCTGCTTAGAAGAGTTTTGAATAGTTTAATAATTAAACCAAAAATCTTTAGTTCTAGAAGTATTAACATTTACCAGAGTGGATTTATTTTTCCAGTGGTGTCATAAATTCACAGTATTTACCCACCAGTTCTGGTTTTCATAACAAGACTGTGGTTTTTATTTTGATCCCTGGTTAATTTATTGCTGCATCACATCATTTTGCTTTTCTTTTGGAGGTTCTGAGGAAAAGTAATTCTTTACAGACACTGTTCAGATGGTATTTTTCAATTAAAAACACTTAAAGCAGAAAGAAATGATTGTCTGGTGGAGGACTGAAGATCAGAGTTCAATGCTTGGCTCTACAATAGGCTCCCTGGGGAAATTTTCAAAGGCACAAATGGCAGGTTGGCACATCACACCCATACTTGCTTTAGTGGGAGTTAGTTGCCTCTGAAAACCTCTATTTCATTTCCCTGGATTATCCCAATAAAATCATTTAATTTTTCCCTGTGTCTTGGTCTGCAACCAAAACAGAGGAAATTCTAATATTTTGTTCCCCTCACCTCTCTCCTGACTTGCCTTTTTAACTAAAAGCTTCCTAAGGCAGGGCCTCTTTTACAGCCTGTAAAATACCCAGCAGCAGCGGATGGGGCACTGATCTCATCTGGGACTCCCCAGCTCCAGTTAGAATGCACACATGCAAAAAACATCAGTACTAATTGGGAATCTGGAGTTAGCATGTTTATCATGCTGTCCAGGTAAAAAGCACCACATTATCAGCCCAAGTGAATGGCAGAACTGGGGCTGGGCAGCAAGGCTGGGTGAATGTCTCCCAGGGGCACCCAGACGAGCCATCATTGAAAAAGGGCAATTATTAACCCTCTTCATCTCAGTCCTTGGGTTCTGTTCCATTTAAGTAGACACCCTTTGACCAAAATGTTACATTTTACTGGAACAAAATGCAAAGCCTTAACAAATGTCCACGAGGCCTTTCAGAAAGCAAATCACGAACCTGAGTACGTATTTGCACCACAAGAGTACAAGAACTCAGCCACTGTGGTAACAAAACCAGGTCTGTCTTATTTATCTTGCAAGGCAGGATTAGACACAACAATTTTTGTTTTCAAACCACAAATGCAAAATTCCAAAAAATGTGACATGTGGAGCTACTTAAAGGGAGTGAATGACAATATACTGAATAAATGTACGACCAGTAAATTCAAGAAAATATTGATCTGTATTTGCTTATTCAAAGAGTGGAGTGTCCCACAGACTTATTCTACTAAAACTAATAATTATTTTTTTCTACTCTACTGAACTTAAATGCATTGTGACCATGAGCAAAACTAAAAAAAAAAACAAACTCCAACAATTCATATTCCATGTGCACTCGTTAATTATGTCCTGTCCTACCAGGAATTACTATGTTTGCCAAATGAGATGAGGCTAGTGCTCATTATATTCCAGAACATCACCACTGAGCAATGACGTCTTTCAGATACCCACTAGTAGTTAAACCAGGCTTTTTATTTTTGTCCTATTGCATAAATTATTCTCTAAGCCATTTATCTTTCTCAACTATTTCTTTATGGCTATAACCAAGATCCTAAGTTTTGTGGACATTTTTTTTTCCCTGAAGTTAGCACAGCAAAAGCCAGCAGTATTACAGTAGGAATTCTTTTTTATGTAATATATTCATGAGTCTAAGGCATATCTTTATGTTCTAGGCACATCCTCCATTTCTTTCTGCATCACTCGGTTCGTATCATCTATGCAATCAGCCCAGTATGCAATGCAAGACAGAATTCCTACAGTAGATGTAAATAATTCAAGAAAGTTTGTAACTCCTGAGGGAGATTTACTCACAGATCACCTGTTCACAGAGTTTAAAGGGATGTTAGAAGAGTTCCAGGATTATTACGGACCAACGAGGGGAAGGGTTACAACAAAGTATCAGTACTCTTACAGCGTAGAACTGAAAGTGGCTTTGATTTTGGATACATTAACAAACTTCAAAAGGATTGGTCTAAATCTGCCAGCAGAGGAATGTTGTTTGATTGCATCATGTACTGGGATGCTGCAGCAGTCGGATCCAGAAAGAATGACGCATCACTGTCTGACATAGCTCTGATAATAGATAAGTAAACTGTAGGATTGCCAAATGAAGAGGTCAAAAAAAAATCCCAACAAAAACAAAAGAGCTGATAAAGCAAATTACACCAACAGAATTTGCAGTGCAACATGAACAAAAGAAACCCAAACAAACCCCATTCCTATTACTGATGGGATGCCCCTGTGTCCCACATGGCATCACTGCAAATGGATTCTGCAGAGTGAGAGAGTGAGAACGACACAAGCCCACAGCTCTGCAGGAACAGCAGCCCACGCAGAGTTATCTCCACTTGCCAGCTGAGAAACCTTGACCTACTGGCCATGTGCCTCCATTTCTATCCCCCTGATCCACTAAATCACTCATGCCTTAAGGCAGATCGCAGTCACGGGTGACAAAACCCAAACCTTTTCTTTTTGCAACAATCCTTGTGTTTTCCTCCCAAAGGCAAAGCATGCTAAGGACATTCTTTATATGTCCAGAGGCCAACAGCCTGTCACTGTCTTTACACAATGCACCACACTTATCTAGGACATAGAAAGGATTATTTAAAACTCTAAAGGAGACATTTATACCCAGTACACTTCCAAAATAAGGATGGCAAGTTGCTAAAATAACTTATTTAAAACTTTTTCTCAAGTACAGAGTGATAGAATTAGAGTAAAATCATCTAGAAGGGCTTGGAAACACTTTTTCATGAAGTCTTAGACATCACTTCGAGTGACATTAACTTGAGCTACACGTCCCATCGGAGAGCAAGTGTCAGCAAAGTAAATGCATTAGTTAAAGCTTAATAGTAGTTTGGTGCTCGATATCCTGAAATATTTAATATGTTTTTTTCCCAAAGTAAACTGTTATTCAGTTTTAATGAAGACATTAACCTGCTTGATTTGTAAGCTCCTGTGGGAAGTCAGTCTAAAACACTGTCACAAGAGGTAGGCAGATGTAACAAGAGCTGTGACAGGAAATCAAGCATATTTTAAATGTTAAAAAAGCAGCCAGACAATAAGTCTCAATATGCTCTTGTTTTCTTTTAGTTTTGTTTATTTTTTTGGTAATAGGATTTCTGCCCTTTAGGAGATGCCAATTAAGGCTGGCTACAACGTAGTCTGAAGGTAACTGTGGGTACTGAAATCTACTTGCGTCCTCACCAACTATGTTGTAAACAAGAAGTGGTAGGATACGGACTAAAAAAAAGTAAAAGTTTGGGTCAGATTCTGAACTTCAAGACACTTGCAGTCTCCAGCATCGTAGGATGACAGCTTTAAACTGGAATCCACTGTAACACTTTTAGTCACAGTTTGAATTTTCCAGACTGACTTTGAATACAGTCTGCACTTCATGGGAACAGCCGGTCTTGTGAGTTTTCAGCTTGAAATGATAGTGATATAACAAGATGAGCAAAAATGGCGAGACCCCAAGCAATTAAGGTGGGTGTGTACTCTTCCTGAAATGCATACTGGTGGTTTGACAAGGGAGACAAGCTGGCTGCTTTGTTTCACAGTAGCTGTGTTTAGTTCATGCTGTCAAGCATGGATTCTGACACTTAACAGTATTAATATTGCTATTTCTATTGATATAATTAGCACTTCTATAAATAATAGCTAAGGCTGCCATAGCTAAGTATATTACTGCAATCAGCACCATCAGGCCCTTCTTCGTTACACACCCTCCTGGAAATGCAAGCTGATTGATCTCAACAAGAAGACAGCCACTGAGCAACGCTGTTGATTCTGGCGGCCCGGCGAGGAGCAGCTCCCACCACGTAGAAGTCTCTCCTAAACAACTAGTTTGTATGTGTGAGACTAACATTTCTCACCAGTCTTGCACCTGCCAACGTTTGAATGCTATAAATAGGGACTCTTCTTTTCAGCCACACGATAAAAAAGCCCTCACATTGAGTTCAGTGGGTGTTATTCATGCACTACAATGGGGGAGAAGTCCTACAAATTGTTTTGGAGACAATCTGGACCCCACATTTAAACTCCACCTAAACAGCACAAAGATTTCATTTATTTACTTTACAGTTATGAAACAGAAAACTGCTTAACAAAACAGATATCGCTGCTTTTAACAGAAGAACAGCAGCACCTGCCATTTCAATCCCTAATTTCATTCTGGTACATTTAAAAATAGAGAAGAATGACAGCATTTCTAGAGGCCCAAACTTCAGGCACTTCCAACCTGTTTCCCAGAACTTTGCCCTGGCTTCGCTGCACCAAAAAGCCGTAACTTCTACATGAGTTTTGACAATGTTCAATATCTACCTAGAGGTAATTATGCTTAATGACTGCAACTTACAGCCAGCACCGGTGGGAGAGGGAAGTGTACAGAACCAGCAGCGGTGGAAATAAAGCCTCAGGGTCTCAAAAGATGCATACGAAAATGCAAGCAGTTAAAAATTATCACCAGTTTTGGAAAGAGTGGGTATTTTCTGCTTTCTTCATCTTCCATAAAGCGATGTGGGTAAACACTGCACAAAGCTATTCTGAAGGCCAATATTTACAGTGTCTGGAAATAGAAAGTGTTATGTATAAGAAAAGCAGCCTAAATGTCTGACTGGAGTTTGTTACAAAAATGCTTTAAAACTTCTACTTTCTTAAGCTTTAGTCAGATATTTAGAACAGATATGCTAAAAGTCATATGGGAAATGAAGTAATTTGTGTGCACAATTACTGTTGGGTGGTAGATACAATTTTTGATTCCTGGAAGTTCTTCTAGAAACAGTACTTGCTAGCTACAGTAATTGAAAACTTAAAATGGTAAAGAGGAGACTACAATTCCAAAGAAGCTTTGAACTTCTGTACTACTAATACAGCTCATTTTGTGTGAGGCCAAAGCACTCAGAGAGCACTATGTCTTTCAGCATATCAATGCCAAAATCATTCCTGTATAATTCCACTGATGTCACTTCAGTTATTTCAAAGAGGAAATTCATGTCTAAGCCACCTTCTGTTTTCTGATGCAAACCCAGAATAACTACACCAAAGTTTATAAAACTACTGACACTGGCATTTATTGTCAAACCAAACAGCCAATGGAAAAATTGGCACCTACCATCTGAAATTATTACTTTAGATATTATTTATAACCCTGATGGCTGCATTTTGGAATTCTTCATGCACATACCTTTGCAAATATTCGTGATGACAGCACATGGTATTATTCCTGTTATACAGATAGGAAACAAAGACTGAGCAATTTTTCCCTAAAGTCAAATATGCTATTTGTGGCAGAGAACTTCATGAGGCCCAAGTCTTAAGGCAGGAACCCAGAGCAGCAAACAAGTACTCAGTCTTTAATATGCTTTCAAGAAAATAAGAGAAGCAATAACTGGGTTGGACCCCATATTGGATTAAAAAAATAAGGAAAGATGAAGGAATAATTATTTCTTTGAATAAGCTGTGAAAGATTCAAAATTAGAACCTTTTCTTACATGAAAATTTGATAACAAAATGTCTTTTTCTGGTATTCCTTGAGGCATCTTTCATGAATATCTGGGAAGTTCAAAGTATAATCTAAGATCCATTGATATCAGTAAGCACAAAATGATCTACACACCAAAATCTTTTTTTTCCTCCTCACCCTACTCAGGCCTCAAACACAGGACTTCCCAAAGCAACATAGACCTTCCAAAATCACCTCTGTTTGTGAAAACTGGTCAATGGCAACTATTTTCTTCTGTTTCAGATATGCTCAATGATGATGCTGCTCATGAAAATAAAGAAACTGAATTTTTATGGGCTTGGGTTGCTCTGATACCCAAGATCAAGGGTCAGCATGCCTATGTAAGGGTAAACAAGCATAGCTTACTAATAGCTGCCAATTTGAGACACTGTATTTTTTTGTTTGTTTTTTTATCAATAATGTAATGATTTGTGCACACTCTCTGCAATACCTCTTCAGAGAGCTTAAACTGTTGGTAAAATTTCTTGGGCAATTACAGACGAATTCTGCTTACTTAACATTTATTTGGTACTTTGAGCAAATTAAAAATAATTATTTTTCCCCATAGCATCTTCTACATTAATATCTGCAGTCACTCTGGAATCTTAATGAGCTAAACTCAGTAAGTTCTGTCCATTCTTGGCTAGAGGACTGTCTTTTCCTTCATGATACACATGCAATCATTTGGGAACGGTTTGCAAATCTAAAATTCCACCTCGCTTGAAGGGATTTACAGCCTCACATGACAAACTATACTGAACAATACTGAGGCCCTGTGAAAAATAAACAGAAAGAACACACTTATTTTCTAATACCAAGATGGAAATAGTAAGTCTTGAGGGCCGCCTGGAATTTGACCGAGGTTACCCAGCAAGGATCAAATCCTATTTGTCTTAGGCAGGCAGCCCTGCCGAAATCAAATAAGCCTACAGCACAGATCAGTATACTGAGGCTATGGTTTAACCTCTGAGGCATGCTATAAATCCTGTGCCACAAAATAGGTGCTACGGATTAATTTCTAATCCCAAATTATAACTCGTCATTGAAGAGCTGAAAACCCAATTCCCCTCACAGATTTACATAACAAGAACAGAACCATGCTGAGATTTTAGTCCTTACTTACAAAATTTCTAACAAAATATTTTCCAGGATACTCAATTCATGCAGTGATAAAAAAATCACATTGAGGTAACAGAACAAACCATACACTATGACACACTTTTTTTTTTTTTAAATCTGCCTGCATATCTAGTCATTAATTTACCCAATAAATTAATTCCACAAGTGGCTCTCCGAGTCATCAGTTTGAATTATCAAGTTTCTGCTGTATTTCCAAAACAATGCCAGGCATGCATGTGCGTAGGAGGGATGGGACAATGAAGCCAATAGGTGCAGCTGTGGCCTGGGAGGCAGAAGGTCTGTTCAAACTCTGTCACTGACAGCTCTTTGACATTGGGAAGTCATTTCAGTGCTGTTTAATTCAGAGTCTTTCTATCATATAATATTTTAGCAACAAAGCCACTCCTCAAACATTTGGAAGGCAGAGACAAGCCTTTATATACTTTATGAAGTCTTATTTTCCCCTGAAAAATCAGCAACACTGGGGGAAAGGGGAGCATGCAGCCAGTCTGTTTGGATTTCTGGCCTTTGTATCTTCCCCACATGTAAAACAGGGGAAAAAAAAAAAAAAATCGACCATCACAAATAACCTTTATGCGAGTACAGGTGAAAGACCACCTCTGTAACCTCAGGTGATCAAATGGGGTAGCTGGTATCTCACACACCTGGCACTGCTGCTGCCCAGGATATGAACAGTTCTTCCCTTTAAAAGGAATGCTGGCAACCCTGATTTTAAACCAGAGGGCTTAGGTTCCATTGCCAATGTTACATCATAGTAAGACCAAACACTAAATCCTCAGCCAGAAGGATTTTTCTTGTATTTGCTTTTGTGCTAACACAACAAACAGGATACATTAAAGACTCATAAACCATTTCGTTTTGGAAGAAGCAAGGCATTCATATCTTTAACAACTGACTAGTCAGAGATTCCGCATGCTAGCAGAAAGTTTTCTTCTCCTAGAAATGAGGATTTTTAAAAAACACCTACAGATTAAATGATGAGATTTAAAATAATGCTAAAATTTTCTGTAATGTTCTTCCTGCATTACAAATGGACTATTAAATCAGTGAAGTGCCAATCAAATGCTTTTGTACTTTGAAAGAAAGGTTTAAATAACAAAAGCAGTTTTTCAGGCCTCTCTTTCCCTCGGTAGTCAGTGTCACCTATGCACTAATTACAACATATTTACTCGCTTTTCTAGTAAGATCACGATTGAATAGATTTTTTTTAAGAACATGATTTTTAAGAAAAGTTGCAATCAAAGCCGTGTGCATTCTGCCTCTTATTAATCCATCTTGTCTAAGAAAAATATAATGTTTGCAGTAAACTTCAAGATATATGACAGGATTGAATAATAACAGCTCTGGATTCAGTCTCCAGCTTTAAAAATCAACTCGCTGCATGACCTCGGGTGAACCATTAATTAACTAGGGCCAAATCCTCTGTGGACTAAACACAATGGAACTAGCCAGTTTGTACAAGCCAAAGATCTGGCCCCAAGTTTCCAGAAGTTTTGAATTGAGCTGGCCAAATACTGGAATTTTTGTGCTATGAAAAAATATTTAGTTCTGTTTCAGAGCAAGAAGTAAAGCTCTCATGTCCTTTGTGGAATAAAAATTCCAAGCAATTCCTTTAAAGGGGGGGGGAAACAGGGGGGAAAAAAAAAAGAAAAAAAAAAAAAAGGTGGAAGTCTCTAAGTGGAGGATTTTGTTAACTATGCCTTCTCCCTGAAAGCGGAAAGTAGAATCGACAGAAGTCTTCAATGCAGGTAGCTATGAACCATCACTTTAATTTTCCGGTTAGAATAATGTAACTTTTTTTTCTCCCCAGTAAAACTGGAACTTTCTTGCAGAAAACTGCAACTTCACAAATACCACATTTTCCACTGGGGAGGGAAGGATCCTCCCAGTCAGCTCTAATGCTGTGTCCTCATTGTATGCTCTGTACAGCTGAAAGAGCTCTTGCCTCTGAGGGGTTTTTGTGTGTGAAAGAGAAGGATACAGTACTTTCCTATCACAGATTTATTTTTGTCTTGAGTTACCCCTTCTTGTAAAGCACCCCGCGACTCAAAGATGTGAAATGGTTTGCATTTCTACAACCTCAGCCCCGTAAACTCCAAATACATCATTTCTATAGAAGAGCACATCCCAGGCATTCAGAAAGACCCAGGAAGGTTTTTCTCGGATTTCAGGACTGTGATCCAGTAGCTGTAGACAGTAACAGCTTTCATAGAGGTAAAGTTTCTACTAAATAATTACTTCAGGCTTTGCACAATCAGTCGAGCTTCAGGCTTTGCACAATCATTTGCTTTACTCGACAGCGAGTCTTACTTTCTCACAAAATGCATTTGCCATTTAGCACAGAGGGCTCCAATGCTGACAAGAGGGCTTTTAACCTGGGAAACACCGACTTGCTCGGCGACAGGAGGGAGGCAAAGTCTGGGAACGCGACGGGCAGCGCGGCAGCCCGCTTCCTTCTCAACCTGCACATCCACTTCTTTCCTGCGCTCCGACTGACACACACGCCGAGCCCCGTCCCTGCTGACAGGGACGCGGAAAGCCGGGCACAGCGCCCTGTCCCCTCGGCACAGGCAGCTGCCCGGCGCCGGCAGGAAGGACAAGGCACCGACGGCTCTGGAAGCGCTGTCGGACGCGCGGCGCGCTCGGGCGGGACCGCGCTGCCACAGCCGCAGCAGGGACAACGGGAGACAGCTGATTTGCTCCGTGAGCCCTCGGGGACGGCATCAAAAACGAACCAAACCCTAAAAAAAACCCCCAAGCAGCTGAGCTCTCCGGTGCGGGAGGACGAGCAGCTCCTCCCCAGGCCGGCTCTCGCCCCGCATCCCGCGGGGCATCCCGGGCACCGGCACTGCCTTTCTCCCGGGGGACAACCCCGACCTGCCGTCTCAGAACCACGGAATCACAGGCTGGGCAAGGCTGGAAGGGGCCACACTGGGTCAGCCGGTCCAGCCCCTCCGCTCGAGCGGGGTCATCCCAGAGCACACTCTACGGGATTGTGTCCAGACGGTACTCGGGCATCTCCTCCCTCCCCGACCCTCGCTCACAAACGAGCGCCGCCAACTTTTCCCAGCGGAGGAGGAGGAGGAGGAGCGGCGCGGGGGGGGGACCAGCGGGG
>VZTB01017773.1:665140-775504 GCA_013397245.1 Thryothorus ludovicianus | reverse complement strand
AGCTGCGGCAGCCCGCCCCGCCCCGCTGTGTGAGGCGCTCGCCCCGGGAAGCGAGGTTCCCCTGGCGTTTTCCCAGGAGCGCTTCTCTCATCCCTGCTCTGGCGCAGGGATCCCTCGCACGGGCGCTGGAGGAGCTCTGTCCCTAGGGGTGGGGCGGAGAGCCCCTCAGGCGGAGCCGACAGGTGCTCTTGCGGCAAACACCTGTGTAGATGCTGGGTTTGCAGGCGGGTCCGGAGCGAGGAGCGCCATGAGCGTTCTCTGAGCCCCAAGGGCGCTGGTTCCTCCGGGAAGGACCGCAGGGCTCTGGGCTGTGTCACTCTCCCTCCTTTCCCATTAAAGAGAAGGCCCAGGCCTTCCTTGGTTATTATACCGTTACTCTTTTTATAGAATTTTCGTCCGTTCTCAACATCTCGGAGGGGGTTTCTTTGGGTTTTACTGGCGTTTGTGGTTGTAGTCCTCGATGCTTGCGCTGTTCTCTCAGAACTCTCCCGATCTGACCTACCTTCCCCCTTCTGCATGCTTCCTTCTTCTTTCCGGTCAAATTAAACTCACACTTTATCTAAATTATTCGCTTACTATCCTTCCTGTGCACTAGGTTCGCCGATATTTGGTGGTTATCATTCCTTTGAAGAACACTGAGCTTCCCACTTGCCTTTTTTACTGTCAGACTATTCCTATGTGATCCAGCATAACACTTCTCCAATTCCTTCATCCTAAAGATTGCTTATGTTTGCTTTTCTCTGTCCTTCCGTTTGCGTGGATGACCCAATGTAAAGCTGTCTCCCTTAACCCAGGTTTCTTCCACGTTGCTATCACAAGTGTTTATATGTGTCTCTTGGAGCCATGCAGGGAAGCACTCCCATTCCAGATGGTTTCTCCATCTTCCATGTCACAGTTTGTCACCAGTGTTCCAGGCAGTGTCCCTTGTTGTGGTCCTTCTTGCACAACCATGTGTCTGTGCTGTGAGCTTGGGTGATTTCTGTTTGGAGAAAGCTCCTCTGTCCCATGAGTTGGGGTTTGTGGGAGGTCCTTACCAGGACAGGGCCTGGCTTCTTTCCTCTCATCATTCTCCAGGGCTTCTCTTGAAGCAGCCCTCACTCCCTTTGCACATTCAGTTTCAGAACTGGTAAATGAAAAATAAGGCCATCTCTCTTCCTCCCCGTTACTTCCCTGAACAAGGCATTACCTTTATATTTTTACTTGACTAATGTGGGTTACCTCTCATCTGGTACTAGAGGAAGGCAAAGACCCCATCAGACTCAGGTCAGTACTGTAGTGAAGCACTGGGATTTTAACCATGGGCATATCCTGACTGCATAGCTGCTTCAATATAAGCATATGCTGAGGTTCTGTGCCGAATCAAAGCTTTAATTTCCTTCTCATTTCTTGTGGCCTGTTCTGCATTTTTAAGATGAGACAGAGTGTGAAATAAAATACTCAGAAAAATAATTTCTCTAGGGCATATTCTGTTTGATAATGTCATACCTGGAACTTCATCTGGGCTGTCAAAACAATGTCGCATGACAGAAAAACTGAGCACACTTCATATACATAAATCTTTCACAGTCTGTAACTAAGTATCAAGAATGAGCTGAAGGCTCCTGTAGCTGAGCTATTCCACTGAGTGAGAAATGATGTGACCATCAGACAGCACACACTTCCCAGCTAGTAACTCCAGATGACATCGTGTGGAGGTGGCAGTCAATTAATACATGGGTTTACATTTACGAGGCGTGCCGTGGAGGGACAGGACACTGATTTCAGAGATGCAGAAGAAGAGGTTCTTCTCCTTGAACACCGTTTGTTGTCCTCCATGGTTCGTAAGGCCACATTCCTGGTAGGAATTACAGTTGCATCAGCGATGCCCAGCAAGCTAGCAGTGATTTCCTCGCACAAGAGGGAACAGCATTTCCAGTGGTGATGTGGGTCTGCTGCTTTTTGATGTCATCATTAACATAGGATAGCAAACACGCTTTTCAAATTTATGGTTAGGAATTGTGCTCAAATATGTTACAAACCTCTCAGAAGCTGTGATGAGAACCAATTGTGTTAATTTCAGGAAGCAATCTAACCAACAGCCTAGTATTTAATGGAATTGTTTAACATGATATAGAAACATAACCAACTACAGAAAAACTATAGTTAAGAAATTTCCTCCTTGAGGAAGCAAAAAGATGATATAAGAGGACAAGAAAGGTCAGGCTAAATTACAAGTGAAATAAAAAGCAAAGAAGAAGGGGGAAAATCTAATGCTAGGGTATCCAAACAGAAGAGTCATACCAAAAGTAAGCCCAGGGAGAAATAGTTCTTCTATACCCAGTGCCAAGGAGGCCTCAGCTGAAATACTGTGTTTGGTTTCATAAACTGCATTTAAAAGAGGTTATAAAGATTGGAGACTAAAATCTTTGAAGATTGATAGGGGTCTTAGAAAACATGGCCTACAAAAGAAGAACAAAAGAACTAGATTTGTTTAGTCTAGAAAAGGGAGGAAAGTTCTGGCAATAAACTTCTGTGGGTTCAGCACTGTAATAGTCTTTGGAGGCCATAGGATCCCTGGTGGTGGATGCTTTTAAAATTACAAGAGATTGGGGTCAACTGCCCTCTGGACAGTTGCCCAAGGCTGCAAAGCAGGAAGATCCTGAGTGACATGCTGCCTTGCTGGGACAGACTGGGAACTGCAACACTGGGAACAGACCATCTGCAAGAAACAACCCAAACCTCCCCAGGGCTTTCAGCAGCAGCCAGCAGCTCCTGCTCCTCCTGAAGGCATGATAGCACCAGTCAGCTCCATGGTAGAATGTCACCTCTCTAAGGAGCAGCATCTGCCTAGCTTTGTTGTTGAATTTCATGACAATTCCAAGATTACAAATAGCCAGGACAACACTCTGGGAGGCTACCAGGCACTAGGTGTCAGATCCAGTCAAGTGTTGTCTACTGCAAGACCTTTCAGGTCTGTTCTAGCATTACATTCTTGTGAGCAGGGGGTTGACTAGAAGGACATCATAACAAAAGGCCACTCTGTAGATCCACATCTTTTGCTGCCTGAGCTCAATAGGAGACGATTTCTTTCACACCAATAGAGTTGCAAGCAAATGCCTTTATTGGTGAAGTAAGATTGGACTCTTGTAAACAGTAACATTGAAGTGTGTTGCATTTTTTGGGTAGCTTTATGCATGTGAATATCAAATTCCATATAGATGTTTACAGAATTCAAGTTTTGGGGGATGAATGCCCTACCTTAATTGGCTGGAATGAAGAAATATTCCCTCATCAGGCAGAGCTCATGGTGAAAGCATAAAAAGTCTAATTTATTGCATTCTTACAATATGACTTCATTTTTGAGCATTTTGTGACAATCTGACCTAATATTGCACTGATTCAGACAATAGAGCTGTTCTATTGTACTTTAATGACTGGAAATGTAATTTGCTTCCTGTTTAATATTTAAGCCAGCAATAATACCAAAAAGGCTTATTGCTCCTAAGAAAAGATGAAAGGGGCATAACTCTTAAGGTTTTTTTGTGTTCAAAATTTGACCTACTTTAAAAACACTAGAAACTCATGGGAATGGCCCTCTGAATTAAAAATACCAATATAAGATTGTTGCCTGGGAATTTTAAGATACATCACTTCCAGCTCATAGAAAAGCAGAATTTCCTTCCCGAGGGAAATCCAGATAATTCAAAATTAATTTTTGTCCCAAAATACTGAATTAACAGAGTTTTTCCACAGAAAAATGAAGTTCAAAAAGAAAAAAAAAATATTCTGAACTTCAGAAATATTTAATTTGGGTTTGATGACTGTCTTGAAATTTTTCACTCTGGCTTGGCTGAAGAGCCATCTGTGCCTGTTCCAGCTGTCCTAGTGACTCTCACATGAGCAGTGCCCTGTGGTCTTGCTTCGTGATGCTCCTTGGAGAGAGCAGCTCCATGGATGTTCCACCTTGCCCATGCAGCTTTTCCATGGGGAGCAAGGAAAACAAGTTCTGGTGTAACATGCAGGGAAGACAACTTGCAAAGGCTGATCTGAAGAGGATAACAGGAGCATCCATTATCTGAACTGCTACAAAAGTGAGGTATATGGTGGCTCAGACAGGGCTGCAGAGCCATGGAAATAAAGCAGCTCAAATGGAGAACCGCACAACTAAAGCATAACCTTCACATGGGGTGCAGCGGTGAATCTGCCCCACTGCTTCCCCCAGTAAAGGGTCATTTCCTTTTCATTTGGTATTACTGCACATCCCATTATACTTTTGGATGATCACATTCAGTAGCTCTGCCAAGCCCTGCCGTGTCCCCTGTTCCCTCACTTCCTTCTCCCTTTGGAGACCGCATTTCTTCTTGTTTAGTCTCTTATTAAAGCTGTCTCCACTGTAGGGTTCTGTGAGCTGAGTCCCACACCTACGTGGAGAGGAAACCTGAAATTCCTCAGGGACAGAGCCATTTCCAATAATGAACATATTACAAGTAGTTAGATATATACTGTTAAGCCACTCATACTTTCACTTGACAGATGGGTATGCTGGTCTCTGCATAAATTTACATTGGTAAATATACATTAAAAAAACCCCAAACAACCCAAACTACAAGTGATTCCACAGAAACATCTGTATTTTGCCAGGCCCAACTAAACTCACTCCTCTAGAAGCAAACACAAAAATTTCAGGTGTTACTGAAAGGAGGTCAGACAGGAGAAAAATACTTTCCAGTGTTTTGTTTCACTTGGTTTTATAAATAAGAGTGTGGTGTCTCTTTTTAAAGCATGACATTTTGACAAATGATGCTTCTTGTTACCCTTGGGTGAGAGGAAATGTGAACAGAATAGTTTTGGGCAGTCTGAAAAGCAGCTTGGGAAGAACAACTGCTGTGAACTATTCCCAGATCAGTCATTTACTTGCTCTATATATTTGGATAAGATACTTAGTCCTTATCTATATACCAAGGTTGTGCTGCTTCAACTATAGTTCAGTAAAGCTATACAAACTCATGACTAAATTGGCATTCAAGTACTTTTATCAGAATAATGTGCTCATGTTGGGCAAATCTTACCACTATAACACACCTTTGTACCATTACAACTGCTGGCACAGCAGGGAGCACTGTTATAACAAAAAGATAAAAATCTCACCCCTTGCCAAAATACTTCTACCTAATGCTGAATGCACAGCCCACCTTTGCTGCCTCAATTTCCTCCATCTAGAGAAGACTTTTAGACCTTAACTTGCAGGGCTGGTGAGCTTTGGATCCTATCTGCAACAGGGCTTTGGAAAGTCTGCATGAAATTTGCCAAGGCTTATTTTTAGCCAGTCACAGAGCTTTATTAAGTCTCTAAAAAGTGTTTGCAAGAGGCAGCTGTACCCCAAAACACTCCATAGAAGGGCCTGTTTCCTTTTTCTGTGAAGATTTCACTTGGCATTTGACTCAGACTTTTCTGACAGCTATTTCATGACATATTGACAGTGTGACTGTCCCCGATATTTCATGCATTTATGTGAAATTCCGCCCTTTTTCTCTGGACTTTGGAGATTGGCTTCTTTCCCCCCACCACCATTAGTCTGACGAGTGAAGGTTAAGTCAAGAAGGACAAAAATCTTTCACGTTCAAGGCAAAAGTGCAGTCAGGCCGTTTTCCCTGCCGCCTTTTCCCCAGCAGCTGAGCGGGAAAAAGCCAAGTCCAGAGGCTGCCATCTGTGGGAGGCACCAGGGAGAACACCAGAGCCTCAAGCCCTGCCAGCACCCGAGGGGAGTTGGGCAATGTTGGGCTAATTGTTGGTGTAAATGACATCAGCGTTTGGCCTAGGATCAGTAGCTTCTCTCCGAATAATTTAGTAAGTACAAATATTAAAAATACTTGAAGTTAGGCATTAACCAGATTAAATGTTTAGACAGCAATAGTAAAATGCATTTGATCAAGCTTTATGGACTGAAACTCAAACAGAGTTTTATTTAGCAAAAATAATGAGGATGCTGGTGCAATTCCTAGTTAATCAAAAAGGAAAAACTCAGAAGAAGCTGTCTTTTGAAATTAAAAATGTAATTTCCAGGATAGCTTTGGTCTTGTTCACAAGAGATTTCCTAATCCACAAATCCATTCTGATGGCTCTTTTCCCACAGGCATTCGCTCTAAGCAGCAAGGCCACTGATATTTTCTCCAGGTTCGCTGTTCATTTTGAAGCCATGGAGCAAGATACTCTGCAGCAGGGCTTCTGCTCCGTGTTGTCTGCTCGGCCCTGCATTGACTCAGTTAGATGCTACACTGGGTATGAGAGACTCAACATTAGCAGAAAAAATCTGGATTACACAGGCCCCAGAAGATGCCTACACGGAATAGGAAACGTAGGAGTGGGATCTTCTGATTGTCAGTCTCGAAAGGTTTACATCCATATGTTTTCCAAGTACCTAATTAGAACATGGTTAAACCAACGTTATTGGCATAACCCCCCCTCACCTGCTTTCTTCCAAGAATCATGGTGTTTTGGCAAAGTGCAGGGACACCAGGACAGCCAGCCTGCCTGTTGGAGGATAACCTGGGTGCAGGAATCCTGTAAGCTGGAGGAAGGGTGAGACCTTCAAGAGCCCCACTGGATTTTAAGTGCTGGAGCCTTCCATGAGGCCTGCAATCCCAGTCACCTCCAAGAGCTTGGAACTCCAGCCCAAAGCTGTTTGCTGGTGTCTAAGGAGTGGGTCACATCTGGCTTGAATTTAGCATTTGCTCTTTGTTAGTGCTCTAAAGGCTGTTTAATTTATGCTCAGGCTGTGTGTGTGTGCCTGTGTGCATGTATGTATTAAGCAAGAGACAGCTGGTCCTACACAGGCAAGGTTGACTGTTACCCTTGAGGCAAGAGGCCCATGGAAAGCAGGGTGGCCAGTGTTTTATTATTGCCCTCTACTATTCTTTGACCTCCACTTGATATATTTTTCCATAACCTTAGGCAGCGAGCTCTCAGTGGGTGGGAACTATCTGTTTGTTATTGTCTGCTAAATGAGGACCTCACTGTGGAATTCAGCTCCTGAACACTGACAAATATTACCACTAGGCAATGTGGCCAGCATCTGTCTTAACTAGCCCATCACCACAGGCAAGGTGGGTATCACCTGAGCCAGGGGAAGCCTGCAATGGGAGTAAAATTCTCTTACAATTGTGCCAACACTGGTGAAATATGAAAGCCATAACACACATGAAGGCATGAGTGATGCACATCTCAAGAAGCAATAACTAGATAGCAGCACACAAAGGTGACCTGCAAACCTCTTGAGAAGGACAGTGGGGAAACAACAGCAATTATAGTCAAAAGTAATAGTGTGAGAAAATACTGGTTCCAGACATACCAGAGGAACATATTAGGCACTGGTGTTGCCCTTTCAGTTGCATTTGTTGCTGAAAAGTGCATGATGTCAGCACAACAAGGGAACTTCCAGGAGATTGCATTTCTGACCCTCTAATATTCTTCATCATGCAGAACAAAGGAGATTTCACTTTGCTTATGGTATCTGATAGATGAAATGCTCCCAGCATATCAAAGGAGCAACAGTTGGAGTGGTTGTAATTGCACCATCAGGGATAAATGAAACAAAGCTGTACCAAAATGAAGTTGAGAGGCCATTAACTCAAAGTAAACATAACCAAAAGGGCCCAGGGTATTCCCTGATTCCCTGAGAATAGCATCCATGATTTTTTCATGAAACTGCTTCAGAATGCAAGTCTTTTTTAGGGAAGCACTGAAAGCATGAGCTGAACATACCTGATGCAGTATTGCCTGACTGCTTCAGTGGACTCCGAGGCTTTAGCTTGGGGGGAATTACAAGCGTTCAGTTCCTCTCCAGGGGACATTAACTCTGGAACATAATGCTAGGCATTAAATTACAAAGCATATAATCATTGCACTGCTAATCAACTCATGCTCTTACTAGAATTCTTACTTATTCCTTACACCTTCCCAGATCCCACAAGCTCATGTTGCTTTCTACTCAACTGTCCAATTTGGACTGACAATACATGAGCCCTGGCTGAGTGGTCAGGACAAAAATGTTTGGCATTCTGGAAACTGAAAGTAAAGGGATTGAACAAACCTGACTATAAAAATATAACACATGACCTAGTGACCTCAAGATTATATTTATTTTCATATTTAATTTTGGTAAAAATGTATCTTGAAGATTAGAGTCAACACAATCAATGTCTAGTCTGCTGCACTGTCAAGATAAAAATCCAAGAGGCTTTTTAAAGGGACAATGTCTAGCTGCCTGTGAATTTCATGGTGATGAAGGGTCCTGATAGTGCTGAACATTGTTCAAGAGGCTGGGAACCAGGACATGCAGGTACTGCTTGTTTATGCTATGCACTTGCTCAGGGTTTTTGGACAAATTATTTATTTTTTGTGTCTTTCAGACCCTTCCTCCCTCCAAGAGAAATTAGTAATAATAATAATATTCCCAACTTCTACACAAAAAAATAAAAGCATAAAGGAAAAGGGGTGGAGTTATTACTCATAATATCTACTATTATTAATCTAGGATAATGGGTGAGTGCATTTAATGGTATAGTGGACATTACTGTACTAGCAGTAATGGAGTGAGATTGTACTGTGTTAGGGTTAGAGATCTATAAAAATGTTAACTTTCTTACTGCTTCCAAAAATAAGCTTGTCTCTCTCTGGACAGCTGACAGCACTTGCTGTATCTAGTGGCAGTGCTGAAGTGACAAGTCTCAAACCTGGCTTGCTCCCTCATTTCTGATCATGTTAGGTTAGGACCTAGGGGGTTGCAGGACACCATGTTGCTGATTGCTGGATGATGTCATCCCCAATCACTTAAGCATCATGTTGCTGGGGCACTGAATCATTTCCCTTTTTTTTTCTTTCTGATGAAAGGGAACTGGAACTAAACACTTTTGCCTTTCATAGCCCCTGGCTAGTAGTATCTGGCATGGGAGCCAGTTGTATTGAGCAGGCTGTGCTGGAACTTCACATTGCAACCAGAAACACATAGAAATTATGGTGCTTGCATCCCATCTAGTGGAGGGATGAGATGAATTCATCAGCTGCTTGTTGCTAAGTGAGCACATACTTCTGCTGTGAGTGTAGGAGCAGAGCGATCAGCCCTGTCAGGATGTAAGCAGCTCACACAGCACACTCACAGCAGTGATCCACCCCATGCAGAATGAATTGGGTGCATTTCTTGACATAAAATTAACTCTGAAAGTTTACCCTGATGTCAGGCATTTGCACTAGGAAGGAACAACTGGCTACCTTTAACTGTGGGCAACAGCTTTGCTGCTGCAGGGCATCAGCATGAGAACCAGCTGTAATTTCTGAGTTGCTGCCAATGATTAAAACTAATTAGCCATTTTGAGGCTAACAAACGCTTTGCAATTCCCTCTGAATCCCCCCTACATCCCCATTAGGATCATGATCCAACTTGAAAGATCCCTCATCTACTTCATAGGCATGATGGAGAGTGAGATATCCTTTCTTCCTCCATGGAAGAGGCTGCAGAGCCAAAACCCATTCAGTTGTTCTTACCTGAAATAAGGCACTGTTCACCAACAGGTCAGGTGAGCAGGGCATGTCACAGACCACCCTAGTGACAGTAGACTGAACCATCTGTTCACATCTGTATGGATTATTTTGACTTGCACTGAAGTAATCAGGGGGTGGTTTCTGATAGGTTTGAAAATGAGCTTGAATGGCTTCTTCTTGAGAAGAGTTCGTTCTGCCAGCCCCTGAGCCTCATTCCCCACTGGCCCCCTGCAGCTGCACCGTGCAGAGCTCAGCTGTCTGCCACCAGGCAGACATCTGCTGCTGGTGCCACATGCAGGCATTTCCCACCCTGCATCTCAGCATCTGGGAAATTCAAATGCTAGGGCAAAAGTTATTCCCAAAAAGGGGAAGGGCTGCCATTTCCTGTTCTGTTAGTGCTTTAATAAATCCTATCAGGCCACCTCTCCTGAAAAAAAGAAAGTGATCCAGTTTTACAGCCAGCAGTTTCTTACAACCAAGTTCTTTCTGGTACACAGAGAAAGCCCGTGGACATGGAACAGTCTGGGTGCAAGTGAGCACTCGAGATAGGTGAGAGATCCTGAAACATTACCCACTGCCAGCTGGTGAAAGCCTGTTTCATAGATCAAGAACAGATTTCAGCTAAAAGAATTACTTATGCATAATGGCAGTGTTAGAAGTGGGTTATTCTTTCCTCCTCATCTTCATACTTAATGATCACCTGCAAGTTAAAATGCTGTTTCTCTATACAACAAAAATACAATGCCTTCTCTTACCTGGCAGTGCCTCCAGCCTTTGTGCAAACAGATGCAAATCACGTTTTTACAGTATGAAAATTCTCTTTTTGAAGTGCACTAGATGGCAGTGTTCCTTTTGAATAAATGCAGAGCCACTGCTCCACCATGATCACATCATTCAGAAAGCAAGACCCTAATAAGTGTTGACATTGTCATTCCCAGGGTATTCTTCCAAATTTTGGGGTTCCAAACTTGATGTCTTTACAAAAAGAAAAACTGCATCCTGGCTCTTTGAGTCCCTTCTGCCCTTGCCGTTTACAAAAGTTTTGTGTTCAGTCATGGACTGTTGCTTCTTGCTGTTGAAGCCTAAGAGCTAGCACTGGATCCAGAGGGTAGTTTTGTTCCTTCCCACAGGGGCTATAGCTCATCTGTTCCTTAATCTTATTCAGACTGAGTTTAAACAATAAGTTTTACAGCAATTTCCCAGTACAAGCTTTGATCTGTTGTCTGTATTGCAGATTCTTTGTAAGAGAAGGTGCTTTGTTGATGTCTAAATATGAATATGAAACTTTTGAGTAACACATGGCTTTCCAGTATAAAGCCAAGGAGATAATAACTCTGGGAGATGCTGGGAATGCTTTGAATTAGCACAGATTACCAAGGGAAAACTGTATCTAACTTCATATTGGGAGAGGACTAAGTAATTTTGACAGCCTTGTATTTGAGCTTGCTTTGTCCACTCACGAGTGGACAAGAGGTACATTAGGATTGCTCACATCTAGTGAGAAATTTAACTTCAGCCAGCTCTCTCAACTGTGCTGGTCTGTCCCCTTTTGTCCTCAAAGTAAGACTCCAACTGCACTTTTAGGAGAGAAAACAGCTGTAAAGGGAGCTGCACTCTTCAGCTGAGGTTGAAGGGATGGTGAGGGTTGAGAGCAGCTCAGAGAAAGAAAAGGGGTAAAGAGCAAAGCAGTGCTCAAACTATTAGTTGACTTCTAACTCCTCATAAGTAGGAATGCCAGAAGGCAATCATTTAGAAGGAAAGTCTGAGGGTCGGGTTAAACAGATCCCAAATGGCTGACAGAGAGAAATCCTGTCACCATAGACTCTGCTGTAAAGTGGGAGGTAGAGCAGCTTCCCTGGTAGTGAATCCCTGGTAAGCCCCAGCATTGCACTGGTCTGTGTGGCAGAGCTACATCTCCCATTCGGTGTCTGCATTCTGCCCATTCCTGCACACACACTGGAGGAAGGCATGGGAAATTAACCCAGTCCTGCACATCCAGTCTGTGGAGACAACACAAGCATTTCCTTTCCAGACCTGAGCTGAGTCCCAGACCCTTTCACCTACAGGAGGAAAACTGATCTGGTGTAGCTTTCACTCTGACTCTGGGCTCAGAGTTCAGTCCAGGCAATAAAGAATAAGTGGAGGATATGCAGACTTATTATTTTGTTTTAATTTTTTTAAATAGTGTTGTCTGTTTAAATGCCACTCCACTGACCTCTTGGATGGAAACTGACCAAAGCTTTTTGGGTACCATACCCTGCCACCAACCCTGTACAACACATCAGATGAATTGCCTGGACTGCAGCACCTGGGAGCTTGTAATCTATATCCTGATGCCACACCTTGGCAGCAAGCTATGGTGTCCTTTCTTCTGGTGGCAGGAACACCAGCCCCTGGGGGGTAGTTTGGTGGCAAACATGTCCTTGTGTCCAAGAGAGGGCAGCATTCTCCCTCCGCTGGGAAGGTAAGGGAGGAGGGAGCTGTCTGACCACGCGTCTCTTTCTAGGAAAAAAATGCTTTGTCAGATGGCATTTCAGAACAGACTTTCAATTTAAGACTTCGTGCATCTGTTTAGGGAGATAACAAGCGATTTTACACCTTAGAGTTGCTAAGGACAATTTATCTCACACCTGTAAGTAAAATCCAAGCCAATTCTTGGTGTGCCATCCTCAGCTGCCATCCCTGCCTTTATTCCAGCAAGAAGGCGTGGCAGTCTCCTGGTAACCAGCATCCCTCCACAGGTGGTGGCACAGTGGGAAAGGCAATCTCTATTTCAGAACATATAGCTTCATACTGCGAGGTGGTGGTGGAGGAGAGGAGGCAGAAGAGAAGAACAAGTGAGCAGGTGCCTACACTTTTGTTACTGTTTTGTACTCATGCATAGGTTATACCAAAACTGGACCTCAGAAAGAGCAGGCAGTAAAAACAAGAGGAGACTCCAGCACTTATCAGTGACTAGCATACCAAATGGGGGCCTCTGTTTCTTAGAGCTGCATCTCCTCCAATTACCTGCATAATCCACCCACAGGGATGCTTTGGAAGCCTGCACTGATGCTCATACTCTCTGTACATCTGGCAGCCTTCAAGTGCTGAGCTCCTGATGACCTCAGTGGAGTTGTGGTGCAGCTAAGAAAAATCCAGCCTGTGCTGCAGCAAGGAAGAGAAATACACAAAAGCCTTTCCTGTCCCAGGTTCCTTCTGCAACAGGTGAGAAGGAAGGAGAAAATATAAGTAGCTACACTGCTCCCTGGAGTAAAGGGGACTGATCACAGAAGAGTTCCCTATCACTAGCATACTTGGGAAAAGAAATGTTCCAGCAGCATTCAATTTCAGAGCTCCTGTGGTATGCTTCTTATTGGCCTAATTAACAAGCTTGAAAGACTAGGAGTCACAAGGTTCCTATGTAAAACAGATGGTAGACAGGACATCAATAAAGCTCTTTTAGATTATGCTGGAAAAAAAGCAGAAGCTTTTCCTTGAAATAGTTTCAAGGAAATGGCATTTGATTTACAGCCCTAATATGGCATATTATTTATACTGTTGCAAAGCTTTATGAATGTGAGTGTCTCACTGAAGATGAGTTTAACCACAGCAGTAGATGAGCGTGGCTTAGATATAGTGCTTAGAACATTGTGTCATTGTTCTAGAGAAGAAAGTCTTACTGCAATCTCTGCTATTGACCTGACACACAGCACTTCACCCCACCCTACTGTCAGCCTATTTTAAAAATGGGAATACCTGCTTTATATTATGCTTTGAGATCCTTTTAAACTACATATGATTAATTATCCTAAAAGAGAGAAGAAAATGGAGGGTTGTTAGAAGTTCAAATCCTTAAGTTTCTGAGTACTGCTATATTTAAGTTGGCAAGTGTTTTCACCATTTTAATTAGAATAATTTCAAAGAAAAGGCAGGATGAGCCACTCTGTACCAATGCACTCAAACACTGCACAGTTCACAGAATCATCTCTGACTCAGTCCAATCCTTCCATAGAGTCACATGGAAGGACTTAAGCCCTGAATATACACATGAGAGCCAACAAAATTGGCATTTGTCAGACTGTACTGGGGTCATAGGGTTCCCAGTGCAGTCCCCCAATTTAGTTCATAATTTTAAGATTAGCAGAACTCATACCACCATTCCATAGACAGCAGGAGGGATCCAAAGAGCAGTGAAAATATATGATTATGGATAAAAATACCCTAGCCACTACACTGTGCCCAAAGGCCAGGCAAAAGTTTTTTCTGTCTACTAGCTCTTGCTGTCACATCTCCACCACAACCAGACTTTTACACTCCCAGCAATAAGCAAGTACTAGGATGTGAGCACATGCTACACTTCCACTTTTATTTACTGGAACAGACATGGCTCTCAGCTTCACTGTCACTGTGACATTGGATGCTGGATTCAAGCATGAAGAGGAAATCTCTCTGGGACAACTGCAGTCACTGTATAACAAACCCAGTATGGAAACCCAGTGGAAACCATGAAATGTGAGTTTACCAAAAGCTTGGTCTGATCTGTTGATCAGGCCTATTGAAGGAACAACTGGTAGCTGAAAAGCAACCAGGACCATTCAAAGCTTGGTCTCATGAAGAGCTGAGTATGAGCAGAATAGTGCTCTTCCTGCAGCCTGTGCATGCTGGGGTCACAGAGAATGCTGGATGTGCTCTCTGTTCTGGGAGAAGAAAAGACCTCACACTCAGCTGTCTGTCTTTACCCGAAGCTCTGACCCTGACTGATTTTCGCAGAAATATGGAAGAGGCACACCACACCCAATAATTAACTTTTGTACCGGTTGTGCCAATGGTCAGAGCAGAGGTCATCTGATATGCTTGTCTCCTGTGAAGCATTGCGACATGAGGATTTGCAGCTCTCAGACCTATTTCAGTGGGAAGCAAAGATGTCTGGTCTTTCAGCAGAAAGCAAATGGGATCAGTTGTTTTCCTGTATTTCTTAAATGTGCTAAAGGGACCGAGCTCATTCAAGCCACAGGAAGGCCCATTAATATCCAATAAGCTTTTGGCAGAATACAGAGCAGTAGTAAAACACTTGTCAGAAGGAGTGAAATGCAGACTTGGGACTAGGTGGATCCAGTAATAGGCTGGAGCACCTATAGTGGCAATTAGGCACAAGTGCATACATCTAAAAATGCAATTCAATACCTCTCATCTCCTTTCCCATCATACACCCACCCTCCCCTGTTCACCAAGACTGTAGGCCTCTTCACTTCCCTCCACAAGCCCATAGATTCCTTTGGCCCGGAGGATGTTCACAGTGCTGCTCGTGCAAAGCTGTGGGCTTGATAAACCCCTCCATCCTACTGCTTTTTTCATTGAGGGTATGAACAATGGGAACATATCCACGTTCCAGTGTAGGTGACACCTGCACACCATGGATTTCCAAACTTAGCTTTGCTTCTCTGTGTGCCTGAGGGGAGCACCTCTGTGCTCCCTGACTGGAGCTGAAGTAGTAAGCCACTTAAACCTGGATTCCCTCACAGGATGCACAATGACTGACCATGGTCCTATTCTAGAGAGGCTCCCCTAGGGATGCATTAAGGGACAAGAATTTCTTGCTTATTCCTTTGACAGGCACAGCAATACACATCTGCAAACAGCAGAGGATTTGAGAGCTATGCACATGTAAGGTGGGCCCTGCCCTCTGCCACAACTTATTTGTCCCTCAGTAAAAACAGAGGGACTGTCTCCTTTGGGGCCATGGAGGTGATACCTCGGATGGCTAACCTGGAACAGAGACTAGACAGAGCAAAAGGATAAAATAGGTATTTATTAAAAGACGCAAAAAGATACAACCTGGGCAGTGCAAGAGCCCAGCCGGGCTACACCCAGGTTAAACCCTAAAATGGTCACAAAATGGATGACTAGTCACGAGGTCCCATATTTTTATAATTTTGGTTCATTAGCATATTGGAGTTAATTGTGCAATTATAGCTTCAGGTTATGAAGTTCCATCCTCCTTGTTTTTCTCTCATCAATTCACTGTTGTTTATGCTCTTGGGCCTGAAATTTGTATTGGTTGTCCTTGGTCCCAAGCTAAGAAAGGAATTGTTTTGTCTACTTGCTCCGTGTAGAGAGCTTACCAACACTTAATATGAAGCCCAGAACTACACACTAAAACAGCACACAATCTGAAAAACATAAAAGCTAAAACTTAAGACATCAGAGGAACTGTTTGCATTTTTCTTAGACTCTCTCCTACCTTTGTTATTTTGTTTCCTGACATGAGACAAACCGGTCCAGCCCTTAAACCAACACACCTGCAGAGGCTCCACGCTCGGTATTGAGGGAGCAGCAAGCTCCACAACACAGCATTCCTGCTGTTACTCCCACACAGTCAAATCCCACTCTCAGAGCTGCAAGTCCTAGACAAGCAGATGGGCCTCACTATGTGTAATGACTGTGTGGGCAGGGACAAGGACTTGCTCAGCCCAGAACTTCCCAGTTGCCTGAATTTTGCCAGTTGCCAGCTGACCCTGAGCTAAGCCCTTGCTTAATGAGCAGCTTTCTGCAGGTCTCTTTCTGTGCTGTTTATCTTCCCTCAGACGCTGCACAGGGAACCTCAGCCAGGAGCCTGGGCTCCAAGGGCCACAACAGCTAAGCACTGCAGCACCCACATCCTTATGGGATGCTTCCATGGGCAGAATGGAAGCTTCAGAGAAAGTTTACCAGGGAGACCATTCCATTGAATCATGAGCTGCAAAAATGATCCCCTTGCTTTCTAAATTCCTTCTCAGGGATGAGTCCATGATGCAGCTGAATACAATCTTAGGCCATGGCTTGGTAAACATTTTCTGTCTGAAGCATTAGGGAGGTGTAATTGTTCCTGCCTATGACTCTGTTCTGCAGGAATAAAGATAGCAACCCAAATATATTTACATAAATAAAATAAATTATTGATTAAATTTATTATAATGATTAGACTAAAAGATATTAATCAGAATTATTTACTGCAAAGTATAGGATAGCTTAAAATGCTAGTATAAGGCACTACTTGTGGAAGCAAAATAATTACTAGAGATTCATGTCACTCACCCATACCAATGACAGTGAGCAAATCTCATTGAGGAGTAACCTTGAGGGACAACTCCATGTAAAGCAGGAACCTCCCCACACTCTCCAAGAAGGAGTATGTTAAAAGACCCTACTGTTAAAAAGTAGGACTGGGCTTTTATAGTGTAAAGTATAGCAGTATAGCCTGGAGAAAAGGAGACTCAGGGGTGAACCTACCACTCTCTACAGCTCCATGAAAGGTGGCTGTAGTCAGGTGAGGGTCGGTCTCTTTCACCAGGCAGCAACTGACAGAACAGAGGACACAGTCACAAACTTCACCAAGGGAAATTTAGGTTGGATATTAGGAAAAAGTTATTCACAGTAAGAGTGATAAAGTACTGGAATGGTCTTCCCGGGGAGATGGTGGAGTCACCATCCCTGGATGTGTTCAAAAAAAGACTGGATGTTTCAGTTGGTGCCATGGTCTAGTTGAGGTGTTAGGGCATAGGATTGGATTATGTCTTCAGGCCAGCTATGGTGATATGGCAGCTCAAAAGCTTTGAATGAGTTATCAATACTATCAATACTATTGATGAGGTTTGCCACACTCTGACTAGAGCCAGTGCCTGTTCCAGTTCCTGTCAGGAAACATTGTTCTCCCTCAGAGTGTTTAACTTTGGGATTGATGAGCCAGGCTGGTCTCAGCAATCTTCAACACTAAAAGCAGCATGAACCCCATTCTCTCTGCACAGCTGATAACTTTTGCAAATAGGGTAAACTTTCAGCTGTTTTACCCACACCTAGGCAGAGCATCCTCTGTCACAGGATTCAGATCCACTCAGTGGTGAGCCGCATGGTCTGGCGACTAAAGCACAGACTCAGGCATCAGTTTTGCCTGCCAGTTCCAATATTGACATCTTGTGTTGTTAGCTAATACTTTCAGACAAAAAGGACATCGATGGCTTATTGCTCGAGCATGCATAGCACTTAGGGAAGGGCTATTCTCTCAGTGAGCACTCCCAGCCTCTAACACATCAGCCCAGGCAGTTCTCAGCTTAGTAACATTTCTTTACTTGTTTTCCCTTCCATTCACCTTTCATTATAATTACAGAAGTTTATTTTAAATTAAGATCTCCGGTTTGGTTTAATGTTGGTTCATCAGTTGCAAACAGCAATACCCCTTCTATTCCTCAGAAGATATTTGCAGCATCTAATTTTTGTCTATGGAATGCCAATCTTTCCCCAGTCCAGATTCTCCATGAGGTTCTATAGGAGGCCATGTTGCTCATCTTGCAGCATGGCTACTTCCAAAGCAGAATACTTATTCAACAGTTTTAACAGTATAAAACTTCATGGTGAAGCTGACAAGTAGCTTCTATCAATAACAGATTGAAGTGAAAGGAAAGGTGTAGATTTGTAGTGCTAGCACTTTATAAGGCTCCTACAGGAATCAATGACTATACATGGTCAGAAGCTCCATTTTAGGATTCATGCAAGAGATGGCACTGTTAGCACTTATTTATTTAGAATCAGGAGGAAGTGTATGTGGGAGGGCATTGATGTATTTTTAAAGGTAGATTACAAACACTAGTATTAGAGAAATATTTTTGTTTCCGTTTTGATTAACAGAAGGTTATTAATTTTTCTCTGAAGAAAGACTCATGCATTCCATGGCAAGCATACTGATATTTCACTAAGACATAGGAAACTGAAAAAAGAGTCAACTAGAAAAGAAAATCCAGAAATCCAGTGCCAACCAAGCTAAGAATGTTTCTTGCTTAATTAAGAATTTATTTTTCTCTCCCCCAATGAAAGAGATCTATGCATACATGCATGCCAAGACTGGAATTATAAAATTGTAATAGGTGAGGAATTTAGATCTTTCTTGGCATGCACCATATTAACCTTCAGTTGCTAGATCTACATATTGTTGAAACATTTCCAGATTTAAAAAAACAAAAGTAGAATTAAATAATAAAAATAATCTCATCAGAACAAGCAGACCAGTAATGCCTAAACACACTACTCGTTACTTACAGATGTTTCTTACTAACCTTACACTCACCATACTTGTGGAGATATCAGTAAAGCATCCAACCTCTGCTGTTCACTACAGCAGCTCAAAGCCAGTGAACTGCTCAATGCCTTCCCAGCCTTGGCCCTGCACTGGCACTGCAGCTGATGAAGAAGAGCTGCCCCCTTGGAGCAGCCTGACTGGGCAGGGGTGCCTAAATCAGACAGGGGTAACACAGCACAACTGAATGCCTTTGCTCTCATAGGCAGGTGTACCCAATACTTAAAATATTCAGGATGATGTGAGGCACCCAGACTCCCTTTTCAGGTAAGCAATGGCGTAGAGGCTATTCTTGAGATATGCTTTTAATCATTTGATGAAAGCCCTCTTTTCCTCCTGCTTTCATGCTAAAGCCCAGCAAAAAGCCTTTAATCACAGCATTTTCTATTAGTCCTTTGGGAGGTTTCCTGTAGCATTTCCTATTAGTTCCTTTGAGTGGTTTCCTGTCAGGCTGTGGTTTCCTAGTTGGTGAAGCTGACCAAATTAGAGTCTGGAAGCCTTTCCTCTCTTCACTAGCACCTTGGCAGCATGTTTCAATCTCTGCCCTGTGCCAGTGCAAGCGCTTACACAGCCAGCTTTTGTGTTTGGTCAGGTTGATTTTCAGCTGGGTCAGTCCTGTGATCCAGCTTCCTTATGCCCCATGAGTACATGTGATGGAGTTGGGGAAAAAAAAAAAAAATAAGGCTGAGGCTGCCCTTTTCATCAGTGGCTTGTTTTTAGGGCAACTGAAACCAAGACAGCACTCCTGTGTTGCCTTTTCTAAAAGGCTGTGTTCTAAATGCACCTTGCCACAGAGAGTCTGAACTATCTCAGTATCTAGCTCAGTTCTTCAAAACAAAATGCTATTGGAGTCTCAGTTTCAACGTGTCCTAAGCAGTGAACGTATTCATTGTACAAGGAGGAGAATAATTCATGAGAGAAATACAAGCAGACCTCGTTGACCAATTAAGTTATTGGAAAGTGGTAGTTTCAGCAGTCTGATGATGCCTCAATGTTGAGAAGCTAGAAAAGTACAGTGAGAGCAGTGGTGTGTGATGTACACCTAGATCACTAACTTGTAACGAAGGAAAAAAAGAGAGACTGAAGTTTCCTACTCCTAGCCCACCAGTAGATACCTTTCACTGCTGAAATCCAGATATGTCCAGGTCTGCCATAAAGCAGCTTTCCTTGGAATGTTGGGCAACTTCCTAGAGTAAGAGATCCCATAACTAGAATAGTACTAGGTAACACAAAATACACACTATAGGGCACTTCAAACGTCTTTCAGGTAAGAACCCCTAAAAGTGATGTAGGTGAAGTCATGGCAGGCTGATATTGGTTTTTTTTCAGGCAGGGAACAAGAGGAGAGGAAAATATTCAGTTCCTGGAAATTTCCTCCTGTGCCATCCACAGACTGAGGGAAAAGGAACAGAACCATGACACTTGCATGCATAGCAGAACCACAAAGTTCCCTGAATCTCTGAAAGGAATGGGAGTATTGCACATGACTGAGAAAAAGCAAAATCAGATGCTGTTGGGGTGCTGGCCAACCTGAATAGACAGCCTGAGGGCCTGCATTTGCCCAGAGATGCTTTTTGGGAAGTGATTAGGCAAGCATGTTCCCATCAAATATGGGATAGCTGTGCTAGAAGGACTCAACATTGCGAGTGTAAGGTAACTGAGAATCTGCTTAGGTGTGAAAGAGTAAGGCTCTGCTCAACTTGTGGACAGAGGGGAGTTAAATGCTGATTATTTGACCAAAAAAATTGTGGGAGGATTATGGTGCATCCCCATAGCAGAAGCTCGATTTAATAATCAACTTGAAGCTGTTGGCTCAGTGTGCTAAGATGGACAAGTTTCTGCAGACAGTAACCAAGGGAATATTTGTCTAGTGTCAGACCTGGCTGCTTTTAGAAGCGCATTCTGAATGTTGAGGTACTTTACTATTGGGTGTGTGGCTATGACACTACCCCGGAGAAAGACTCAAACACTGCCTGTGGGAGCAAGAAAATCAAATGACACCCATCACACTTCTAACGGACTCAGTGTTCATCACAGGCACAGTATTTGATAGATCCTAATGGAGTACTTCAGTGCTGTCCCCAACACAGAAGGGATAAATAGGGATGCCTTAGCGTCCTGTTCTGTCATCTCTTTCCAAGGTTCCTGGAGTTATGAAGTCATCACAATTTAGGCAGAAGGCTTTGTGCTCATCCTCCAGACAAGCTGAGCGAGACCCTTGGGTTGAGGTACTGCATCTCAAGCCCTTTCCACGCATGTGCAAACTCTTACTTCACTAAAGAATGGAGATACAGTCTTTCCACTTCCATATGCTCAGGTCAGCTGTGTAGGAAAACACTGCCTTTTCCATGCCAAGGCAATGATCTTTGCAATATTCTTTGCTTCTTCACTAGAGAATTTCCAAAAGGACTCGAGAAGAATTGGAAAGCAACCAGAGCTTGATGCTGTGACTTATTAAACAAAAATAATTTAAAAAAAAAGGTTGACTGGATAGCCAAATGTTTCTCCTCCCCCAAAAATGCCATCATCTTTTGCTTCCCCAGCGCAGGACCCAGATGGGACCAAAATAACAATCTTCCTACTTTGCTTCTGGTACATGTCATTAATTTAACACAAGGGATGTTGTTGATAGACACCAGTTTCTCAGCCTTCCAATGTTATTAGCGGTACGGAATCTGCTGCGGAGTCTGGTACAATGCCATGTTTCCAGTAGCTTTGCTGCATGAAAAGTCCAGAAACCACAGTTTCATACAGGAATGTGTTAAATGATTGTTTTTTAGCATCACTCTTAACACAAAGAATGTGTTCACAGGTAAAGATAAATCTTTATTATGAAGCAACATTTGTTCAGCATAGTGGGTTTTGCACAGCAAAAAACTTTCTCAGTCTTCAGTGTTCTGTGTTTTGCTGGTGATCCCTCCTGCTTTTGAGGATGTAGGACATCCATGTAGTTTAAATACATGAATTATCCACCATCAAAATGCTAAAAGAAATCTGGGACCTTCTTCCTGTGAGCCTGGTTTGAGGCAGTGACTGAGAAAAAACCCACATAATTTCTTCTCTGGCTGTGGATGTAAAAGCAGATGACAAACCTAGAACAAAAGAATTTTTCTTTCAACAATGAATAATGGGCCTCCCCTATTTTCCAAGACTAAAACTCTGGTACTATACCTTCTTCTGACTCCCTGTATGTCCCATGCCTCACCTTGCAGGCAGCACCCTGACAATGCACCATGGGCAGGCTCCAGCAGCCACCTTGCCATGCCCATGTGTCAGACTCCACTGCTCCCCACCTCCTGTTTGCCTCCCAAAGTGATAGAAATGGATTGCTATCGCTCGGTGCCGATGCCCTCTCTGCTAATGTTTGTTTCATGCATGCTAATGAGAAGACTGGTAAGAACAGATTTACGTTTGGCTCAGCCCAGAGGTAACATGCATGAAAACGCTGACACAAATGCTGAATAAAAGGGATTTGAAAATCAACATCCCCTACTGTTACCAGCCACGGTGTAATCCTTTTCCAGGCCTGTTGGGAAATGTCCTTGGAGAAGCTCTGACATCAGTGCAGCTGCTTCTCTCCTCAGCAGTTCAAGCTTAGTTTCACATCTTTGACTGAGGCAAAGAGAAATAGCAGGCAGTAAACACATGAGAGAAGAAATTATCTTAATTTCTTAAATTTAGTTGTGGGGATAATGTTTTTTATATTTCTGAGGATTGAATGGGCAACTGAAGAGGATAGTGGATGGAAGTAGCGAACTCCTAGGCACATCTTTTGCCTTTTTGCATGCTAACCCCCTCACCAGTGAACCTTTTGTCTAATCTGGTGTGGTTGTTGGTACAGTTATTCACACAGTCACAGCTCTGCTTTATTGCAGTGAAGTCTCTCAGTCCTTCAGGCCACGTGCAGAAATGCAGCTGGGAAGATGTGAGGATATTATGCATGATTGTTACTTCTTTTTCCCACTCTGTCTGCTCTTAATCCCCTAAGGTGTCTACTTACTTCACCTAGCACGTGGCTCCATGACACATGGCTCCAGCCTTCCCCTTGAGCAAAGAAGGCAAATCTGGGAATGTCAGTGCTGGCCTAAAGCTGAGGAAGGCAGCACAGCTCTCTGTGAGTCAGAGCAGCTTCACATTTGCATTCCCTCAGAGACAAAGTGGCAGCCCATGGGATTAGATGAGCTCCAGCAAAAAAATGTGAAGAGGACTGGAAGAATGTGTGAAAGCCTAAGTCTAGGGCTGTAGTCCTTTGTCTCAATCAGCCCAACTTGCACATTATCTGAGGTGAGACAGGAAGGCCTGGGAGCTTTCGTATCTCTGGATAAATGCCATCCCAGTAACTCATCCCTAACATGTAGATATTTGGAGGCCCTGCATACTGTAGTTCTTCTGCATTTGTCTTTGCTAAGAATATCACTTAAACTGGGCTATAAATGAACAAATCTTTCCTAAAAAACTGATGGAGAAATAAATGAGTTGTCCAGGCTTCCCCTACAGTCAGCTGAAAGAGATGGGAGAGTGTTGCATCCCCATGTCATCCTCTCTGCCCAAAATAATTCTATTTCTCCTCAGATGGAGTGAACTACTCTCAAAAGATGCTTTGTTCACCTCCTTTGACTGCAACAGGCACCTAGGGGGCAGCTTAGACCTATCTTGCTTTCAGATTGCATTCCCTCCAAATGGAAAGGGTGTAATTACTACCTTCATTACAGTGATGGCCAGTGGGATGCTTGGAAGATCATGGCTACAGTCAAATTTATTCCTTAGCCCCACTGAAAGTCTCACTAACTGTGGACAGACAGCAAGTATGTTTCAGACACTGAAAAGTAAGTGTTAGGTAATAACTCTTAGGAGATTACTCAAAATTTATAAGTGGTGATAAATAATGAATGATACACTTGAGCTTTTAAAGCTCTCTCTGCACTCTGAAATTTCAATCTTCCATTCAACAAATGTGTTTGTTTCGTTTCGGAGAATTGCACCCCTTCTTTTTTTTTTAAAGTTTAACAGATAACCTATTAAAAAATGAATGAATATTTTAGGAGCTGTAACAGCCCTAAAATAACATTGGAAACCTGACTGTACTACTGCACCTGAAGGCTTGGTTGTCTGTCACTATGATGTTGATGATCGGTCCTGCCTCTCTTTCCAACAGGAGGATAAGGAGGCATTTGTACCCATGGAGATAGCCTCTCTTGTCCATTCAGTCACATGTGATTCAGATGACCTTGGAAAAGTCACCTGAAAAACAAATAAATTACTCACTGCGTGTCACGGTGGAACTAGAGCCCAAATCTATAAGATACCTCTGGAGATGCTGATTACCATCATTCCCGTGAGAACTGGAGGTACTCAGAATTAGTGAAAACTTCATGGAATTGATCTTGAAGGTCTTGATCAAAAGCCCATAAAAAACCCAGTAGAAAGTCTGACCATCTTCACTGGGCTCTTGATCACTTTTCTTGAAAGGACCCCATAGATACAGGATAACAAAACCATGCCAAAGAAAGGACCTTAACATCACCTTGTTATTGTCAAAGTCCTGTGCAGTGATTTCTCTACATGCCAGTGTGAAAAAAGGCCCAAAAATGAACTACCCTTCCCAACCATGTCTCTTGCTTCTGCAGGCTTTTTCTGAATGTCTTTAGGGATTTCACTTGAAACTGGAAATATTATGTACCTCAGGTTTCTGTACCAGTCCCTAATGCCTGGGGATTTGATGTGATTCAGAACTGACTTGTGCAAGTTGAGCCTGCATGATCTCTTCCTGGGATCAGCCAAGGTTCAGAACTACTCATGTTATGCTAGTAAGCCATAGCCTGAGATCAACAATGACACAGACTGAGAAAGAATGAGGATGTGTTTATACATAGTATGTTATTGGTAGCATGTCTTGAGGTAAATATTGATCCACTCTACTAAGTTGAATATTAGGGATTAGTTTCTTTTCTGCATCTTTTTTCCCTTTTTGTTTGAAGGTTTTTTTTTGTTTACTTTGGTTTCTTTCTTGGTTTCTTTTTAAGGAACTTTCTGGGTTCTCTAATTTGCAGAAGAATTACTGAAGTAAAAATGAATTCATTAAGTTATCCTTAACTAGCTGTAATTTTCGCTCCCTGTCTGGCTTGCTTTGCACAATAAAGGATGTTCAGAAGTTGTGAAGGATTTTGCCAGACCTGTAAATAATGCTGTTACATAATTGTCTCCTTCTCTCCATCTCCATCGGTGTCCTTAAGCAGAGGGACTGGCACCACTTACATAACTCTCTCCCATTTCCCTCTCCCTTCTGGCTGCAGTCTTAGGACAGAGCCTGTTCCTTCTACCCTTCCTGTTCCTCCAGCCCTGGCCACGTCCCAGCAGAGGTAGCCCTTCCTTGGGGCTTGCTGCCAGCTATGTCCTGATGGATGCAGGCTTTGGCATGTGTTTTTGGGTGGCAGGGGAGGCTGGGGCTGTTCCTGCTTTGGCAAGTGTGGTGCATCTTCCTGGACCTGGTCAGGGATGGGTCTTCTATCTGACTCCACCTGGAGCCCGTGCCTTGTCCAGCTTGGCTGTCACTGCCATGTGGGTTCAAGTGAAGTTCTGTGCCTCCTGGGCCAACACTGAAATCCATGGAAGTGGTGGGTCTGCCTCAGCTCCTCTGGCACAGACCTTATGGCAAAGCCCAGCTCCTATGGACAATATCCTGATAGCCTGAGAGGTCACATGTTGGCTGCTCTTTCCTCAGAGCAAAACTACACACTACCATTTTCTTCCAGATCTTTTTTGCTCCACTAAGGAAGACACCTTGTTTTGTACAATTTTCTGCTAACAGCTTGGATGAGGCCTGATGTGTATTTTAACTCCAGGTGTGGGGGCCTGTTGCCATTGGGTGGGCTCTGCAGGACCCCTGATCTGACCTTGAGGACCTGGGCAGGATGAATGGAGCTTGTCCTGCCCCACTCAGTCCTGGATCAGGAGAGGTTCTGGCAGGTATCCTCCATCCAGGCTCTGCTCCTCTTGTCTCTCACTGTTCTGAAAGGGAGAAGTCAGACATCTAGAGAGAATACAACCACAGGATATTACAAGCCGCTCACACAGGCTCTGATAGAAACAGAGTATTGTAGTAAAATGATCCTTTATGGTCTCAGAGGTATTAAAAAAATCTGCCAGGGAGAGTATTTTGACAAATACCTCATTAAAACCCCTGGAATCTCACACTGCACCAGTTTATGTAAATCCCAAGGACAAAGGAATATTTAACTTTTCATATACCATAAATAAACCTGTTAAACTAATACATCTCCAAGGAATAATAAAATAGGCAAATACAGTAAATACATTAGTTCTGCTCCACTTTTATGTGAGAGGTACTTTCCTTTGTCTGCCAGAGAGGCAATTCTTTCAGGAGAGGAAAAAAGGGAAATTGTTATTGATGAAAGGTGGCAGCCTGTTTGAATCTCAGGAAGCAAAGTCACAGCCTTCAACTGAAGGAGTGGCCAGAGCAGGCAGAATATTTGGAAGATAATGGGAAAATCAAAAGGAAAGGAGGGAATTCTAGTGGTGGAAAAGAGGAATGAGGTAGATGTCAAATACAGCTCTATGACTGGCAATTGTGATTCTTTAGAAGAAATTGCAAAGTTAGGTACATTGCCTCTCTTCTCAGCAAATGGGGAAGAAGACTTGGACCTTGTAGTTTTAAAATTATCTATTTCTTTTCCATTTCTGGTTATAGCCATCTTAGTTATCGCAGCAGAAGGTTTTGAGACTTGTGTCACAAATGGCAGGATGTGGATGGGTGTGAGAAGGGTGTCTGTACTCCCAGCACCACACCTGAGGAAGAACCACCATGTTTTAGAGGTCTAGCTCAGGAGATTTTACAGAGAATTTTATAGAACAATTTAAGGCCAGTTTGGATGGGAGTCTGAGCAACCTGGTCTAGTGGAAGATGTCCCTGCCCATGAAGGGGGTGTTGGAATGGGTCTTAGAGGTTCCTTCCAACCCAGCCCATTCTATGATTCTATGATTCTGTGATTCTGTAATTCTATGATCTGCTCTACTCACAACAATCACATAAATACCTATACCCTTACAATAAACTCATGATCTACTATGAGATCAAAAGTGTATTAAAATATTCCATGGAAGAGGACAGGGTGACAGGTCACCACCATTAATATGCTAGATTGCTGATACAATAGGACATTTGTTAAAAACCAAATAACCTCTTAACCAAAACAAGAACACTGAAAGAAAACTTATGGGTTAAAAACCAAATGCCCAACACCAGGTGGTTCTAGACATTCTGATCAGTGCAAGACATCCCCTGAATCCAGAGATCAGTTTAACCTCGAGCACGTGTGTGGAAAACACATCAGCCAAGTGACAGAAAATTCAGTGCAGGTAGGCATGACAACATGAGCTGCCTGCATTGAGCCACTGGTTACAGGAGGTGTTAATTCTTCTCTCTCATTCTACAGACAATTAAGGTTTGAAAAGTGGGAAGATAATTCTTATATTTTGCCCAGACAAGCCACCAGAGGAGGACAGATGCATGAATTTAGTACAATGCAAATATGATGCAAATGCTATTGATCCAGTCTCCTTTCAGCACCTCCAATGTACCAAAACATGAGACACCCAAGGGTTTTATCACAGGCTGGCTTTCCCAGCTGCAGGGATTCTTCTATCAAGCTGTAGATTTCTTTCCATAGGCTTCCAGGTCTCGGTTTCTCCCATGGAGCTGTAACTAAAATTGCTCCAACTAAAAGCATGTGCTTTTCTGTGATATGAATGCTTATCTTCTTCCTTTCCAGCCAAAACAAGCTTCTTTTATTTTTTCTTTTTTTTTTTTTAAGTTTTGTAGAGGTGGATAGTGATGGCTGGAAAGGCATGCTTGGTGCTGCTGGGTTATGTCTCTCTCTTCCTGCATGTGAGCCATATTTCAAGCCATGTTTCAGTTTCTCCATACTGCCTTGCATTGTACCAAGTAGCCATTCCCTTCATCTTCTTTCTGCTTCTGAAAGTGATGCCTTTAACTCCATCAGGCTCTTTCTCACATATTGCCTGATGCAGGGAAAGCTGCTGGTAGTGGAGTGGCAGCTGATGATCTCCATTTGGGAGGTCCATATATGACAGAGGAATGTAAGAGCAACCACACTGGCTTAGAGCAACATTGGCCAAAAGCAGATAGCTGAACAAACATGTCAGAATGGAGAATGTATGTGTAGCCTACTACCTTTGACTGTACCTTCAGCTCTGTTTGCAACTCAGGGACTTCCTGAACCAGATCCCATTTCTGTCCACGTGAATTTTATTTTAGTTTGTCCAGCCGCTCTCTGAATGTTAACTGTGGTCACTACAGACCTTGTGTTAAGGAGTTCCCCAGTTCAATTATGTATTTGAAGAGAAGTACCTCTTCTGGGTTTTTTTTTAACCATCTACTTACCAGCTTAATTTGGTGTTCAAGGTTTCAGATAAGACAGGTCACAGTCAGTGTGTGTCTACCATCTTCATGCCACTTGCTGCTCTGCAGTCCTGTCAGATGTCTCATTTCTAGGCTAGTGATGACTTAGTCATCCCTTATCTGTATGTAAGCTTTTCCATACAATCTCATTGTCTCTTTCTGACCCCTTTCCAGCTCTGCTGTGTCACCTCCTGAGACGAGAAGGCCTGAGCAGCAGTCTCCAATGTGGGAACAAAATGTGGATTTCTACGATAGACTGCAGATAGTCTGTACTTTCTGCTTGGTTCATCTCCTAGGAACTACTTACATTTTCAACCACTGCAGGCTGCCATTCTCTGAAGGAAGATTTTCAGAAGAAACATACACTAATGAATCAACTTTGGAAGGTAAGGGCCATGTGTAAACATTTGATGTAATGTGTTTGTTCACTGACTTTTGTCTCGAGTCCTGCTGTAAGGATCACTTGGCCACAGCTGCTAGCTGACATGATAAGCAGCTTGCAAACAAAGGCAATTTGGTCATCTAGAAACGTTAACAGGTACAAAAGCAGATAAAAAAATTGTGGATTTCTAAGAGGAAGTCTGAGGTACTGGTGATCAGAAAGCACAGGGTCTTTAGTTGATGCCAATGCTTTCCACAACCTTGGCATCAGAGCTCCCTTTCCTATTTTAGCCCCTTAAGACCAAAGCAAGATGATCACTCAGTAGAAAGCACAAGCCTGCTGCTTTAATATTTTTTCCTATCACCATTGGAACCCTTATTTTTCAGCCATCCCATGATCCCAGACAATTTGAGGACTTTTCTCTCTCTGTGCTTTCTGAACAAGTGCTTTCATTCCTGGTTTCTCAAAGAGGGAGCAGGTGCACTCCTATCCACCTGAGCCACAGGGATACTGTCCAAAGGTGTTAATCCAAAGAAGACATGGTAGAGCATCAGAAATTAATCATCAGAGGCCAGGCTCCATCACCTGCAAGCTGGAGTTTTAGTTTTCTTGGAAAGATTGATCAGTGTCAGTGCAGGTCGAAAGAGGCTTTGATTCTGGCATTTAAATGCTAATCAGCCACATTTGATTAGAAGTTTAGAGGGACTGATTGTGTACTCACGTCAGTGTGTGTGTGTGTGTGTGGAGCAGGTGGACAGTAAAATCTAGCCATGCCAGATCAGGCAGCAAGGTGGGCTGTCTTGCTGCTGCACAGTAGAATTTCAGTGCCACTGTAAAGCAAAATGGTGCTTTCTATACTTCTACAGAACAGAGACAGCAGAGCCCTGCAGGACAGCTGAGAAACAATGCCCAGCTGTGGATTTGAGCTCTGTGGCTATGCACTGGTTGCCTCCATGGCTGGTAGCAGGAGGGTCAAAATTAGGACAGGGGGATATGCCTTGAAGCACATGCCAGCACACAGTGAGTCTGCTGCAGTCACCCCACTTGCACTGCTAGCCTCCATCTATCCCAGGGGCCTTGGATGACATCAAATGACTGACTCTCTTTTAAATAAAGAGAATGGGATGCTTTCCTGAGGCCTCCAGTATCAGGCCCATGCTGCTTATCAGGAAAATGTGAACAAGGGGTCCCAGGCTGTGTGGGAGAGCTTTTGCCTCAGAGCTCCTCAGAGACTCAGAGGATCAGCTATGTATGGATATGGCCAGTGTTTTCTATCCCAGTACTGGGCAAGTAGTACCTGGAGCAGTTCTTTAAGTCTTTGTTTCTCTTAACTGAGATACAACCTGTATGGTCAGGAATGTCATAAAAGCCAATCCAGATTTAAAATGTCTGTAAGAGATTTGGATACCAGGAGTACAAAAGATTATTTTTCTAGCTGTCATATTCCCTCCTACTCCCTGAGAGGTGATGCCTGACTGTTCTTCACTGTTTTGAAGACACTGAGTAAATGGGGCTGTGTATCACACAGCCACTCACTCCCTACCCATTCCTCTTCAATGGGATGGGGACAACAATCAGAAAAAAAGTAAAACTTGTGGGCTGAGACAAGAGCATTTTAATAATTGAAACAAAGCAAAATATAAAACTACTACTAATGATAATAATAATTACCATAGCAGTCAAAGGCCAAGAGAGAGGGGGGAATAAAACCCAAAAGAAAGAAGAGAAGCAGAATGCAGTTGCTCACCACCTGCTCACCAATGCCCCAGCTATCTCTGATCAGGTTTTCCAGACACTCTTCCCCAAGCCTATAGTGCTGCATGGGGATGTTGAGACTAAAATGCAGGACCCAGCACATCCATCCAGCCTGTCCAGATCCCTCTGCAGAGCCTTCCTACCCTCCAGATCAACAGATCGTCAGATTAACACTCACATCCAGTTTGATGTTGGTGTTTGTCCCTGAATTTACTGAGAGTAGACTTGATCCCTTCATCCAGATCATCAATAAAGATACTGAATAGGACTAGGCCTATTGGAACACCACTGGTGACCAGATGGCCAACTGGGTGCAGCACCATTTCCCACTACTCTCTGGTCCTGGCCATCCAACCTGTTTTTAATTCAGTGAAGAGTACACCTGTCCAAGTCATGGATGCCAGCTTTTCCAGAAGAGTGCTGTGGGAGACAGTGTTAAAGGTTTTGCTGAAATCCAGGTAGACAACACCCACAGCCTTTCACTCATCAACCAGGTGGGTCAACCTGATCAGAAAAAGACATCAGGTTGGTCAAGCAGGACCTGCCTTCTAAGCCCATGCTGGCTGGTGTTGATCCTTTGGTTTTCCTGTATGTGCTCGGTGATCACACTTAAGATTCTGGTGCACCTGCTTACTAGCAGAGCATGGGAAACTGAAAAGTCCTTGACTTGGGGTAAGCACTGCTTAGCAACAACTGAAACATCCGTGTGTTATTAACATTATTCTCATACCTAATCCAAATCACAGCACTGTACCAGCTACTAGGGAAAAAAATTAACTCTGTGCCAGTAAAACCAGGACAGGCTATGAGATGCATCTACTAAGTGTGCTTAGTATTAAGCTGGAGGGATGGGGCAGATTTTATGGTTCCCTAATGCCTCTGCTGATCAATGCCAGAGTAAAATCTGAAGCAGAAACAGATGAATCAAAGCAGCATTTTAGGAGGCAGAAATCTGAGGAAGTAGGTACATGATAGCTAGAACAAAGTGATAGAAAGAAGACAGACACCCAGGAGAGGCAGAGAAGAAGGCAATGTATAAATCCAGGGCCTCAGAGAGGCACTGCCGATTTGAAAAAAAACTCTGGAGTATATATAAAAATGGCCTTTTACTGGGACTTGCAGTGACATCTGGAACAATGAATCTCTGAACCAAACAGAGATAAAAATCTCTAGAAAGAAAAGTATGCATCCTTCCCTCTATAGAGATGTAAAAGCGCTCTTGGAAACCTGTGCTGAATTGTTGTTCTATCCCTCCTATAACAGAATAGGAAAATAATCACTGGGAAAGGGCAAGGCTCTATTTCAGGATTGTATTTCCCAAAGAAAATGAAACTGTGGATGTAATTTTACTGCCTTATGCAAGAAGTCAGACATATGCTCGTGATTATTTTAATTGTAAAAGGATGGCTGCCTTTCTTGTGTTGAGGAGAAAGCAAATTCCTCTTTCTCCTGATTGTTTGCAAGTCTGGGTCTATGTCAGTAAAGGTTCTTAGTACTTCCAAAAATTAGATTATACATGCTATGTTGGGCATCTGGCTTGGTCACAGGTTTCACTAAAAGCTGGAGTGACAGCTCTGATTGAAGGGGACACTTCTGCTCCCAGGAAGCCTCTTCCAGGAACTTTAGCTGCCACTACAAAAAGCTCACACCTTAAATCTGGCTTCTCCTGGAGATTAACCTTAAGCTGGCAACTGTCAGAGCACAGTAGTACGGGGATCAAATCTGAAGTAAAACATCTTCTTAGTTAGAGAAAACTACCACGCCTTCATTTGTCACATTCTTACGATAATTCTAGCTGTCTGCTGTAGAAGTGTGTGCTGGATATGTGCAGTATCTATGCACACAGAGAATTGCTGCTGACAGCTCAAATTAAACCATCTTTCCTGTCTTTGATAACACCTGTAAGCAGCTCTGGATACTATAATGACTGGTATTTTATGTGTACCCAACGAAGAAGGGAAACAAATTGCAGGATAATAAAGGTGAACAATACCTTCTTGATTACTTTCAAAATAATGTGAAGTTTGTCTGATGGGATATTTCAGTGGACATAAGGACCCAGAAGCCTCTGAGACTTTCTGAGCTTTTGTTGAGTCTTGTAGCCTTGTTTTGAGCAACAAAGGTGGCAAAGTTCAATTATTATCACTGAATGTCCCTAAAGTGTACAGGTTCATTTGAAACTGAAACTCACAGAGAGACTTAGAGATGCAAAACTGCAGAATTAACAGGTGCAACATGCCTGCTCATCGTTTTCACTGAACCGAAGAATAGGTTTGACTCTCAAATACAGTGTTGGATAATGTTGCCCTCTTCCTTTCCAATATTCTGTCTCCACCTCTTATGTAGCCTTGGGGAAGATGCTGATTATCTCTATGCCTTTAGTTTCCTAAAACATAAATTAAAATAATGGTTAGCCACATTGTGGTGAGGTCCTGACTCTTCATCCATTAATGTTTTTGAAGTACTTTTGGATTCTGCATAGAAAGCATTAGAGGGCACCACTGTGGTTATTTATATGCAGGTGAAAGAGTCCCTTTCAGCCAAGGTGGGAGGTGTGGGTGGAATAAGGCCAGATGCAGATGAAATGACTCAGACCTTTAGAATTGAAAAGGCATTTATGTACCTGAGGTCCTGATGTCAACTGATAAATGCCTTGCCTGGGTCCTTATAAAGACCATCTCTCTGATGAAGAGGAGATTCATCAACTGGCCCTAAAATGGAGCTCCCACTAGGATGGAGCACTCAGATGCCCAGGATGCCATCAAGACATCAGTGTGTCACAGGCAGGTGGCTGGATTTCATGTGTCTGTGCCGAGTTACAGGCATGCTGCCCATCAGTGTTTGAATCCTGCACACCAAAGAGCAGATGTAAGCAATGCAGGGATCTAACACAGAACAGCTTGGGTGACTTCAGAGTGACTGTGTGCTTCTGATGGGAAATGGTAGTATCAGGGCAGAGCAGGTGTGAGTCATCTCCCAGGAGAGAGAGGCAGGAAAAGGGAGATGGGGAGGGGAGGAGGAAAGCAAGAGAAACAGATTAGCTCATACAGATATATTCCCCTTGCCTGGCTGCCCTGCCCTTTGTGCGCCTCCCTCTCCCCCCACCACATGCATACATAAGCACAGAGACTTGACTGCTGCGGCTCTGCTCCAAAGCCTTGTCAGACAGTTCATTTGCTGCTTTGTTTTCTTGCCTTGCCCATCTCTGCCCCAAATTCAAGATCATTTAATATGTGGCTAGATAAAACTTGAGCAGTTCTTCAATAAGCATTTACTTTCTGCCGTGCATTAGTCCAGTTCAATACTCCGCGTGGCAGGGACTCAGATAAAAGCGGGATGGGGATCTAGACTGCATTGGCTGCAGAATGATTGCTGCATTTCTTGTGTGATCAGCTTTCACCACAGCCCCAGTGTGCGCCAAGTGCCTGGCTCTAATGACTTAAATATGCAAGGCCATGATCAGGGCAGGAGGTGCCTCGAGTTTATTAGCTGGCTATGACAGATGAGCAGTGCAGGAGGTGAGTGGGTAGGAGGGAGAGTCTCTGTGTTATCAAGACAGGGGAAGGGACGCTCCAGTGCAAAACGACTGATGTTGCAAATGTTTCTCACCACCATTAAGCCCACAAAGAGCTGGATATGCTCCCTCTAACAGGCGAGAAACACAGCTTGCAAATGAAAGCACAGTCCCACTCACCAGCCCTACAATTCATTCTGAGGCTGTAGCACAAATAATTAGGGCAATGGAGAAAATCATCTGTCCAGAAAAAGAATGGTGCTCAAAATATTTATTATATTATAAGCTAAAACAGCAAAAGAGTTCTTGGGAGGAACAGATTAATAACAAACAAGACAGCCACAGATCCCCATGGATTCCCTGCTTTACCAAATGACCTCACCCTTGTGCAGTGTGCCAAATTCTGCCATATTGTTACCAAATACAGAATCAATGATCTCAAACTGGATTTAGAGATGACAACTGTGCATCCAAAGTAACAATGGGGAAAAAAGTAGAGCGACACTTTCAAGTCCCAAAAGGCCAGGGAAGGGAGATGAGTATTTCTTTTAATTATGAGGAGAAACGCAAAATGTTTTGTTAAAAACAATAACAGAAAACTGCCTAATAGTAAAGAAAGAGGCATTACAGAGTAAACAGTGTATGAATGAATATATAAAAGAGGTCAAACTCTAAATACACTGGAAAGCCTTCATTAGAAAAGATGCTTGTGTTAATGTACGTATGCATAACAAATCCCAAAAGCTTTTCTCTTGCTGTATCTTGACAACATTTTTCTCATCTGTAACACAAGTAGAAGATTTTATGTTTAAGTGCACGTTGGTGTGTATGTATGGCAGGGAGTAAGAATTAATAAATCAAATGAGAAGCCTGGGGAAATCTGACCATTCTCCACGGTCCTGAGAGAGCCCCTTTTTTCCTGTGAGCATTGGATGCATTTCTTTCACACCATCTGAAATGATGGGGTGAAGCAATTAAGACAAAAATAAAGAGAATCAAACCGCTGAGAAAGTCTTGTAATGCCAAAGGTTTAGTGTTCCAAAACCGACCAGGATGACTCATATCTGTAAGCACTCTGAAATCCTCCTGCATGTTGACACAACTCTATTGTCCTACTGTTCACTGTCCGTGTTCCAGTTGCCACAGAAAATGAAAGGACCACAGTTATTGTTATGTTGCAGCTGTGTATTGTGACTGATTCATAGTTTCCCTTTTGGGGAGGAACACAAGCTTGCATGTTCTCAGGTCTTTGCAACACACACATGCAATTCTCACATATCTGAAGATGGTGAATATTAGACCCCACTTGCTGCTAATAAACCATCATTAGGGAAGAGCTGATATAAGCTGTTATAGAAGTGGTATGAATGTTTCAAGGTGTAAGTGAGGTGAGGTTTTTAGGTGGGAAAGTCTCTTTAATTAGATGAACTGGCATATTTGAAAGGGAAAACCCACAGTAGAGAAGCTTTTGGGAATCCAAGACCTTCTCCAAGCTGAATGCTTTCCAGCAGAACCTGAAAAAAGAGCTTTATTGCCAAATGAAAATTCTGTTTTAATAACAAGTTTGAATTTTTTGTACAGAAAAAAAACAAACAAACAAACATCCAAATATTTCAAAACAAACCTGACACCTGTCTGTCTTTCTTTCAACTGATATATTTTGTGGAAAAAGCAATACTTTTTAACATTGGAGATCATGAGCTCTCTCATTTGCATAAATACATCTTCTGTTAGATATCAGTACAGGAACAATTCATCATGTAAGACATAATCAGCTGATAAGTAAACAAGTTGGATCCTTCACTGCCATAATTCAGCAGACCCACCTGAGTTTAGTGGCTCTCCATCAGTTTACATCATCTTGAGATGTGGCTCTGTTGAAGCAGTGATCCTGTAGAAAGGTGCAGTCCTCTGCTGAAGGTCCAGTGGTGATAGATAGGCTTGGTCTTCCTCTGAGAATCCAGTGGAGAAGGCTGCTTTGGTGTCCCAAATCTCGGGATTTTATCCAGGTAGAGAGGCTTGGCTCCTCCCCCTGGATGGAGCATTTCCCAGTGGGATGATGGAATTTTATCAGTGGGATTCTGCCCATTAGCAGATGATGTCTCCCTGGATGGAGGATGAGTCATGGAAGAGATAAGAAACTGCTCTGGCTGATTTCTTATCAGCTGGCCTATTGACAGAAGATTACACCACCCCCCACCCCAGTTCCAACAGATGCTGATGGAATACCTTTTTTTTTATTACATTTTGCATTGCAAACCCTGACAGGTAGGAACACAAGCCAAGTCCTAACCAATCCTCCATTGCGTTTCCCCCAGTTGTAGATGACAGCAGAAAGAAAATAAGGGGGAGTGAGCTCATGCACAGAGGCAATGCATGTGAGACTGTGTACATGAATAATCTCTTTTGTGAACCCACTAGTAAACACGGATACAAATGAAAAGTAGGTGCCTGGGCTGAAAGACAGACGGTCTTTCAGATAGACACTGCTCCTCTGACTTCCTCTCTCCTTGTCTGTCTGTGTTTGCTCGGGGGCCAGCCACATGGTTGCCTTTCAATAATTCAGATGCGGTTTGCTCGCATGGCCAGTCCCGCTTGTCACATTTTTTCACCTGATCACAAGTTCATCTCTCTGTAAATGAAGCAAGGCTTGTAAGGAGTTGCAGTATCTTTTATTAGACTGGCTGATACTGTGGGCAGGAGAATGGAGGGCAATAAGAAGAGTTTGTGTGCCTGAAAGCTTCATCATTTTCTTAATTATTTCAACTGTTCTAAGAAAATATATTACTTTCTCCAACAGCTTGTCTTGCTGATTTCCTTAGATTGTTGTGACCATCTTTTCTGTAACTTCAATGACCATATATTAAATTTGTGTGAACCAAGTGCTGCATCCCTTCTAAATGCACACCTCCACTGACACCCATTTTAATTACTACTCATGCATACCACACTTCATGAGTATAAGGGAACAAAGAAGATTTATTAACATTTGAGTAAAGACACTTTAAATAATTGCTTGTCACTTCAGGGTTCGAACCATCGATCTGACCATTTGTACATGAAGATGTTAGAGCTAAAACTGTTAAAAAGTAAAGATCAGTAACAAAAATTAACTGAATAGTAAAATAACTCAGTGTGAGTCGCAAGCACTTTTTCCTAGTGCAATATGCAATGCACCACTAATGGCCACTGTTCTTTGCAGTTTGTATTAGGAGAGCTTGCACTAGGAAGCTCAATAGCTGCATCACTTTTAATCTGCTTTTGCTTAAAAATTATTATGCTTTGCTTCTTCACATGCCACTCTTCAAATGAAAGTTTCAATGATTTCACAATCAGCAAAGTCAAGGTATTATCTTTGCCAACGTGATTGTAGAATTGGCACGGAAGTGAATATAATGCATATAGAAGCTTCTGGAGAGTGATCTGAGTCACACACACACATAGGTGCAAGCTACTACAGCTCTTCTGGGTAGTATGAACCTCTTTGGGGGTTGTAGATTGCTGTGTACAAGAGACTGAAAAGAGCCAAAACAAATATTAAGGATGTTGTAAATGTCATAATCACCTGTATTTAACAAGACAAAGGTCTCTTTCTCCTGTCTCTCACCTCCATTTTTTCTTCTCCTTTTCTCCTTCCCTGGTCTAAGTGCTGTGCAGTAGGAAGGGTTCCCGTTCCCACCTCTGAGCATCTCTTTCTCAGTCCTAAGCACTCACAAAAAAAAAAGACTGTGACTGTCTCCACAGAGATCAGTCCTTAGAGTTTAAGCTAATAACGTATTTTGGAATTAGAAGGTTTGAGTTCATTTCACTTGCCTTTAGGATGCAATTGCTTTGTGTTTCCAAGTTTTTGTCTGTAACCATGAAGAACAGATGCTTTTTCAATTTTTAGCTTTTTTTTTAAAGAAAGCTGAGGGTCTCCTTTAGTGTCTCAGTAGTTTAAGTAGTGTGAGGAAGCAGAGACAGCTCTGATTTCTGAGGTCTTGGCTCCCACTCCTTGCTTTACTCATTACACTGATGTTCAGCAGAATTTAAGATGTCAGTAACAATTAACCTATCTCTCCCATTAGCAACTCCAAGACATCTCTTGGGTTGTCCTTTAGGTCTGTAAAGATTTATTCTTTTGTTCCAATCCCATCTCTTATTATGTATGAATATTTATACATATATTTCATCTGTTTTGCTCTCCTGTCTTGCCTTGGGTTATATTTTTTTGCTTGGTGCTTTCCATTTTGATTGAGGTGGTGACTAGATGGCCCTCATCTTCCTCTTGGTTCAAAGAACAATTCATTATTTGCTCATGTCTGGGGAATGAATGCCTCTGTATGATATGTTGGGAGACAGGGATAAACATCCCTCCTGGCTGATTGATAGTCTTATTAAAGATTGCAGTAGGTGAAATAATCCCCTGTAGCTTCATATGGGTAAGTTCCCTTTCTCTTTTCCCTTCAGACTGGCTTTAGGGCATGCCTGGGACTTGGCTTATGCTCTGTCCAATCTTAGAGCATAATTTAATTAGCCTTTATTGAAAGCCATTAGCATTGATCAATGGTGGCATACTTTTTTTTACTGAGAAAGATGACCAAGGTGTTTATCCACTAAAAACTTGCAAATGCAAGTAGAGTTTGATAACTTGTTCCCATCCTTGCTGTCCTTTTATAGTAAGTTTAATCAATACACAAAGATTTTGAGCTTTTAGTTGTTATCTGCAATATGCAGGAGGAGGAAGAAACGGGGGTGGTAGCTTGATTCCCCAGTTTTGTATTCCTTCCTTGAATTTTGCACTTTGCTTACATATTGATCTCCTCTTGAGAGAACTTTTTTGCACATTTTCTCACCCTGTGGTCCATTGCCGTTTGCATCCTTGGCACTGTCAGTACATTCAGCTTTGTCCTCTTCTTCCTTACAGCCCTACCCTCTCCCACACCACCCTGGCTACAGGACACAACCTTCTGGTCTCTATCCCTCTCATTCCATAAATCCATTCTATTCATTTTTTCCAGACAGGTCTCAGGGACATTTCTCATCCCTGACTGAATGTCCTTTCTAAATTAATAATTAGAGAGCAAACAAAATGTGTATATAGCCTGCAACGAGTTCAGGTAGAGTAGGCTGCTGATTCAAAGCATGTGAAAATCAGTGTGGGCCCCTCCCTTCTTGATCAGGGCTTGATGCTACATTCCTGATCCCTCCTATAAAATGAACTTTTTTTTCTTGTAATGTGCTGCTGCAATGCATATAATAAATTAGATTATAATCCCCTCATGGGAAAGGACCTGTCTTTTTGATATGCCTGTGCATTGTTGATCTCACAGTGCATACACGTCTTTGCACAGCCTCACCTCCCGCTTATATCCAGTGCACCAGCAGGATATCAGAATGAAACGAGAATAGAAGTGGAGAATATTTTCCTAATTATTAGCATGCAGATAAGCCACTTTAATTAAAGAAATTATATACCCTGTTAAAAAAAGAAAGCTTCTCTATCAGACTACACTCTTGTAATGGCTTTGTGTTCGTGCAATTAGGACCAAATCTTGAAGCCACCGAAGCCAACGGTGGCCCTTAATGGGATTAAATCTTCATTTGTGGGGTGATGGGCTAGATGATCTCAGAGGCCTTTTGCATCTTGCGCTTCTCTAATCTCACTCAGGGTGAACGATATATAATGGAGAAGAGAGCTTGTTTTGAATAAACTGCATTAAATGTCCACATGTATTTCCTAATGCAGGTTAAGAAAGCCCCAGCCCTGTGTCTCTGCTGGCATGCGTGCCCCTCTTACAGAGCAGGTCTCTCCCGTGCTGCAGACAGCGTACAAGCTCGTTGATACCCCGCAGGTTTCTCCGGGGTATTTATCTCTGTACTTCCCGAGATCCTCTGGGAAAACTCCCCAGCCAGCGCTAATCAAATTGAACCACTGTCAAGACTTCCTGCAAAGCTTCGAGGAAACATTTCTGAATATTAGAGGTACAGAAGAGGAGAGTAGAGGTTGGGGGAGGGAGGCAGTACAGTTTTAGAGCTTAAGTGGATTACATAGCTGCATAACCCAGTTATAGGTCCATGGACTCAAGTGAGCTGTTTTTTCCCCTCCTCTGGCTGTCTGCCTGTCAGATAGCTCCCCTGACAGGCAGGCTTTATTAACCTCCCACGGCTGGCTCTCTCAGCATTTCTTATTTTCCAGTGCTTGCATCTCCTAGCAGCTCATCTCAGCCCTTCTTGTATCTCTGAGCTCCCTGGGGTCCTTCCTTTAGCTGCACCAGCTGTCGGCACCCATTGAAGTCTCCTCACCAGCCTGCTCTGCCAGCCTTCACCAAACCTTGATCTCTGCCCACACAAACCCCAGGTAGCCAGCAATAGGTGCATGATTTGCCTCAGATCAGGACACCTACGTTTGAAAGGTAACTTGCTCCCTGACTGTCTTCTATTTTAAATCGCTAAAAGGGCTACGTTAAAAATAAACAATCACCTGTATACCAGTGTTGGCTGGTATGCAGGAGCAGCAAGTGCCTGGTGCACCTGGATGCATTCATGTTTCCCCACTTTGCAGGAAAGTTGGGGGTTAATGAGTTAAGATGAACATGTCTGTTCAGCCTGAGCCCTAAAATGTCCCCTGGAGACTGAGGTGTGAGTCTGACAGCTGCTGGGGACAGCACCACTGCCACAGAAAATGCCAGGCCACCCTTCCTCAGGGGTGCTTTGTCAGGAAGGGTGGTGGCAGGGATGTTGCTGCCTGAGGGACTCTGAATGGGATACATCCAGCCTGGAGGAGGGAACATAGCCAAAGGATAGGGTGACCCAACTACAACCCAGTAGGGGCAAGAGCTGAAATCCCAATATATGCTGCAGGGCTTCAGTCTCCCTCCCTTACAGATATAGGAGAGAAGCCAGCCAGTGTGTGTATCCAGGGTTTAAAATGTCTGCATGGCCTTATGAGAGACAGAGCTCTGTGTCTGACAGCAAGCTGAAATCTGCTTTCCCTCTTTCCTTTTGAGGCATTCACCACTGTCACTGTGTTTTTGCTTTGCTGACACAGCTGGTGGCTTGTCTGAATCTTATTCAATTCTCTGGGCTTTACAGCTAAAAATGCTGCAGGTAGACTCAAAAAGTCACTGCTTGGTGTCCACCATCTGTGTGTCTCTGTTGCTCCTTTCTGCCCTCAGCCACAGCCCACTTCCCTTCCCCTCCCGGCCGCTGTGACACATCTCTATGGGACTTCTGCCCAGTCTTACAGGAAAGGATGGTTTTCCAGGGCTGACTGTAAGAAGCTCATGTATGAGTGGCCCAAGGCCATGAGGGGTAACAGAGAACAGGAGCAAGTGCCACTTGTTCTGATTAAATACTGCTCTGATGCCTTGAAACTGTGTTGCTGTGCTGGCTGAGGTGAGGAGCGCCACAAAGGAGGGCGCTTGGCTGCTGGCGGTGAGGCAGCATCCCTGGGCATTGCTTTGTGTTCTGGTCTGAGAAGCAAAACCAGTGAGACACTCCAAGTCAAAAATACAATTTATTAGGAAAAGGGAAAATAAAACAAAAAGGAAACACTATACATGCAATAAGGAAAAAGAAAATCACTGACAGAGTCAGAATACAACCTGGCACCCTGCTGGTCAGGGTGTTGGCAGCAGTCCAGTTGCAATGGTGGCTGCAGTCCTCCTGGAGTGGCAGATGTGGCTCTGTTGGAGCAGTGATCCTGGAGAAAAGGTGCAGCCCTCTGCTGAAGGTCCAGTGGTGATGGATGGGCCTGTTCTTCCTCTGGGAGTCCAATGAAAAAAGGCTGGACTTCCAAGTCTCAGGTTTTCATCCAGGTAGAGGGGCTTGGTTCCCCCCTGGATGGAGCATTTCCCAATGGGATGATGGAAGTTTATCAGTGGAACTCAGTGGCCCGTTAGCAGAAGATCTATCCCTGGAGGGAGGATGGGCCATGGAAGAGATAAGGAAACTGCTCTTGATGGTTTCTTATCAGCTGGCTTATCAACAGAAGATCACATCACTCCCCCCTATCCCAGTTCCAATGGATGGTAATAGAATAACACACCCCTGATTACATTTTACACTGCAACCCATGACACTTTTTTAGTGAGGGGCTTTGAGAAACCTGGCTTAGTGGAAGGTTCCCCTTCCCACAGCAGAGAAGCAGTGTTGCCCACAGCAGCATTCCTGCTCACGGCAGGGAGGTTGGAACTGTGGGATCTTTAAGATCCTTTCCAACCCAGGGCATTCTGTGATTCTGCCATGAGAGGTTGTGCTGCTTCTGGGGCTGGACACAGCTCACCCACTACCAGTGCAGGTGCTGCAGGCTCTGATCCTTTGTGTCTGTAGAAAAGAGGGATCCTAAGCAGCGTGCAAACAATATGGCAGCCTGGAGGTTTGCTGATAGCAGGACTACCAGCAGCATCTTTGGGCTCTCTGCCAACACCTAAATAATTGGAAGTGTTACTTTCTTCTAGAAGTAAAACTGGCCTTTGTGCTGCTTTGTCACAGCATTGTATTTTTTGCTGTCAGACATGAGCAGATAAAACGTATATTTTAAACCCTTGAGGAGAATAAAAAAGTTGGTAGTTCTCATGGCTTTAGCAGGGTTCTTATGACAGTGTATGTTGCTTTTTTTCACAAAGATCATATTCTAGAAAAACGTGAGTATTTGAGGATCTCAGGGGGTTTATTAATATTTTTTCAGTGTTTTTAAAGCTTCAGACATGGAGGAACACAAAGAACTTGATACCAGTTTAACCTAATGAATCAGAAACCATAATTCAAATAATAATAAGCTAACAAATCTATTTTTAAACTCATTATTTAAGTCACTGTCATGATTTTGATAGGGCCTGACATGATTTTCCAGCATTGGGACTGGTAATAAAGCTTTTGTGTACTGATTTGAATGGAAAATCCTTTGAAAATCCTCCAGCTTGCTTGCCTTAGTCAATACTTAACAAGGACTCAGCCACAGCAGCAAAAATATCCACCAATCATTACTTTTTTTTTTACTGTCTCTTTCTCTTCTCTCATGGCAAAAAATCTGACACCCAAGAGTCATGATTTGTTGTAGTCCCAGGTTCCATTCTGATGAACTGTGGTGCAGGGGTCCTTGTACATGGGAATCCAAGGAATCCGAACAGAGGGCAAGAGCATCCCTGTGCCAGAGTTTTCCATAGGGCTAAGCAAGGACTGAAGAGAGGAGAGGGTCAGATCTACACAGATAGCTTGGGCTCGTGCTACAATTACTCCATGTCCTCATAAAGCTGTTCTGGGATGAACAGGAGTCGAAGGTAGGGTGAGCTTCAAGGTTGCAGAGAGGGCCAAGCCATGGCACAGAGCCTCTGTGCAGCCTCCTTCAGTCCTGGCGTGGGTACATGAAATAAATTGCTTGTCAGTGGCTGTGTCCGTGGAGGAGTGGGAGAATGCCAGCTGGTCCCTGTGGTATTTAATTTCTTCTCCGGAGCTGAGCGAGGCGAACATTTTTGGGATGAAGCAGCTGAAAGCAGGAAAGACAAAGTGCCTGCTGCCCCCAGCCCCCTGTGCTGCTGCAGGCTGGATCCAGATATCAAACCTGGTGGGAGACAACTGCACTGCTTTTTTATACCCCTAGATGCCACACAGTGTTTCCCAGCTCATCAAAAGTATCTGGGAACAACTGAAGGAGCAGCAGGCACTGAGCAAGCCAGACCCTCTCAGTGCTATTTTGAGGCACTTGGCTTGCTGGCCAGTGGGTATGCTGCTATTTTTCTAATACATGAAAACAAACACATGGGGAGATATATATGAAAAAAAAAAAAGGTGACTCATAAGAGAGAATAGCCTCATTTTGTCATTAGAGGAGGATAATTTGCCACATATTTGTATCAATATTGCAAATGTCTGCACAAAGCTGCACTGCCTCATCACACGCTTTGGGCTACGTGTGTGGCCACAGCCACCTGCAGCAGGGGGACAGGAGAGGGGCCACACTCAGTGGCTGTTTGACCCTGATTTCATCTTTTTGAAGAGGGCTGCTGCTTGGCCTTGAATCTCCCAGGAAGTGATTTGACATTTTGAGTAGAGCTTGGCCTTTTCTTTCTCGCATTAAAACGGAAGAAGATGATGTTTTATAGGTCTGTTACGTCAGCATGTATGCACCCATCTGTAGAGAATGATGTGAATAGCTTTTTGTATGACTGCTGGACACACAACTGTCAGGAAAAAGATTACATGAAATGAAATCTCAGACAAAAAATGAATGGCCTTGTATCATCTAAATAGGTGTGCTCACTCTCAGGTTAATGATAACACAAGTAATTGTATTGGGTTTGTGTAGCAAGGCTTTGGTAAGGAGGGCTACAGGAGTAGCTTCTGTGAGAAGATGGTAAAAGCTTCCTCTGTGTCCCATGGAGCCAATGCCAGAACCAAGATGGACCCACCACCAGTCAAAGCTGAGCTCATCAATGATGGTGGTAAAACCTCTGGAATAACATCTTTAAGGGGGGAAAAACTGCTGTGCAACAGCACCTGGGAAAGAGGAGTGAGAATATATGAGAGAGACACCAGGAGGAGTAAAGGAGATGGGGGAGCAGGTGCTGGAACAGAGACTCTCCTGCAGCCCATGGACATCTGTGGTGGACCAGATACTCACCTGCAGCCCCTGGAGGATCCCACAGTGGAGCAGGTGGATGCCCAAAGGAGGCTGTGACCTCATGGGGAGCTCCACACTGGAGCAGGCTCCTGCCAGGACCTGAGGCCTCAGATGCAGAGAGGAGCCCAAGCTGAAGCAAGTTTTCTGGCAGGACTTGTGATGCCATGGGAACTCACACTAGAGCAGCCTGTCCCAGAAGGATTTCACCCCATGGGCAGGGACCCACACTGGAGCAGTTCATGAAGAACTCCAGCCTGTGGGAGGGACTCCACACTCGGAGGACGAGAGTGTGAGGAGTCCTCCCCCTGAGGAGGAAGGAGTAGCAGAGACATTTGATGAACCAACTGCAAACCCCATTCCTGTGCCTCTGCACCATTGTGAGGAGGAGAAAAAACTGGGAGTGAACTGAAGGTGTTTTAAGATTCTGTTTTTGTTACCCACTCCCCTAGTCTGATTTGTTTGGTAATAAATTAAATTAATTTTCCCCAAGTCAAGCCTGTTTTGCCTGTGACAGTAATTAGCGAGTGACCTCTCTTTGTACTTAATCCATGAGCCTTTTGGTGTACTTTTCTCCCCCTGTCCAGTTGAGGAGGGGTGTGACACAGCAACTTTGGTGGGTGTCTGCTGTCCAGCCAAGGTTAACTCACCACACTGTTAAATGAAAAAGAAAAATCTTTCTTACCCTGAAAATATCTTTGACCTCTGCCCTTCTGAAGGAAAAGTGATTTGTGATGAAATAAAATTTCCTTAAGTGACTTAGGAGCCTCAGATCCGTTTGTTAAATCTCCTGACCTATTTACTTAGAAAAATCTCATCATAAGGCTGTATTTTTTTCTTGGCTTTCTGAGGCAGAGATTTTGGTGGCAGCTTTTTCTGAAACAGAACTAACGCCAACTATCTGCACATATCTGGAACTCATCAGCTCTACTGCCAGTGGTGTGCACACCATCTATTAATGACAAAATGAATGAATTAATGTGAAAAAGCTGGATGGGGAAGAACTGTAAACTCCTAATCCAAGCCTAGAGCCCTGCCAGGATGATTACAGAAATAGAAGGGATGGCGCAGTTCCCTGCTCACTCCCTGGCACTGCTGCTGGGGGCAAAACCAGGGCACTACCTTTTCATTAGGACTCTTCTCTACTTCTTCCCTTCTCTTAAGAGAAAAAAATAAACGCCAGTCACAAGAATACATTTATGAAAAATCAGAAAATATAAAGAAGCAAGAGCTAAGCATCTCTTTGGCAACAGTAGAGCAAGCTTTACACTGGCATTTCTTACCCAGAAGCAAATTCCCATTATTTCAGGGAAAAAGCAGTTGGCAGCTTGGTCTGGCTCACTGAAGAAACAAGCAGACAAATGTTGTTGAAGATGGGAATCCCCTGGTGCCCTGGCTAGCCCCACCCCCACGGTGCTTCCTCCTGTATCTTGTTTTGAGGAAAGCAGGTGGCAGTCGTTCAAGGACCTTAAAGATCCGCTTCATTTCAGGTGCCAACTGTGAGATCAACTGCTCCCTGCTCACCCATTTGCAAAGCCCCAAGTGGAAGAGGAGCCTTCGTTGCAGGAGAGTGCTACTGATCCTTCCGACCAGTGCTCTGTTCTACAGCAGCTATGGCTTTGCTTGTGTCCTGTTAATTTAGTTACCACAGTAGGAAATTATCTCAAATCAAATTGCAATAGCTGCAGGCAAGAGGGCTGCCAGCAGGGAGCTGCCTTACAACCAAGCTTGAAAGAGCTCAAAGGTAAAGGCAGGTTCAGTAGTGACAAACAGGGAGCAAAAAGCACCTCACTCTGCCTCCTGTTTCCTGAAACATAATGTTTTCATGAAGAATAAAAGAAAAAAAAGGTGCCTTTCTAGTGGAGCAGGTGTGTTAGGGGTCGGTGGTGTGCCAGAGCAACTGGCAGGGTGGTATACCAAAGCTCAGAGAGCTAGGATGATGATGCAAGGCGGAGGAAAATGAAGTGGGACAGCATTGCTGTTCTTTTCTGGCAGCAGAAGAGAAAGATCATTGAATCAGCCAGAGCTGTGTAAGACATGGGAAAAACTGACACCAGGAGTGCCAGGATCACAAAACCTGGTTCTGTAAGAAGCAGCATTCTATGTCCTGTGCTCAGACACAGTGAGAGATGACAGGGCAGGGCACTATTACAGTTCTTAGGGACCCACTGTCACATCTGGCTCTGACACACCTGGTTTCCAAAGGATGCAGGCTGATCCTCAGCAGACCTTATCAATGGACATCTGTTGTCAACGCAGACCAGAGGGATGTGGGAATGTGCAGGCATTGCTACCAGCCTAATGGACAAGTAGGGGACCCCATACACCTGGGCAGCCCTTGTCACATAAAACTATGTCCTTCTGCCTTGTCGTTGGTCTATTCCAAAAAGAGCACATTTTACAAAAAGCACTCCCTGGTGTCAAGGTGTTCCTTTGTGTTTATGTTTGTAGGGAGGGTAGAGCAGAGACTGAGTGCTGAGAAAGGAAGGCAGGGCAAGCAAACTTAAATGTGCTCAATGCCTTGCATGGACTAAGAAACGAGATTTTCATGTATTTTCTGTCAGAGTTGTGTTGCCAGCATCTCAGATGGCCTTACAGACACAGAGTGGTGAGAACCACTTTGGACACAGTAAGGAAGAGAACTGCTCGCGAACGCCTTGGGGATGCTCGCCTCCCTTATCTGCAGGCCAGAGCGTGTGCCCCTCTCACCTCACTCCCCACAGGGATATGCGGTGGTGCTAAAAGCCCTGCGTGCTTTTCCAGAGTGCCTCTCTCTGTCGGCTGAAGCGCCAGCCCGTGCAGCAGTGCCCCCCCCTCGCTGTGCGGAACGCGGAGCCATTCTCCGCACGTCTCTGCGTGTCTGAGAGCCCGGCACGGCACACACAGACACACAGACACACACAGACACACAGAGCAGGGCTGCTCTGCCACCCCAGCCATCCTCTGCGCCGCTCTCCGCAGCCCTCCGAGCGCAGGACCCCGGGCGCCTGCCTTCAGATCGCGCTGACATCGTGACCGCAGAGGCAGCGCCTGCTCCCCCTGCACAGAGCGGGAGAGAAAGGAGCAATTTCAGGCTCTGCAGTGAGTGGATGACTAGTGCACATATTGGTAATAGCACCGTGCCGGGGTCTCGGTGTGATCTTCCTGTTGCTCATTTGCTGGCAAGTGTGAAATGCAAATCCCTCCGGGCTTCTGTCTCCGCTCAATATTCACAGGAGCATGAAGGCTCCTGCGCGAAGGGGAGGGTGAGAGCCGGCAGACAGCAGGGAGCTTTGTTTCCTCCTTTGTCTAGAGTTTACGGGTTAAAAAATCTGCTTATTCGCCTGGCTTTGCAGGGGATGTCAGCTCACCGCACCCGCCCTGAACCCTGTCTCTGCCCCATCTTGGGGGCTGGCGTGGGCCAGCAGGTTCTAATTTGAGTGCCGGGGCCGTTGCAACAAGGCTGTGGCTCCAGCGAACCCGGGGATGGCGGGGCAGGCGGGGGTCTCAGGATACAGGAGGGAGGAGCCCCGGGGCGAGCGCGGCTCGGAGGGCTCAGAGCATTTACCCCCGCCCAGGACCCGCCGGGCGATGGTTCCCACCCGGCCCCTTTCCTGCGGTGTGATGGTTCCAGTCCAAACCCAGTCAGATCTCTGGAAATGGCAACTGAGACACTTGTTGCCATGGTGATCCTTAATAGTTCTGACTCAGATGTAGCGTTGCTACGGCAACCGCATCCGCAGCCTTTGGGAGGCAATGCCGGCGCATTTTTTCTCTCGTAGTGGGAAAGGGCTGCGAATCCCCATTTTGCTCACCCCTTGCTGCAGTGCAGTGACGAAGCTTTGGGGCTGTTTTATTATTCCCCTAATGAACGGCGATCCTGATCCTTCACCAAAGGATCTGCTGCTATTCTGCTGGGTAAAAGTGCTCTGGACCGCCCCAGCACGGGCCCAGAGTCTACACCATATGGCCACCCGAGCCTCTGACATTCTGCGGCTCATCAGAAAAGATNGGGGGGGTGGAGTGGGGTGTGGTAGTTCTGAGATGAAGCGCGCCTGTGTCTCTGACAGGCGAGACAAAGGCAGAGCGCATGTGAGGGAGTGGCCGTGCCCGTGAGGAAAGGAGCGGATCTGTGTGCAGGGAGCGTGTCCGTGGGCATGGCTACGAATGTGAATGGGAGAGGAGCTGGCGGCAGAGGAGCCGCGAAGCGGAGCGTGGGTGTGCCCCCTCCGGGATGGGAGAGGGGACGCTCGGCTGCCCGGGCTTTTGTTTCCGAGGGCGCGCCTGCACAGGCAGGGGCAGGACCGGTTCACGTCATGAAGAGCTGCCTGAAGACTCGCTCACATCGAGCTCTGTCACCCGTGCAAAGTCAGCCACTGACACACGTAATGCCTCCGAGGCACTGGCGTCCCAAAGGGGAGGGTAAATGTAGGGGAAGGGGAGTGTATATTAAGTTTGCTGTTGCAAACCTAGGAGAAAAGACTTCTGCAGCACTAAATAATCCAGCCGAAGTAATTTCATGGTATCTGTTTATGGCAGAGTCAGGTGGGAATGAGGAGACATGGGAATTCTACATGTGGGTAATTTTGGACCTACCGAGCCAAGCCCCTGTACTGAAATATCTGGGCATGGATCCCAAGGGAATCGATCAATGCTCATCCTGAGTCAAATGCCTGACTGCTCAGTCAGGCAGGAGGAGTCATGGGAGAGATGCTGAAAGCTCCCAAGGCTTCTCAGGGGTTTCATAAACTTTCCCTCTGTTTTTTCCAACTTAACAGAGAATCCCACTGAGCTCTCTCCTGCCTGACATTCTGGTTCTTCCAGACACCTTTTTGCACTGGTAGGAAATGGTTGTATGTCCTGGAGCAGACCTTCAGAGAAACTGGGATGACTGAAGGAAGGAATAACTTACAAATTCACCATGAAGATGAGAGATAATTTTCCTGCAAGTAACAGTGGGTCTGGGGAGGATTTAAAAGGGGCAGATGCAAAAGATAAAGGATGTTGCTAAAGAAATGGGCCACATCCTGCAATGGGAGAGTGTCCAGCGTGACTCTTGTGTGCCTGGCTTAGGCAGGTGAGGTGAGGACAGAAGCCTTATTGACAAGGGTAAGTTAGTAAGCGGAGAAAATTTTGATTTGTAGCCTGATGAGTATAAGCCAACCTTTAAGAGGTTGAGGGGAACACAGACATGAGAATGAAAACTTTGGAGAGGTCCAGAATGGAGGAAGGTATCTCAAAGTCCCTGAAGTGTACACATGAAGGTGACCTGCAGGTTAAGTTAAAATGGAATAAAAGAGCTGAATTAAGGTGTGAGCTGTGAGGGCTCCAGAAGAGAGAGGCTCTCAGGAAGTGGATGAACCTGTGGTATGTGCAAGATTTCAGGAAGAGAAGTCTTGGGACTTGGTAAACAGCAGGGCAGAGCTTCTGCATGAGCAGTTTCTGGGCTGGAAGGTGCTAAAACGTGGACGGAGGGGCTCCAGGAACAAGTCTAAGGCTCTTTAGAGGTCAATATGGCCTGTCCAAGGAGTTGAGGGAGATGGGGAGCTGTGAAGAGACTTAACTGAAGAGACTTAGTCAAAGGGAACTTTTAAATATGTACAATGACTTGCTTGTCATGCAGAGAGAAACTCATCCCTGGATTAAGTCTAATGAAGTCAGTAGCTTTGACTTTAGCTGTGTCTGTTAGTTCCTCATGGAGGCAGAAGGAGGGGAGGCTGTGCCCTTTTGCCTTCCTCCCTAGAAGGAAGTGCCCATCACTGGGGTGGTGTTTGTCAGAGGCCACAGCCATGCCTGCACTGTCACATGTGGGCCTTTGTCACCTGTGATGGGCAGAGCAGCACCTGTGCCCTGTCACATGTACCTGCTTCAGAGCTGGGACACTGTGTGGTGGCTTGCCTCCATCTTGCAGCCATCCCTAAGCAATAAACTGGATCTGGATTTGGGTTCTTCACCCCACTGGGAAATCACAGGTCCCTCCTTCCCAGTGCAACTGGTGCTCATTCGAGTGACCATGTCTGGGTAGCACATTTTGACTCTGACACCTGCTGGCATCAAAGTGAGAGGAGCACCACACCAGGGGCAGCAAAGGCTGTTGGAAGAGTTCCTTGGATCTAAGACTAAATGAAGTGTAGGATTAAATACTGCAATGTTTTCATCTCTATTTTTGGCATGATCAATTACATAATTTCCTAGATACGATTTCTTGCCTGGAACCTGTAATAAAACATTAAAATAGGGCTGAATTACTGCTTGAAGTTTTGTTTATTTGGTTGGTTGTGGTTTTTTTTTTTTCCTTTTTTTTTCCTTTTTTTACGGAAAACAAGGGAAACTGGAGAGGACCATGTTATGACCATCCAAGTAATTTGTTGTTTATTTATCCAGACAGGATCTAATGTGCTAACCTCTACAGTCTTTGCTCACACCTAAAAGAAAATTATGAAGCCTTTGTAAGGACATTGGTGGCAGTAAATACTTGCCTTCCTTGTATGTCTTTGGGACAGCTCAGTCTCTCTCACAGAGCAGCAATTTTAATAAACAATAATTAGTGTAAAGCATGGAAAAACAAGATAATTATTGTTGAGCCATTAGTCTCAGGATCCAGCAATTACCAGGTGCATCAAGATTGTTTCAAAGAGAAAATCATGCTTATGCAGGGAAAGGGTTTGGGGCCTGATTGGGAAAGAAAGAACAATAGGCTGAAATACTGCAGCTGTCTTCTTTGTTGTTTCTTGCTCCTAAAAGCAATAAGTTGTTGCTCAGGTGTGCAGGTTCAGCCTGACCTGAGCTGCAGACCTTCTGGAAGGATTTGAAATGACCACCTAGGAAAAGTGGCTGATGATGGCTGAGGCACAGTACTGGGGAGACCCATGTGCTGGGCAGCAGAAGGAAAGAGGGGGTGGTAAGGCAAGGAGGAATGGAGGGAGGGCTGCCAAGGACAAAAGAGGCTGGTCTGGTGGCTTGGATGCTTAGTAGGGGTTTCTTCTTGCTCTTGTTGATGGAGATTTTGTTTAACAGAATCCCTGTCTACACAATAAATCTCCCCTAGAGCAAATGATAAAAAAAGATGCATAAGCAGACAGTCAGAAAACTTGATGCCTCCCATCCCACATACATTTTGTATCACACTGTAGTGAGGGTCAACGCACAAGAACCATGAAAATTTTGTTATTTTTTCTTCCTGTGCTTCTTAAGCAGTGATGTCCATGAGATTAGTGCTTACCTTGATTTAAAGTCTCATCAGAAGCATGACTTCCCCAGCAGCCCTGCTGCAGTGCTACTAAATGAAGCATGCCCTATTTTCTCAGCTGGGACTTAAACCTCTGCCCTTAGAGACCTGAGGGGTGGGGAAGAAAGATGGGGACAGAGTGATAGATATTGACCCACCTATCATGTCCGCTAAATTAAATAACCGGGCTTTGTTTTTTAACCTATTTAAAACTGTTACCGTTCTCTGCACAATTGATGTTTGTGGAGGTTGCCGAGGTAGCAGCACCACAGCTTGAGCCTCCCTTGCTCTGTACCTTCCCCCTGACTCACATTCTGCAGGTGACCTTCAAGTGTAAGGACAGACACTGTCTTAAGGAAACAGGAGAGAGAGGGAGAGAGAGCGGGGGAGGGAGAGAACATTTTCTCTGCCAGTTAATTGAATTCAGGTCTTCCCTTCCAGTTACACTGGAAAAGCCTTATTGCACTTTCACAGCGAGGAAACATTTGCTCATGGGGGAGCAGAACAGATGAAACCCTCCAAAGTCCCATTGCTGGAGATGTCAAAATAAATTTGGATCGCATCTGCTCTTAAACCAGAACTGACCACAGTCTATGGGAGAGCATCACTGTTTTTCGTGCTGCTTTACAGTAGGCAGCAATATAGCTCAGTGAATTATCCAGCCTGATGACCAATTTTTCAGTGAATCCTACGTTTTCCTTTTTCCTCTTCTCCTCAGCAAATCTGCCCCATACTGAGTCCCTAAGAAATCCCACTCATTAAAAAAAACCCTCCTTTGAGGGCCTGTTGTGACAGCCCTTTGAACTTCTATGCTGGGAGAGCACAATGCAGAGGACATAGAATTACAGGCAGTTAAATTGCCTCATTAAGAGAATATTAGGTCCTATTTGGTCTTTTTCTATCAAACACTTTTGAATACTTTATCCAAGCCAGTTTTATGTCACAGGATCCCTGCCATTTCCCCTGAGAGATTTTGCTTTACTCTCTTCTCTTTGCATCTGAGTCCTCACTAGGGCTGAATGCGAGGTGTGACGTGGAGAGGGCACAGCATCACAGCCATTCACAGCACTCCCAAGAAGAGTGTCTGGGGAGGACACTCTCCTTTCTCCACTAGAACATTTAGTACCTGTACATCACAGAAAATATCTTCACCTTTGCAGCTAAAGTTGCCTTTTCTCTTTTTAAATACCACAAAGGTGTGTGCATCCCCCCCTCCCCGACCCCACTAGGGTGTTGAATTTGGTTTGGCACTGCACCTCCAGCTAGGAACCACAGGATCTCCATTATTCCACTCCTTTTTCCTTTGCTGCAGGAATTTACCACAAGGAAAATTTTCTTCTTTCTTACCTGACGATTGCAGATTTATATTTCACAGTCCCAGACATGCGGACTTTCTAGACACAACATGCTTACACTTTACTCATATCCTGACATCTTCTCTCATTTCTTAATAATCTTTTTCCCAATTCAGAATTGCTCCTCTAATTTCAAGAGCCTTTGCCATTATATTTCTGTCTGTTTATGACTCTGGCCTCTTCCTTGGCCCTTACTCGTGGTTTTCTGCAGCTGGCAGTGCCGTACAAGCACCTGCTGCTTCATCCACTGCTCTGTCCTTTGCTGTCTCCTGTGTGATGCTTTGCCTTTTAACATTATTGTAACCTGTAGAAGAGCAGCTTACCCCAAACCAGCAATCTGTGTGTGCTTGTGTGCTTCTGACTGCTTTCTAATTAGGGAGACCTTAATTTATAACCTCCCATGTTCCCTGCAGTGTGCCCTGCAGTACTGTTTATCATCTCTCTGCCACAGCCAGGAGCTGTGCTGGCTTGCCCTCACTGAGGGAGCTGACTGCTGTGCTGGTTGGAAAGGTGCCTCAGCTGCTGGTGCAGGGGTGGGAGATGGGGGATGTTTTACACATGAGGTTACACAGGGTTTTCTTTTCCCCTGTTTCTCACAGCACACTGAAATGCTACTTCCTGGATTAGTTTCTGCTGCTTCCCTCCATCCAAAGAGCCATGTTTGCTGCCTGGTCAGCTTGAAAAATTATGCTTTTGTGCTACATACTGAAACACATGAAGTAGCTGATGGCCAGGATAAGAGTCAGACACTCAGCAAGAGTAAATTGCCATGGCTTCAGTCAAGTCAGTAAAGCTAATCCATTTTCTTCCAGCTGAGATTCAGGAGCATAGATTAACTATACTGTCTGGAATCAGCCTTGATTGCAAACCCAGGCATAATAAGAGATGTGGCTCCACTGACCCCCTTGTCCTGCAACGCCTCGAGCTTCTCCTCTGCACAGTGGGGCTCAGTGGCTCCTGCCCCTGCCTTCCTGCAGCTGTAGGAGAACAACTCATTCACAATGGGGATGAGCGATGAAAGGGGAAGGAACTTGCTGTTCCTGTGCTGAGATGCATGGCGAGGCAGCCTGGGTCCACAGAGACTCTGATTGATGTGACAGGGAGGGAGTGACAAGCCTGCTGATGTGCTAACAGCATTTTACTCCAGCAGTTCTTGCCAAAAAAATAAAACACCCTTGACAAAAACTACGCTAGCTCACTTGCTCAGGGCGTAGATGTACAGGACCTGAGAGCCACCACCTGATGTGAGTTATGATGCCTGGCCTTTCTCCAGGAAGATGGGTGTGATAACACTTGACAGGTCAGGCTCAGGGTGCTCTGTGCTCTGGTTTAATACAGCTTGGCTTGGCCTGTCTCTGAAGGGCTGCCACCCCTGACTGCCACCCGTGACTTTTAATTCAGTCTTTACTGCAGGTCAGGAGATGAGGAGTATGCACGTGAGCCTGCATACATAAAAATACAACACAAAGCAGCAGGGATTGGGGTTTTCCTTAGGAAATATTAATTTTTCTTGTCACTCATAAAAAAAGCATTTTACTGTGACTGGAGTTATCATGCTGAATTTTGGAAGAAGGCTGCACAAGCTGAAAAGAGGCCAGACTGTTTGCTTAGCTGTAAGAGGAATATAAATATGTAATACCTAATTGCTTGTGATGTCCATCACCCTTTTTCAGTACCAGCCCACATCATCAGGGATCTTGGTGTGAGAGGACAATATTTTCTCTTTTTACATTTACCTGCTGTACCGTACACTTTTCGGTCATCACCTTTTCTGGGTTCCTAGAACTTTTCCTTATAATTTCCATGGTTAAACTTCTTTTTCTGAGTGGTGAAACAGCAATATCTCTTCCCCCGTATCTTTAGTAGACTTTTGGCTTTATCTTCTGTCATCTTTTTCCCTCGTTCCTGCTTGTGATGGCACAGGTCTCTGGGCAGCTGGGTTATGAAGCACATCGATAAATCTATGGGGCTTTTAAAGCACAGCTTATCTTCTGGCTGGTTATTTTTAAACCAAGTCTCTGCTTCCCTGCCCTGGTTCACAGTGTTATGGTGCAAGTGCAAGAACCAGCTGTGAGAAAGCAAGAATACTTAATGTTCTCGTTGCTGCTGAGAACTTTGTCACATGAGGGCCAAGTGACAAAAATGTTTATTTTCCTCCTCCTCTGTGTGCCAGTGCAAAGTGGGGCGGCCTCAGCCAGAAAGACCAGCAGTAGCCTAGTTCAGGGTAGCTTAGTCTGGTGTCTAAGCCCTCTCTTTGGGAGTGGAAGCAAGGTGGGCTCAAACTGGAGGCTGATGCCGTGTCAGTGCCAAGAGGATGCTGGTGGAGAGGGAGGGTAGCTGGCTGCTCCTGCCATAGCACCCAGCTCTTCCTTACTGTCCCATTTAGGAGACGAGCTTGCCAGTGAAAACTGGAAGTGTACCACTCTTCCCCCTACTGACACAGCCTCTTTCCCCTTAGTCTTATTTCATGTGAGATTATTCAGCTAATTCATCTTGAATTTGCTGATCATTTTGGCTCACAGGAAATAAATGATTCAGCAAAGAGAAAAAATTCACCTGCCTTCTTGCTGTCACATTTGCTCTACTCAGCTGCTGATGTATCAGTAGCAAATTCTTCTTGTCTGTGACAAGGTTAGACATAACACAAAAGCTGCCATCTGCCTTAGGAGGTTTTCTGTCTCAGGAGGCAATTTTCTTTGGGTTTTCCCTAATTCCACCAAAGTCAGAAGAGGGATTCTTGCTCATGTCTTGGGGCTACAGATAAACTCTCTTTCCTTACCATGACACCCTTAAAATCTATTGCATGAACTCCCCATCATCTGGGCTGAAGACATAGTAGGGAGGTCTTTCTGTTGAAATACACATAATCTGTACATTTTCTTCTTTGAAAACAGGACTGGTAGACCCAAGAGAAAATGATCCACCCCTAACTGCCCTGGTGACCTTTCCTTTCCTGTCCACTGACTCTTTTGTCTGGTCTGGCTTCAAATGCTGTGAACAGTGACGTTTCTGTCACCTTTCCTGGGCATTATTCCACTGCCTAGAAAATCCTGCTCTCACAGGTTACTCTGAAGTGGTATTTTCATTAATTTCATGTCAATGCATTCTCTTATGACCATCTGCTTGCTGTCCTTTAATACTCTAAATCATTGCATTGCTCGTGTTTCCATCTTTAAGGCTTGTGTAAGCCTTTAATCCTCTCCTGAAATTATCACTTGATTAAATTATAGGGAATGACTTTCTTTCTAATTTTTCTCTCTCTTTTTAACCACTTTTATTGTTCATCAATGAGCTTTTCTCTAATGTTGTCAATCTCTGCCTGGTTTTCAGTATCAAAAATACAATGAAGTGTTCAAAACACCACATAATGTTTTCTATTTATGCCAGAAAATTGTACATGGAGATAATTATTTCCTGAGATCAAGAAATAAATCTCTAAGCTCTGGCTTTATTCCTACTTGGTCTCTATATTTTTTCACCTCTTCCTCTTAAAATATGGACTATTAATAATATTAAATTAAATAATAAAATTAAATTAAATAATATCCCATCCAGTAAGATCTGAAGATCCTTTTGCACATTCTGTAAATGCCATACTGCCAAAAAAAAAAAAAAAAAGGGCAGACATCAAACATTATTTCAGGCTATAAAAAGGAGAAATGTAGCATGAGGGGCCATGGTCTGCTCTGTGGTGGTACAGTCTTGCTGAACCACTTAAAAGCCAGCATGGAAAGACACTGGCTATTTGGTGGGGACAGCAGAGGAGAGGAATAAAAATGATCTGAGGTCTAGAAAACACAACCTGTGAGGGAGGACACAAAGATTTGTGGTTGCTTGGGCTAAAGAAGACTGGTTCTAGAGGGAAGCAGTAGGAAAACAAGTCTTTAAATATATAGGAAATTGCTACTAAGACAAAGGAAATTAAATAGTCTTCTTTTCCACTGAGAGTATAAAAAAGAATATTGAGTTTAAATTGGAGTAAGGGAGACTTAGGCTAAACACTAGGACAAGTTTTTAGGCTAACAAAAATGTATGTGAGGTCAGGAATACATGGCGTAGGAATACCACAGGAATTGCCAGCACCTCAGAGTTTTCAGCGTAGTTGGAAAATCATTAGGGAAAGTTTATTCAAATACTGACCCTGCTCTGAGGCAGGGGGAGCACTCAATGAGCTTTTTTTCCCTATGGTCCTGAGGGCAGAAAATGAGTACGGAATGAGTACAGATTGCTGATCTTTTCACATCCCTCCCTCCTTTTAAGTAGATGCTCTGTGTGTGTATGCGAGTATGTGTGGATGCAGCTGATGTTTGTGTGAGAGAATGCTGTCTTCTCTCCTTTTCCAACAAACAATTGCCTTATCCTGACTTTAATTTACCCTTAGGTTAATGGGGCAGAAGTGGTATCAGGGAGAATAAGATGAACTTCATAGACTAAGGTTTGTTTCTCTTCTTCAGCACATCTGATCATAACTCCTTCCTACACTACACCTGAAATTAGACTTAGAATTATTCCAGAACTGTAGGTACTGGATCCTGTTGTGCTGATCTGTGAATAGAGGTGGAGAGAGAGAGGTGTTCACTGCTCACCCCTCAGCCCTGGAGCCAACTGAAGCATTTGCACCACCCTTCTTGTTGTTTGCTAGCATGAGATGTGTCCTGCTTCCACTTTGCTTTCCACTAACATGCCTGCCTGGTGCATCCTCCCACCAGGCTCTAAGTGAACAACCTCCAGCACAAACCAAGAGCATGTTGGAGCTGAAAGAACGCAGGAGAAAAGGCAAATGTCTTTGGGGCCTTTGATTTTGAAGCATACACTGGAGTTTAAGGCACATTTGTAAGCTCATGGTATATCACAGGTAGTGGCTGGCACCAGGATCCTTTGTGGCGATGGGCTTGGGCCCCGAGGTCCCTGCTGGGATTGAGCAGCTTGTCATAGTGGGTTAAAGAAGCAGTGTCAGTCCACAAGGATGGTCAAGAATAGCCATGAGCTAGACCAGCAGTCAGGATCCAGATATCCTGACTCTACCCTTTCATCTTGCCCACACCTCTCGAACTTGGATGTGACCCAGAATTTAAGTGAGCTCCTTTTTTTGAGATGCATGGGGATGGTTTAGTGGCTTTCTGTACTGGCTGGAGAGCTGTGCTCAGAGGTGAGCCAGGGTCCTTTCTGTGTTCTTACCAATGGCATGGAGAATTGTTGCTCCCACCAGTTGTTACTGGTGAGAGAAGCAGGGGCACTGAATTAAACTTACAGCTGAAATAGATCCATGATGTGGTTCTTTGAATATGTGGTTCACATGTGAAAATCTTTCCTGCAGGTGTTGTAGGTGCTATATTCTTGATCACATAAGCTTCAGAGGGGTTTGAACTCTGAGGCATAGAGAAGGGAAACCTAACAGAGAGTTATAGAGACATCAACAATGGCTCCACAATGAAAATCTGGTTGCAGTGTGCTGGAGGGAATTTTCGGGTTTTTTTGATATTCCAGATATGCATTTTATATTTGGTCTCTTAAGAACAAGCATCTTCCAAGTAGTTTGTTCCCTTCGGTGTTGGACCAAAGGGCCCTGCCTAGATGGACCTTTGATGTAACCAAGGACAGCTGACCGTAAGTTCTTATGTCAACTTGATTTGTAACTATCACATCAGAATTGTTGGTATGAGCTGATGTTCAGTGTAAAAGATGACACTGTTGGTTTAATCTGGGTGAAAGCTTCAACTGCGATTTCTGAATATGGACTGCAAAAGATCTGCTCCAAATATAAAATCCCACCTGTAAAATATATTAAAATTCTGAGCCAGAACTCAGCTTGTCTTTGGTGATTTTCACTGTTTCAGCTATTGCAGACAGCAGTTTATAAAAGGGGCCTTCACATGACATTGTAAATCCCACAGTGAGCTATTGCAAGAGTAGGGGAAAAAATGCATTAATCCATAGTAGTAAATTCAGGATCACACAACAAGCACATGCTTCCTTCTTGGGGCTGCCAGCTGTACATGGAGCTGCAAGTGACTCACTGTGAGCCATTTTACACTCTGCATTGCTTCCTCCCTTGGCTGATGGTATTGTTAAAGACCTTTGCACTTGCTAGTGACAGTCAGGTGTGAACAGAACTGACAGAGGACTTGGGTTGTGCCTGACCCTCCTCTGAAGTGTGATCAGAAAAAATGTAGCCAAAATGCATCATTTTCCATATCTATAGGGCTGCTTAATCTGCTTTTGAACTCTAAAAAGTACTTTAAAGATCTTTGTAAAAATCTTTAGCTCTTAAAATTTGAGCCTGACACATGAAAACCGACTTTGATACCACTTAAGGGAAATGCTCTGTAAACCCTCATGTTCCACACAAAGTTGTGTGCTGTAGGAAGCAGATATGACTTGTCTTCATAGGATTGGGATTTGCCCTCTTTGGGAAGGGGCTTTTCACACACAGTTTTTTTTTATCTTAGGTAAATAGATAGTGCCATGTTGTTTGTCACAAGCTGAGAATCAAGCTGTCCCCTTTGTGATTTCTTCAGCTATTCCTGGACAAGTCAAAGATGACTGCTCCCATTAGCAGCTTTTCAAAAGTTAGGTCCATGCTGTGCAGTAATGCTGCAGATTGATTGAGGTTTTTCTTTCTCTACTGCTCAAAACTTGTTTTGTTATTTATTTAATTTCTATTTGCTATTATTTGCCACTTTCCTTTGTATTTGATCCTCTGTACTTTATAAATGCACATAATCAAAGTTAGGTTAGAGCACAGATTTATGACGTGTGATCCTAAGTCATGCTCCTCTAGACAAAGCATTTTGCTATTAATCTTGCACAGAACACTTCTGGGAACTGAAGGAGTCCAGGCTGCTTCTTAGCTGATCTGATTGTTTGCTATTCTGCAGGAACACTGGAGAGCTGTAATAACCTGCTTATTGTGCTAGAAGATCAAGGATCTCTTAGGGTGATGGAGGCTGACCTGCCAGAGTGATTTCCTGTAGTGGCCAAGGCCACAATATAGCTAAGGACACCTGATTACCAAGCCTCTTTGTTTGTGACACTTAAGGGTTTTTTGGGGGGGAGGTTTCTTTCTTTGTTTGTTCTGTTTATCTTATGAGAAGAACACATGAAATTCTCTGTCATAATTGAAGTGTCTGACTGAAAGGGGCATCTGTGTTTACCTGCATGTGTTGCAGCCCAAAATCTTGCTCTCCTTTAACCTTGTTAAAAGCAACACAGGTTCCCAAAATAGTGCTCACATTCACAAGTCAACGACTTTAAAAATCAAAGATAGGTGTACCAAGTTCAGGATCAGAATGAAATCTGAATGTCTCAATAGATCTGTTCTCTTCATCCTCTCAGCACTCCTATGCGCCTGAATCAATAAGACTTAGATTAAAAAATGTTTTGTGCATTTTTAGAAATTTCTGCAGAAGATCTCAACAGACTTTGAAAATACAAGTGGTATCTTCCTGTGTCTTGTCATATGCACTTACAGGGATGGAGCTCTGAAACACACTTTTCCCTATACCCTTCAACGAGTCCATGGGCAGAGCAGTGCAGACCAGCAGTGCTACAGAGCACCCTTCCACCTCTAGAGTGATACACAAACTTTGCACAACATCTTAGAACATTTATATTTGTGTTCACTTTACCTCTACAATAAATATGAGCATTTTCTCCAACTTTCTGGAGGGGAGAATCCATTTTCCAGGGTATTTCTCAGAGCTGCACATACCCCTATCAAACTTGGATAAGTTTCTGGATGCACCAAATACAAACTGCTTTAAACCTGGCCTGGGCCTAGGATCTGTCTTACTGCTGTTCTTAATTTTAAAGAGCAGGAAAATGTAGTCTGGAAAAAAGATAAACAGGAACAGCTTTTTCACAGCTATTCAGCTATGCAGCTGTACAGTTCTCCTCCTGTGCTTTCCTGTACCACCCTGGGAGCCACGCTGCTTTCATAAGCCCTTGCTCATATCCCACCTGCATGCATGTCCTATTAGGTAGAGAGCAAGTTTGGTCTTCTGGACTGATAAGGAATGAGAACTTCTAGCAAAAGTGGAGAAGAAGCCTCCTTCAAATCACAATCTGAGCCACTACCTCTTAGCAGTGTTTAGAAATCTGTACTCTCCTGATGCAGTTTCCTAAACTCTACTAATCAAGATTTTTCATGGCAATGTTTTCTGTGGGACAGAAATGGAGATACATGGGAGAAGGCAGTGATGCAACTGGTAAATTACTTGAGTTTTCAGCCAAGGAAGAGAGGGACTGGACTGATGCTCTCAGTGGAAATTAACAATAGGGAAGAGTACAGTTTGAAAATCAGGAAAGTGTTCCTGCAGGTGAGATCCCAGGGCTGAGGAACAACCTTCTCCTGAAAGGAACAGCAAGATAAGCCTTTAGGTTTGTTTCACAGTGGGTGAGCACTTCAGACCCTAGAGGGACTTGCACCTAGCAGAAAATGGGAAAAGAAGTAGGCACTATTTCAAAATATGGCACTGCTGCATTACTTTTGCAGGCTTCCCTTGAAAAGCTGCATTACCAGGAAACTCCAAACTGCAGAGCATAAGCAGTGGCAAAATGAATTGACATGATTTCTGCTACCTGCCTATGCACAAATGACATCTATTGAGTGGCTGCCAGCCTAGGAAAAATGCAGCTAAATCCTACAACATGCAGTGGGCACAACCACTGCTACCTGTTACCGAGAGTGCAAACTTAATGAGGAAAGCTCATGTCTCTGAATGCCTTTGGAAAGAGATGCAGAACAAGTTATACCAGATAAAAGGTTTCTCAGGTTAAGGGGTGATCTTCACAGTGTGACAGCACAGAATCTTCCCATGGACCTACTTTTACCCCACAGTGAGATATTTGAAAATGGGCTAAGTGACTCCAAATGCAGCATGGAGAAAGAATGTGCACATGGGGCCATTGCACCAGAGTGGGTGATGCTCTCCTCAGGATCAAACCATACCTTTTTGCAATTAACTTCTCTGTGTGCTCATACTCACAGATACCAGGGTAGGATAGTTCAGTATGGATGATTAGAAATCTATGCAAAAAGTGCAGAAATGGAGAAAAAAAAATAATGTCCTTACAAACTATGCAGTCATCACATAAGAGGGAGGACCAGGGAGTTATATGGGGACAGCACTGAGTGAAACCACTGTTGTCTTGGAAACTCAAAGGGAAAAATTAGCATACAGAAGGGTTTTAGAGTGTTTTTCAGAGACACTCTACATACATACACACGCACCCAGCCACACACACACATATTAGCTATATAGATAGACAAATAGATAGATAGATAGATAGATAGATAGATAGATAGATAGATAGATAGATAGATAGATAGATAGATAGATAGATAGATAGATAGATAGTCACTCTCTTCTGCTTCTTTGCTGATGACTTTCTTGACCAAAGCCAGTCATTATAAGAATTCTTTGTCTGATTTTGAAAGTGAGAATAGGAATGAACCCCTACACTTTTCCGTTGGTAAAATGAGAACTGATCTTGTGTTAGCAATTCAAAGATACAGTTGTTACAGATATAGATCAATTAAAGAACATATAAGGATAAATAAACAGATCAGCTTTCTGATCCACCCCAAAGAAGAAAGGAAGGACAAGTGTTTTGGATTATGAAGAAGGAGAGCTGTGGGCATAACTTAAAGGCTCCTCCATGCATCTCAGTGAAATCTGAAACAGCCAAGACCACTCACGTGCCTCAAGTAGCTGGGATCACAGGAACTTGAGGCATTAAGTGATGAAGGAAGCTTAACAACCATAGCTCTTCCCACAGAGTCCTTCCTGGCCAGTAAAGCAATTTTCCATGTGCCGGAGGGGGAATGGCAGGAGGGACATGCAGAATACTGGCACCCTCTGACACACATTGAGAGACCTTGCCAGGAGGGATGAGCTTGTGGCCTCCTGAGGCTGAGAGTGCTGGCAGCATGTTTGTGTGTCTACCTGTGCATGCACAAAGCACGAGACACCACTCAACTTCTGCGGCTGAAGGCAGCTCCATCTCAGATGCCTCCTGGTCTTCTCTTGCACAGATAAGGTGCTATCAAGAAGAAGCAGTGGGACATTTGGTTCCTCAGCTCAGATGAGGCTCTAAACCTCAGCCTGCCAGAGGTAGGCATTGGCAGTGAAAGGAGGAAGAGACTCTGCCCAAGGGAGAAGACTGCTGTCTTTGCTGGTTGTGGTTTACTGAACAGGTAGAAAAACCTTTCCTTAGACTTTCCCTTCTGAGGAAAAATTTGTTTCCCTTTCCAGAATCTCAGGGAAATAGATTTTGTCATTTCCCTCTTGCTGTGTTGTGCGTTGGTTTGGGAAGGGAGCCAGCAGCACAGATCCCAGCTCTGACATATGCATACAGTCAGGCATGGGCAATGAACTCCTTTGGAGTCCATAAATATGGATTTTTTTTACTCCTCCCCATGACACCTCTCTTTGCCCATGGTGATATAGTTCCACAGTGCCCATAGCATCTAGCTCCTTTAATCCGTAGCCTGCAATTACTAAACCTGTTATTAGTGGCCTGGAGTTTGCTCCACCATTCTTAATGTGCCCATCACCTCTTCCCATACCAGCAAGAAGCTGTGGTTTTAAAACAGAATTAAGTCTTTTGGTATCCTGCACTGAGCTCTGTGTGGGCCTGTATCTGCCTTTGTCTGTACCAGCCTTGGTGTGTTGGGTCTGTGAGTGTCCACTGCAACTCCAGAGCTTGCTATGCCATTTAGCTGGAATCCCCTGACTGAATCCACAGAAACCTCTTGTTGTCTTTTTAGAGACACAGATTTTCTCAAACTGCAGACCTTATGAAAGGTCTTGGCTTGCTGGTTGAAACAACTCCCAGCATGATGCCTCCTTCTACTGTCCAAGCTTTCAGTTGTGGTTTGTTCTGAGTGGCCTGGCTGTAGGAGATGACAGACAGAGACAGTGTGAGACCAGGTAGCCTGTTATCAGAGGGCAATATGCAGCCCATTTGGAGTCTCATCTACCCTTGGAGAGTAACTTGATGGACATGATAGGTTTTCTTGTAAGGACATCATACACTGGTGTCATGAGAACTACAATCCTGGTGGCTGCCTCACACCGGCAGCCCAGCTGCACAACACTGGTTGTGTGAACAGAGGCTGTCCTGCTTTTAATTCAGAACAGCAGCATCCAGCTACCCCTAAACCACGGCTGATATCTTTCTGACACTCTCCTCCTTATCTTGGGAGAAAGGTGCTGATGAAGGCCACGTTAAAGTAGTCAGTCATCAAACAGAACAATCCTGGCCATCAAACAGAACTGGCACTGTAAGCCAAAGCCAAAGCCAAAGCCTGACTTGTGGTGATTTATGAAATTACATCAGCTGCATTGCACGACCACAGAAAGGAGTGTTTCTAGTAGCACTTGGGGCATGGTTCATCCCTTCCAGTAAAGGGTGCCTAAATACCTGTTCTGTCCCTCTCCTGGGGTGGTGTTACCCTAAGGCATCCTATCAACTGGGCAGCAGGGCTGACTCCCCACTCCAGCTCCTTCACTCCAGCTGCTGCTTCTTGAATAGCTTAAGGAATAGCCCTTCAATGCTCTCTACTGTGTCAAGTGCATGTAAATTAAGAAACACATTTCATAGCTAACCTAACACTGCACTTGGCCATGCACTCTTCCAGTGTAAAATTGGGACAGAGACATGGGACCAAGTTGGCTTATGCTGTCAAGTTCCTGGCCTGTGCCTTCTGCCTGACCTGTGTTAAAAAGTGGATCTTGCAATCTCTACCCTGGGAAGAGGGAGCTGCATGGCAGTGGCAGAGGAAAAACCCCAAAAGAAACCCAAGAGAAAGCAGAGCTTGGGGCTGGCACATGATTTCTGGCTGTGTGATGGTTTACTGAGTTTCCTACGATGCACTTACGATAAGGTGACTCAGAGTATTAATTCATACCCTGTGCTTTGCCATGGATGGCAAAGTGCTCAGCCCAGGCACTCCTGTGTAAGACTTGTGTTTGTTTATCTGAGGAGCCTTTTCTATGTGATCTCCCTTCTGGGTGTACCAGGGGAAGGAGGGGCTCTCCCATCAAGTCCCCACTCATTCTTACAGAGCATCCCTGGGGACTGAAGCTGGTCAGGGTTCCTGGAAACCTGCTTTGCATCCCTCTTTGCACGTGATGGTTTGAGCCTATGTTCCAGATGTGACCTTTGTGTAATGGGCAAAAGAAAGTCTCCTTTGTAAATGTAATGGCATCCTTATCCAGCCTGCATATTTCCAGAGTTCAGAGACAGATCTTTGTGCAGCAAGAAACAGAGAGATATGCTTTCTTCCTGTATATGCTTTTTTCTATTTTGTACCTTTTTATCCCCGACTATTTTATATCAAGGGCTATTCATTATAAAGACTATAAAATGAATCCTCACAGGAGACAGAGAAATGTCTTGGCATCAACAGTTTAGTAATGGGTTAGACAGCCTTTTCATGTGGAGTTTGCCAATATGAATCCAGCCCCCACACCAGCAGGGACTGCAAATCTCTGTCACGTGCTGACTGGCTGTCAGCCGATAGGAAATGAACTTAGTCCCAGTCCAGTTCCTACTCGATCAGTGCACGTCAGAAATACCATCACTGCTGGAAACTGTCTCCCTCTTTCACTGGCAAGCCTGGCAGAGAGGCTAGGAAGTGAAAGCGAGTCTCTCATCTCTGGGGATAATATTGGAGACACATTAGCATCAGAATCTGTAAGAAAAAAGCTTATTCAAGCAGTGCTAGTGCTCAGCCTGCTCTGTGTTGAGGCCTTTTGCTGTTAATGTGAAACTTATCACTAGCCTGGGTCTGAACAAAAGCATAAAGTGATTCTGATGAAGAAATAAAAAAAAATTGCAGATGGTGCCTTGACTGTAAAGGCATTAAATGAGTAATCTAGACAGAGTTTTAACCGGTGAATGTGCTTTTACACAAGAGCTTGAAGATGTCCCAAATGCAACAGTTTTGCATTCTGAAGTTGTGCCAGGGAGAGGCAGAACTGCTTAGAGGTCACAGCCAGGCCTGCTTGGGAATTCTCCAGCTGCACTGATTTTATTGAAAAAAAAAGCCAGGTTGCTAAAATCCAAAACTTCTCTGTAGTTAAAATTCAGTTGGGAGGGTTTTTTTCCAGATTAATGATTGAAGTCCTACCAAATACAATTTTCTATCTTGCCCTGAATGGAAAACACTATCCAAATGCCTTCTGGTACTAGACATACTTTCAATTCAAAGAAATTCACCCAGGGAGCTGCAGTGGAAAAGAAGAAAAAAGATCCAGATGAAAGTGTTGACACCATGCCACCCCACTGGTACAAAGAGGGTTTGCTTCTCTTCACACCTGCTCCACTGCAACAGCCCCAACACTACCATCTTTCATGTGCCTTTACTCACTGCATCCCAGGCTATAGGAACAGGTATGGAAGAGATATCCAAAGTTGCCATGTTGTTTGAACTTCTGTGTTGGGAACTCTTCAAAACAAGACAGAACAAAGCGTGTCTCAAGGGAAGCATGGAGCACGTGTGGCAGTGTGTGCCTGCCTGAACAAAACTGTGTGTGCACCATCTGCCACTGGGACTCTGCTCTCAACACCATGAGCACAGGATGCTCTCACCTGTGGTTTTGATACGTGCTCAGGGCTCTTTTTTTCCCCAAAGAATTTCTCATTGGATTCAGTGCTTTGTCAAGTGGAAATGGCAGGAAAGGTGATGGCTGGATTCATTTGTCACTTGAGATTGCATTCATGGTGCATAATGCTTCAGAGGCCTGGTAAGCATCCCCACATCAATCCTGCAGCTGAGGGAGCCGGGACACAAGGTCCTGTCTGCAGCCATCAGAGGTAGCAGCAGAACCAGGACCAGGATTCAGACCTGGCACCTCACTCCCTGTGCTGACTGCTGAATTGCTGCTTACTCACCGTGCTTACAGCCAGAATGCTGCTTTCATTGCTGCTTTCACATTCTTGTTGATCTGAGCTCTCCCTTTAGCTATGCCTTTCAAGTCTTAGAAGCTATAATGAATATGTATCAACATTTCAAAGCCATAGATCCTGTGGTGGGGAAACAGAAAGGGGATGGGAGAGACAGACACACACATACAGCCTAATTCATTTTTAAATGTCTGTAATTCATCCAAGAGCATTATCAATAATTACTAGAAGAAAGAAGTAACTCACATCACGAAGAATCGGTGCTTTGACAAAAAGTTGGCAGCAGGCCTTACAGATATCTTGCACATGCAAAACCTTCCTGGAGCATGATAATCAGCTGGGGGGCGGTGTGGGGGGGAGACCTTTCTGTCTGTTCACAGCTCTGGTGGCCTCACCAGGGAACCCTGCTGTTCTGTCATCCCTGTGCCTGCGTCAGGCACGCTGTAGCTCTTGCAGACAAGCTTGGTGGGTGCATGCTGGATCTCTTCCCTGCAGGAGGTGTGGGTTTTCAGAGGAGGTTTGTGGGAGCTGGTTGCATTGTAATTTTAAGCATCTCTTGAATAATCAAGCCTGGATGTTCACTGAATATCCTCCCAGGGTCTCACCACTGCCTCCCTCATGGCAGGGCAATGGGCATCTCCAATTGTCTCTGTTACACCACCTTCAAACTCCTCTTAAAATGCTGACTAGGACATAGAAGGAGGCCAGGGACATAGGACTGGGAACAAATCCTGAACTGCTTCCAGTTCAGAGTACCCAGCAGTATCTCCCACCTACAGACCAGAACACTCACTCTAAACAAAACCAAGGCAAGACAGAGAGGGGAAAGGGGAGAGGGAGCCTCAGAGAAGGGAGACTGTTTGTGTTAAAACTTGGATACTTTTTCTGCCTGCAGCCAGTCCTGGCTATTCAATTTCTGGACATGAAGCTACAAGAGCTGTGGCATTTAGATCCATTCCCAGCCATTCCACTTTTGTGAGCTGCCAAGACCTGCTTCAAATGTACAGCCCTGGCAGGGTTGAGGATGAGATATGGGGATTCTTTGTCATCTTTCAGATCTTTGTGTTAGTCTGTGGAGTATGAGTGATTCTCCTTCTCCTTTCCCCCACCACAATATAATCCATGTGATGCACCCCTGATTTTTGGGTCTGGTACAGCTGGGGGCTGTGATCTTTGCTGCTGCCACACACTGCCAGTCTTGCTTTCTTGTCTGCTTCTCCCTGAGTTTACCAGCACCATGGGAGCAGAGACACTGGCATTAGCAGCATGGAGCATCTCTGCTGTCATGTCAGACCTCAGGCAGAAACACAGCTGGGACCACACTGTCTTAAATCCAATGGCAAGGTCTGCTGGGCCTCATCAGTCTGAGACTTGAGCTTCCTCTGCAGCTAAAGCTGACTAAAATCTCATTTCAGCACAGAGAGTCACAGCATTTGGGTCACCCCCTGTACAGTCCTCTGTGCTGGGCTACAAGTGAGGAACATTTGGCAGTTTCAGGTAATACAACAGCAGCTGCTGCCTCTGTGGTGTGTGTCTCATGAAACTGCCAAACACCTGTACTCTCCAGTTGGCATCTAGTTAATTAACGGATAAAATTCAGGAGATTAGCTTCCTGCACAAAGGCCTATATGCTTTAAATCCTGCAGGTGCACCTGGCACTTTAACAGATACAGAGAAGGCCTGGAACCACCTGTCTCAGTAGCCTGAGAGGACAAGGACAGCCCATGGTCCATAGGTTGACAAACAGCCTTCAAAGGATGCCTAGAGAGGCTGGAGTTCTTTTTCTTTTGCCAAATGTTGCTGCTGAAATCTTTATTTTAAACCTGCCAGTGTGTTAGAAGATGAACTTCTTACACACTTGGCACAATTTCTTATCTTTTTATGCACCTCACTGGCTTGATAAACACATTTTATTTAATCTCATAAATCAGATGTTTATAGTGGCCCTTGCTGTTTCCCATGGAATGTCTGCTGCTCTGTGTTACAAATGGGCCATGTTGCACTGGCCTGTAACTCAGGAGGCCATACACCTTAAAGTTACTCAAAGCTGGAGCATTTCCTCATTGAAAAAATACCCATGTTGACTATGGAAAACTGAACTGGGGCATTTTCTGGGTCTTTTAGGGATTGGGTTTTTTTATTCTTTTAAATCAGGCCTAGTTTATCACTTCAGGACTTTACCAGCTCATGCCACAGCCTGATGTTGGTTGTTGAGAGCACCTAGTCCTGTGGTGTCCTCGCTGACTGCCAGTCTAGGAGGTGACAACACCTGTGGGGTAAGTCTGGCTCCAGGACAGGGACCTGAAAGTGCCCAGTGCTTTGGAGATGTGCAGCTGCTTGGACAGACTGGACATGAAGCTCTACCCTGATGCACTGGACAGGAAACTGGAAATCAAGCGTTTGTTATTCCATCCCTCCCTGAAATTGTGGTACCAATGCCACAATGAAGGCAGTGAAATGCTGCGTGGAAATTTAGCACTCTCTAACTTTGTTATTACAGCTCAGTGAAAAGCCAGGCCAGAGCTGTTTTGTGAGTAATGATCTGAGCTATAGATTAGCCAGAAAATGAATCTTCAACTGGTATACAATGATACTGTCATTCCTGAATTCATTCCACACAGCAGCATATGTAAAGCCATAATACTGACTGCATAATCAGTGGGTGGTGATGCTATTTTTTCTCTTAAGCATATGATGGACAGACAGCTTCTCCACTGTACATTTAAACCACTTCCATCATTTCTATTCATCTGTCCACAATAAATTATGTAGGAAAAATGTGTAGGTGCTGAAATTGCCCTCCATTTTTATCTGGGTTTTTTTTTTTAACTGACAAAGGAGAGACAACAGACAAACTGCATATTGAGAGGTGGGAGGAAATCATAAATAACTTGTGTCTTCAGAAACCAACCCTAAAAGCCAGCTTGACTGTTTGGGGAATAGGGCTAGGGGCAGTCAGTGCGATAAGCTGTTGGCGTTCTTGCCTTCTTAAAGCTCTCTATCTAGCTCTGTGATCTCTCAGCTATTTTTTGTGGGTTCCTTAAAACAAAAACAAACTAAGATCCCATTTTCACAGGGATTAGAGTTTCCATGGAGAGCTGTGCCCTTGGTGCCTGTGGTAGGCTGTGGTGTGGCTGTAATGAGAGTCCCAGCTCGGTCCCACCAGTCCTGAGACATTAAGCATACGCACGAATGCGCACATGGAGAAATGCACGCACTTTGTCTTTAATGGGGTTTGAATTTTGTGCGTGTGGGGAGCGCCAGATGACCTCTCTGGAAGCAGAAGCTGATTGATCACAGATCTGCTATGGGATTTGAGTGGCACCAACAAGGCGCTTGTGATGTCTCAGTCTCGAGAAAGTGACCTTTGAGGACCAACAGCACCCGTGGTTTTTCTGATGTGGAGGTTGACCACTGAAACTAGAAAACCACCCTTGTCAAACTTCCTGGTGTTTCTTGCCTTTCTGTGTCCTAGTCTCCAAGGCTTCTGGCCAAAATCAGCCTGGAGCCGAAGGGTCAGCAGCTAAATGAAATTACGAGGTTTTTAGAGAGCCTAGCTGCCTGAGCAAAGGCCTAGTGAGCAAAGGAGGAGTGGGACAAACGGGGCAGAGATCAAGGTATGGTGATCTGGCATGGAACTGGGAGCTGGCAGAGGAGTAGAGGGAAAGGGGAGGCTAAAGTCAGGCCAGCAGGAAGGAGTGAGGATGGAAATGCAGGGATGGCACAGGAGGGGCTCATGCTGGAGCTCAGCATTGGATCTGAGGCACCAGCAAGGTGCCACAGGAGGGGATCTGCTCCTTACTCTTCACTAACCCTGATTCATCACACACATGAGTCAGGAGGAGCACAGGCTTCAGAGAAAACCACCTTCAAGTCAAGCATCAGCTGGGCAGCCTTTGCTAGTGCTTTGCAGCACATACCTGCTAAAATATCATGTGTGATTATGTGCTTACCTATGATTTTATGCACAAGGTGGGCTCTGCCTTGCAGCCTGCCATGCACACTTTGCTGCCTGTGCTCTGAAAGGCGTGCAAGCTTCACTGGGGGTGAGCAGCCAGGGCTTCAGCAGCTGGATTCTGCTGCAGCAGCAATGTTCCCTGCTCATATGAGAAAGGCACTCGAGTGAGAGGAAGGCTCCTCAGTATTATTGTGCCAGTCCTATTGCTTTAGCATGTTTCAAGGCTAAGAAAAATACTCCAAGTCTGGAAATCAGTTTCTGTTTTCTTAAGTCGCAGTGGCTGCACTCCTTGGAGGGAAGGAGCCTGTATGAGCAGATGGGGGATCAGGAGCTCTGCTGGGCTGGGGCAGCTGGATGTGGTGTTAAAGGGAGAGGGCTGTAGCCTCCTGCATACCAAGGCAGGGTGTCAAAAACCAGAACATGGAAACATACCTGGGGAGGGAAGAAAAACATGATTTTATCCAGCCTGAGCTGAAATGGAAGTCTGTGAGACTGAGTGACTAAATCCATAAATAGCGTACTAGAGACCAAAATAGGTAGTCTGGGCTATGCTACTCATTCCTTCTTTTCTCGGCATAGGACTTTCACAGCTGCCCCATTGCTTAATTTAATAATTTCAGAAGATGTACTTGCTAACAGCATAACACCTCTAGTCCACAGCCCTGCTGTGTTTGCACTCTGCACACAGGAATATCTAGCTCCTGGGAGGAGGCAATGAGAACTCTGACAGAAATCACTAAAGCCAACCTGAGGTTTATTCCAATGACTATCAGGGACCATTATTTGCAGCACAATAGTACATAATTCTTTCAGTGCACAGGTAGGTGAACATGCTTGGTGGCTGGAGCAGCAGGAAAACTAAGACTTGATCGGTCTCGTTGAAAGCAAGTGGGATTTCACTCTTTGACTTCAGACAGAGCAAGATTGGGACACAAGAACAGAGTCAGTTCTGCCAGTTTGTTGCTTGCCTACTGATGCCATGCCAATATTGTCTGCATTGGTGCAGGGGAATGCAAATGCCTGGTCACGGGCAGGGGGGAATAATTAGCAGCGCTTATTAAAAGCTATGGTGATTATTCATTACAGCTGCTGTAGGCCACCCTGCTTCAACAGCATGGGCTCTAGTGTGAGAGGCAGGGGGAGGGGGAAGGAGAAGCAAATGGGGGCCCTCCTTCACTCTGGTGTTGCAGTGGCCGTCTCTTTTCCAGAAGACGGATGTTGTGCTCTAAGTACCTCTCCAGAGAGCTAATGGCCGACATGGCATTATTACCAGCCTGCCATGAGCTCTATCTTTTTTTTTTTATGATAGTAATTTGTTACACTGGTTTGCCACATGCCCGCTGCTTCCTTGTTAATCCAATAATCTATATGAGAAAAGCAATTTGACATTCCTCCTTCCCATCTGCCACCCATCACCCAATCTATATCTTAACTATCAGTGATTTATTAATGGTGTCTGCATTAAGTACATCTCCGCTTCATTGGCGCCCTCCATTCCCTCTCTCCTGGACACAATCTCTGGATACATTTAGAGAGCAGAGTCAGCACAAAGACGAAAAGCAGTAGTAAGAGCAACCAAGTCGGGGGATTTTAGGTGCTTTGGTCAAACACTCCACACGTACCACAGCCTGAAGCCAACTCAGCTGAGACTCAAGTGCGTGCTCGGCCCCTGTGCTCCTTGCAAAACATAATGCAGTAATGATGCAGGGCTTTATCAAGTCTATGCCTATAGTCCCTTTGCCAGCATCAGTTTCCATCTAGTGTGGGCCAGTGTTCAGGGGCTCTTAGAAGGGGCTTTTGATGGGGCTTAATCCAGTGTTTGTTGGGTAATGTTTCATGGGTAAACAACCAGATTCATGATCTGTGGAAATAATGAAGCATAGTATCCAGTATCCTAGATTTCTTGAAGTCTGGAAAGAGTGTTTCTGCTAGCCTTTCTGTCAGAGGCAGAACGAACAGCAGTCTTTGTGTGATCACCTATTTTCAGGACTCCTGTATGAATAATGTACCTTCAATAGCTTCTGCAAAGTTGCTCTGAAATCAGCCAATGAGCTCAAAAGCTTTTGGAGGTGAAGGGCATCCAAGAAGCTCACATACATACACACACACACAGAGGCACACACTCCTGTGTGCTTACAAAGGCCTTGTTTCCTTAGAAACCAAGCTAAAAATCCACTGGCAATATTTCAGCCCGCTTGCCAGTATCAGGGAAGAGCTCAGGGACTACTTGAGTCCTGCAAAATGAAATTCTCTTTTCCTTTTGAAGGAATTCTCTGCTTGAAACTAGATTTGGGAAGCCCCGATGCTCACACAGCTCAAAGCTCGCGCTGCTCCACCCACACAGGTCACAGGACAGGCATTCCCGGTCATTCATCTTTCATTCTCAAAACTCAGGCAGTGTCCTTGCACGTGCTGGCCAGGCGCTGCAAACAGGTTTCATTGATTCAATTACTACCCACACGGCCATTGCAGACAGCACTGGCAATACAGCTCAGCATCCTGCTGTACCTGTGTCTGTGCTGAAACCACTTTTAGGTTAACTCACATGGGGAAAGCAGGAAAAAGCACTTGACTTTACACTAAAGTTCATTACACACATCTTTCCTGCCACACTCCAGGGGATCTAAGGATGCAGAGTGCAGAAATCAAATCTTGTGGATTACATAATTTGACATGGTCAGATTCGGTCATGTTGAAGTATCTTTTACATGGAAAGTTAATACTGCAGGTTGGCTAAAACACCTTTAGAAAGCATGGGGTGTGGACAGCAAGGCAGATGATACTTTTATTTCATTTTCACAACAGCACTTTTTAAAGGGCCTTTATAGGCTGTTTAGAATAGCCTGACAGGGCCTTTCCTGTAATTACTGCTATTTTTAAGATACAGAAAGAAGTCATTAAAGAACAAAGTGCAGTGAGAAAAGCCAGAATCCCAGGAAACAGGAACAATGTGGAAATGAAACAGTTACAAGCAAAACTGCAATGGATTTCATTGCTTTTTGAAGTCCAGTGCAAAGAATGGTCACACAGCATGTACCTCTCTAGACGTGCAGGGGCAGAGGACGATGTGTGCCAGGGCTGGGGGAGCACACTGTTGGTGCTGCTAAATTGCCTTCTGAGGTAGCTGGCACTGCTTGGACAGCTCCCACCCAGCTTTTTTTCCTGCTGCAGGAAGGGTAAATGGAGAACTTCTGGGTCCACCAGGGTCTGCGGTGACTGACTGGGCGGTCTCACAAAGTGGTTCTCACGTAGCCCTGCAGTCTTGCTACATTGAGCAGTGCTTGGTTTCCTTCTGAATTTTTGCCTCCTGGTGCTGGTGAGCTGTGGTTGAGATGCTGCTCTTGCCAGTGCTTGGCTCCCCAGCCATTTTCAGTGCCTCAGGATGCCAGTCTTAATACTGTTGAAGGCTCCCAAGGTGATTATTTTTTTGCTGTTCCCTTTCCCTAAGGCTGAGATTTTCGTTTGAGTTTTAGAATATCAGTTAACCCACATTTATCAAATGTCAGTATCATTTTGACTTATAACTCTTTTATGCATAATGAAAAAACTTGGGATAAACAGACTGGGAAGAATGTAGGTATAGAGTCATCATGAGGAACTAAATGATCAGGTTTGGGCGGAGAAATATGAAGATGTACATTAAATTACTCCTATAGCAGAGGGAGTAGACCTAAAATGTGGAAACACGAATATTTTACAGTCCCATCAGATGGAGAAAGCTGCCCCTCTGTGCTTTGTGTTTTTTAACACTGCACTGCTGAATAAAGCAGTGTCTGCCTTCCGTCTTTTATTCCCATTGTTTGTTTCTGTTAAACTTACTGAAAATGGAAAGGGAGCATTCCTTTTGAATTGAATGACATGTTTTCTTGGAGCCAAAATAGGGGGAAAAAAGAGTTTGTTTATTTGTTTGTTCACTGATTTGGCAAGGAAAGTCCCCCAAGCATTTGAATTTTGGCTGAGATCAGGACTACTACAACGTTTTGTCTTTTTTCTTTTTCAGGCTTATCTGCCAAACAGCAACAATAGCTCCCTACAGAGGCCTGCTGGAAATGAGCTGCAGAGGCACAGAGTACCAAATGGGTAAGGGAGGGTGTGCTTGCATGATAGGACAGTTCTGCCTATGCAGTGGTGGCACTTCAGCTGGACAGAGTAAGGCTGAGGTGTGTGGGAAATACACACCTCAAAAAGGTGCTGCTCTCCCTCCTTCTGCCAGGGGTGTTGCTTGTAATCCCCCCCACGCCCTTCTGACTGCCTGACACCAGCTCCTCCAGCTGACCTGCTCCATGTGAAAAGGACAATCCCCCGGGTGAAACAAATTCCAAAACAGGAATAATTTCCATTTGTTTCCATAATGGATCATATAGGCAAAGATGGGAAGCACATCTTTGGTGTATGAGGCTGCAAAACTGTGAGAAGAATCTGTGTATTTGCTCTGGGCATTCCCTTAGGCTCCTGTGTTTTAATAGCATAATCTTAAATCAAGCTAATGTTAGAAGTAGAGCAGAGAATAGGGAGTGAAGGCAGGAAACTCTGACTAAGAAGCTAGATCCTAATTTCATATATTCCCTCCTACTAGCACATTGCTTGACCAATAACCATTGCAAGTTGGGGCTTTTGATAAGCCAATGTTCTGGGACCTGGTTTAACCCAAGATTTTCTGTCTCACAGAATAGCTCTTTTGCAAATAATCCAGAGGAACTGATTCAATATTCATATCATTACCTATATCTAGAGCCTTATATTTATAGTAATAAAATTTAAAAAGTCAGCATTTTGTATTGTAAAACTGCCTGGTGCTCATGATATCAAGAGTTGCAGGTGGGCAAGCTGATGGATTATTTTCCCTCTCTGCTGTGTATAGAAGAGCTCATTTGGGGGTTTAGTAGAGAGAAAGATTTCGTGAATGGCTGCAGAAGACAAAAGTGAAAGCTAGGAATTATTCAGAGTGGAGGAAAAGAGCGGGAGGAAGAATGGTAATCTCTCATTTGTAGTTTTGGAGATCTTTCCAATTACCTTTTGAGATATGAAGTTATTTTCCTCTAATAATTCTCTTGTGGTGTGGTTTTTCTCCCAAGGAATATGAAGCATGTGTAAAATTCTTACAATAAAATGTGAAATACCAGTGCAGGAAAGATAATGGTTTCACAGCAGCCAAGCTGTCCCAGTCTGCCATCACCTTACATATTACTCCATGGAGTGTCTGAAATTTTTTTCTGTGGAAGATGTAATTATAATTATATAATTAATATTTCCCTTTGTACTTTCTTAAAAGAAAAAAATAAAGGAAAAATCTCAAAAGGTATTTTCCCTGTTTGTACTGAAAACACTTTTGTGTTTGATGAAAGCTTTTTTTTTTTATAGTGAGCCTCTAGGGAAAAAAGCCAAACCCAAACCCTAGCAATTCATATTGTTGTAAAAATGTTTCCAGAGAAAAATACAATTGCTTCTGACTAGCTTTAGTTATCATGGTTTTTTTTATTAAAATCTCAATCTCTTTGCATTCCTGCTGCTTATTTGACAGTCTCTGCTTGTGTTTCTTATACTCGCTTGCCACCATTTCACAATCTCTCTTTGTGCTCTACACTTCCTATTTTTAATTGGAATTTTCTTCTTTGCAATTCCTTCACCTTTTCTGTAGCAGACCTTTTAGGTAGTAGATGATCCTAATAATATCTGAGTTGGAGCTGAACTTTAGACCCACGGTATATCTGAGTTGTTTTGAAGTAGCTAAAAAGTATTAGAAAGAAAAAAGGTAGACATGAGACATTGCTGAATATTTTTACCTGATTTGTATAGGTGGAAAGGGGATGCAACACCACTAGCTAAAAGAGAGTTCACATTCTCTTCTCTAATAAGGAGTAGACGTTGTTATATAGGAGAAATCATCTATTTTTAATACAGTTATATATATTCATATATTTATAATGAATAATTTGCATTCCACTTCTATTTTTCTGCCCAAAAATGTGTAGGTGAAACAACTTGAAATATCACTGAATGGGAGAATAAAGGACGTGAGAACTGATCTCTGGCGGTCTCTAGACCCGCTCCCTCAGCAGGGCAGGGCCAGGCAGAGCAGGATGCTCAGCAACTCCTCCTGGCAAGCTGTCAGTATGTCCATGGTCAGAGATCACACCACATCTTTTTGGGCACCTGCAGCAGCCTGTAGGGACACAGTGGAACCCAGCTTGGTTTGCACATGGGGTCTGGACAGGAGGACAGAATCACAGAACGGCTTGGGTGGGAAAGATCCTGAAAGATCATCCTAGTTCCGACCCCACTGCCATGGGCAGGGACACCTCCCACTCGACCAGAGTGCTCAAAACCCCATCCAGCCTCGCCATGAACGCTTCCACGGATGGGGCACTGCTCATGAAGCTGCACTGGGCTGAACCTTGGTCTTCCTTTTGTTGTGGCATGCTCATGCCTTCTCCATCCCTCAGCTTGAAGCGTATCAGGGAAGCATTACTGATTTCAACCTCCCTCTACTTCAGAAGTGTCATTCAGGTTTAAACCAAACAGGTGCAGCTCACATGATCACATGTAATTCTCTACAGAAAGAAAGGAGATGAAGAAATGCCTTCACTGATCCTGTCAAGGTGGTGTAAGGTAAGGTAGAAGCAGTGAGGGAAAGCAACTTTGGGGCTTTTGTTGCTCTCTGTAGGCCAAGCAGAAGGACACCACCCAGGAAGGGTGGATGCTTGGAATGCTGCTGGCATCAGAAAGCCATGGGCCTCTCACAGTGTGAGTCTAGTGCTGTCTCCCATTCATGTGGTCACAGGAAATGAGGTGAGACTCTTCTATCACTCGTTAAGGCAGAGCCCTGTAGCTCCACAGGCTCTCGGGGGGTGGATGTGCTGCTGCCCAAAAAGCAGCACCTTTTCTTTATGGGGCAGAAGACTGCAAGGATAAGATATGACCATGCAAGTGGCCCCAGCAACCTCCATGAAGCCATGGACCCTCCATTCAGGGTGGCTGAAACAGATTTACCACGTGGGCATCTGTGACTTTACATCCAATTGAAACAACCTCAGCACACTATGGAAAAAAATGGCCTTGGCAAAGTTCAGTAACAGACAAGAGATTTATTGGTCTGGCCACCTTCTTCTCTTTAGATATAATTTATATCTACTCTCCAAATCAGCAGTAATAACCAAATTATATATGTTGAAAATGGTGAGGTCTAGAAGTGCATAAAACATCTGAAATAAAACCTGAAATGGAGTGAAATTTGACTAGTTTCAGCTGTTGGTGCAAGCCTAAAACTCAGGTAGGGCTCATTAGGAAGTTCATCTGACCTTTCTGACTGAACCCAAGGCTGATTTTATGTCTGATCCATAAAGAACATCTTTTTATTTCTTTTTTTCCTTTTTTTTCGCCTACATGAAATCTCACTGATTATGACTGGAAGCTCCTAAGTTTGTTCAAATCCGAAGTTCAAAGCAAGTTCAAAGTACAGGAAGCACGTAGCCATGAAAATGGAAATAGTTGAGTTTTAAATCCATGAGATCAGAGCAGCTGGAATTTGCACTTTGCTGAGGCTGCCTGAGCCAGAATACTCTGAAAAGATGAAAATTAAATCCTGATGAACAGAAAAGAATGAAGGAAGCCCTGGTTTTGCCCTTGATCTTTGGTGAAGGTATCTATCTTTCCTAACTGGTTTTCCAATACAGATGACACTTACCCACTAAATATTTGGGTAGAGCCTGACATGCAATACACTAGAAATAGGTACCTCAGGGCATACTAGAAGAGAAATAACATCTTGCCTTTTTGGTCTTTAAGTAGAAGTATGGTAGGGCTAGGAAAGCTCTAGCTCCATGGAATTAGGTTACTCATGAATTGTTATCTCAGCAGAAGTCTAAGCAACAGTTTACAGTCTGCTGTATGAAGGAGACTCACACTAAGGAGTGGTGAGGAAATGAAGCCTTAGCCTTGCTAAGTTCTGAAGATAAAAGCAGAAAAAGTGCACCAGTTTTGGTAGAGGAAGTGAATAAAACAGGCTTGTGTTTGGGCGCAGGCTTGTGCTTCTGTTTGGAAAAATAAATTATAATAACAAACAACTGGAGAAAGACAAGTCCTATGACTCCTTTTTCTCCTTTCCTGAAATAATTTTGTGTTTATATATGATCTAGGAGTGAGAAAGAAATGGTGAAATGGGGAAGATACAGCTCTGAAGGACAGAAAGATCCATCTGTATCATCTTGCCTAAAGACAATCCCAACATCAGGCATGGAGCCACATCCACCAACTGCCCTGCATCATCCAGACACACAGCTGAACAAAAGGGCAGGATTTTGGAAGTCCTCATCATGTAGTTTAGCACAGGCTTGGAGCTGACTACTGCAGCCATGGCTTTTTCATCATGGATATGGAACAGGACTGTATGAGCTCATGTGACAGACTGCATTAGATTGTTGTGACTTCTTGAGACTAGTGCCATCTGAACTTCAGTGACAAGGACAAATCAAAACTGCAGAAGGACATCTTGCTTACTAAAAATTTTGTACATTTTAGTGTTTAAATCAGGGTGTTTAATCCACAAGTCTTTCAGGCCCTCTTCTGTCTGACTGGATTGCTCTCATCATAATGTAATTCATGCAAGCAATTAGGCAGTGCTGCCTACAGCAATACCTCATCCTCTCGAGGGATTAGAGGCAAAGAGGAACTCACCACGGTCTCCTAGCACATGTCAGTATATACTTTTGTGTCTCTGCAGGTCTCTCCAGCCCCTTGCAACTCATACAGAAATCATCAGTCTCTCATGCTTTGATATAATACACATGCTTTGTCTTTGGCTGTACCATGGAAAGCTTTGGATGCTTTGAGAATTGTAGAACAGAGGTATGAACATAAGTGAAAGAAAAGTTGTTTTCAGTACCCTTGGGGCAGAGGTTTCCTGACTGTTAGCTGGTGTTACCACCAGTTTGAGCCACATGTATGTCTGCTAAATGGTATGGGTATCAGCCATCCAGAATTTCCTTATTCTTCCAGTTCTGCTGGTAATTCAGTCAGAGGTGTGCTCTTTCTTCTGCCCCAGGAACAGAGCATTCACTCTGGAATGAAGAAGAATAATGTTGGCATTTCTGCTGCTTGTACCCTGCCTCCATTCTTTTCCTGCTGCTTCTGAACTCACTGACCCTTTCAAAGGCAGCTCAGCAGCCTGCTCCATCTTCTATTGAATTGAATTGAAAATCTGCAGTGGGAGCAAGCCATCCATTTCTATTCTGTATCCCTGTGGTTCCTCCCATGGGATCAGGGCAGATCCTGAGGAAAATGCAGTCAGCATTTGTTGACTGAGCCTTCTGATGAGATTAACTTCTGGTTTAGCAAGAAGCCTGTCATATGGTCCCAGCTGCATTTGGGCCAGCCCAGGCTCAGTCACAAGACAGAACAAAATTTCTGGAGCTCTGTGTACTACTCATGGACAGTGATTCACCCTTCTGGCAGCACTGCAGAAGCAAACTTGCAAAGCTGAGTTGCCCATTAGGAAAAATGAGGCAAGAGCAGGCAGCCAATTTTAGACAATTTACCTACCTACCTACCTACTGCATGACAAGACAAGAGCACCCTTCAGCAAATTGCCTTTCTACTGAGGAACCATGGAAGATGGATGGCCAATGGGAGGAGCACTATGAGCTACAGCAGGTGCTGCAGGGGATCAGTGCCCTGATCCTACAGTGCCCTGATCCTAAGGAAACCAGCATGGACCACAGAGCCAGGGTGTGTGTCCTTACTTGGAGTGACTAATTTTCCACTGACTGCCAGAGGTGAGGGGTCAGATGGAGAGGTCAGAGTGGGTCACAGATCAGTGGAGACAACACAAATCAAAAAGAAACACTTGGCCTCTCAGTTTGTATTATCAGTTGTATCTATCTTTTTTTAGCTCCAGCCCTGCTTACCCTTTGGAGTAAACTGCTTTCCCTTGAGCACCTACAGAAGAGCAGGTCAGACGATGGCAGACACACAAGGTTTATTACTGACATCCCTTTGTGGTGACCCTGTGACAACAGGATTCCATTTCTGAATCTCCCCAGAGCTGCTCTCATTCCCGGTGACTTCAGTGGCAAAAGTTTTAGCCTTTTTAAGCCATGCAAGACATGCAATAAATTGCAACATGTTATTATGTTGGGTATCTCGGGCAGAGCTCTGCTCTGTGGTGTGCTGGGTGGCACATCAGCCCTGGTGTGGTCTGCTGGGCACCCTGCATTCGCCTTGTGTGAGCCACCAATGCCCCCTTCAGCACACTTCGGTTACAATGTCACTTGAAAACATCCCTTTCACCATTGCTGCTTCCCAAGGGTGCTTGTTACTGGCTCTCAAGGACTAGGTGTGCAGAACACAGGGAAAAGGACTTCTCACTCTGTGTGTCAGCTTTGGTGTGCATATGTGTGTTTATGTTTCTCTTTCTTTCAGTGAGGATAACAAATGAACCCACAATCCTGTTCCAAAATTAAGAGCTACGTGGTTACTTCTATGCCAGGCTGGCAGCCCTCATAGTGGCTGTCTTGAAAACAATAGTTCAACTTTTCAGCAGATTTGCAGTATTTAAAATTAGGTTTGATTCCAAAACTGAGAAGCAAAAGGAGCCTTCTTGCTCTTTCTTGACAGAAAGCTCGTCTCCAGCTGACCACTAGCTCAGTCAGACTACATGTCCTGATGGCATGGGAATATCAGAGAATGCAGAATGTGACCCTGAGCCCACTCCTCCATGTGGGTGGCTGCTCCTTGTCATGGCACTCATGACATGCTCTGTTTGGAAACTGCAGGAAGGCAATGTGCTTCCTTCTTTAGTGGTTCTTTCTGAAGAGATGGTAGCTCTTTCTCCTCTTCCCTCCTTTCAGATGTGTTTGATTTGGGTTTTTCATAGGTGCTGTTTGGGGTTTTCAAGTTTTTTGGGCAAAGATCTCCAGCCCTGGGAACCAAATTGTCACAGGGCTGCACGTTCAGGGACTTTGATAGGGACCAGAAGTTGCAGGGTTTGTCTTAGTAGGGGAACGTGTTCTAGCTGTGGAGAAGATAATTGGTTGTAAAAAACATATGGCTCATCTCTGTGTGAGCAAGGCAGTTGTTATGTTGACAAACTCAGCCTTGCTGACGGAATGGCTATGGAGCATTTTACTGTACAGCAAATTATTTATCTTGTTGTATGTTTCCCTTAATTCAAAGTTATCAACTTCAATATCCCTCTTGTCTCACATCTGGTGTGAAAAAATAAGGTCAATATCCCACAAGACATCAATGTCTCAGCAAGCCCAGTCTTTTTTCTCTTTTTTTTTTTTTTCATCTTGGCAACAGCCAATAAATCTCAGAAGGCTTCCTTGAAATACAGGAGAGAAGAATCTGCTTTTAGTCTGTATGTGGTTACTTAGAATATTCACAGATTCATAGGATACTTTAGGTTGAAAGGGGTCTTCAAAAGTCATCTAGTCCAACCCTCTTGCAATGAGGAGGGACCTCTTCAAGCAGATCAGGTTGCTCAGAGTCCTGTCAAACCAGACCTTAAATGTTTCCAGAAATGGGCCACCTGCCACACCTCTGGGCAACCTGTTCCAGTGTTTCACCACTAATACCTGCTTTTTTTTGGTTAAAATAATCGCTTCTACTTGAGCTGGAATAAACCCAGAGTGTCCCAGGAAAAGGTGGCCTTGTGCCCAGGAATGTGATGGTTTCCATGGCAATAGATTAAGATGGGCTGTCTAAGGCCAAATCAGATCTCAGCAAGCTCCGAGAAAATCTGGGGTGTTGGTGCCCATTACAGTCTGCAAGCACAGCATCATGGTTTCTGAGTCCCTTTAATGAGCTGTGAAATAGAAAGGGACTCTTGCAGCTTCCTGGGGATTTACATTCAAAAGGTGCTGCAGCACTGACTGATTTGGTCAATATTGCTGGGAAAAAAGTAAACCAGTGGTGAATTTACTGCTCAGGGTTGTGCTTTCACAAGGAAAGTAGGGTAGAACGAGTCCTTGAATCATGACAGCTCCTCTGTGTCCTCTCTTTATAGTCTGGTCATGACCCTGAGCATGGGAATGTGGGAAAAGGAGTTTTGGGATTATTTAGTCCCACATGCTTTGATACAGGGATTGAAAATTTAATCCTCTTACTGCATGTAGTTTTCTGCATGAGACTTAATAGAAACTTGAGACAGAGGCATCAGGTGGGGAATGTCAGTCTGTTTGCTTTAGACTTCTCTGCTTTGGTTATCTGTAAATTGAAGTGGCTCCAATAATGGGCAGCCTCCAGCAAAATATCTGTGTGTTTTTTTGAGGAGTCTAAAAGAAGGAATTGCTTATTTGGAGATATAAAATGCTTGATGTAATCTATAGATATAAATGCTTGATGCAATCTATCTTCTTTTCTGACTGTAGGTTGTTGAGAGGAGGGATTCTCTGCACAGGAAGAGAATTGTTTTTTGACAAGAAATCTGGTTCTAGTTTGACTACTTATTCAGTATCTAAGTGGATTTCTTTTCTTATTTGCACAGCTTCACCCAGAAAAGGGTAAAAAGTCTGCTTCAATCTGTGGTATAAGACTTTATTACTCATAACTTTAATGAAAGTATGAGTTTAGAATCCCTTCCTAGACAGACTGCTTCAGTTGTTGCCCAGAAAGTAACTCCAATGTATTAGCAGCTTGGGCTATATTTGAACAACAACATCTTTTTTACATTAATAATTTATGTACCTAAAAATTTCCCTGTCATTCTTTTCTTCAGAATTTGTTTGTTTTGTTGGCTTGTTTTTTTTTATTTTTTTATTAGCTCCCTGTTGAGCAGACTATGTTTTGATTTGGGAAGAAATGATAGTTACTGCTCGATGACAGCTGAGACAGACATTATGGGGAACATCTCTGCATGTCTTACCAGCAGTTGGATATATTTGGCTGAGCTGACACTGGATGACATTTTCGCTCCAGTGTAAGACAGCCCATGTGGTAGAGTGCTGGTGTTCTGCTGTCTGGTAGGACATAACCTAAAATCTGACACCTCGGCACTGGGAAGATTGCCTTGTTCATTTTTATGTTTTTAGCATGGCCAGTTGAAAACAGTAAGCAAACAGTGAGCAATCTTTTATACAAACACCTTCCAAAGTCCCAACCATTAGCAGAAAAGGAAATTTAGAAATCTCAGATAATCTGTAAGGTTGCATTGTTACCAGCAGTAAAACTATCAGAATCCTTTCTGAATGCTGCTTTTTACCCAAACAATTCATTCTAATAAAATATAAATGTATTTCAACACTACACCAAAGAACTACTTCTGCCTAACCACGTCAGTTCTGATGATTCTTTATAGGTGAAATAACAACTAATTACTCCTTGAGTACCCCTGGCTTGTAAAGTTTGTGGATAGTCATGTTGTTTAATCTTTAATTACTTAACTCATGAGCTATTATTCAGGCCTTTGGTTAATCTGTGCTCTTTTCATAGACTTGTTGATGGCCCCAGTTTAGCAGAGCCAGTATTTGTCTGCAAACTCCCTCCTCAGCGAGTGTGTAAGTCTTGAGCTCGAGATCCTCTCCATGATCTTTCCACGCCTCTTGCTCTCAGTGTGTCTCTGCACCTGTCTTTTCCATTTGCTTTTCCTTTTGTGAGGAAGCAGGAGGCTGTGTTATTTCCCTGAAGAGCAGAGCACCCCTGTCAGCCACCATTACTCATGGTGACTGCGGCACACAGCTGCGGCGCCGATGGAATCTCTCGGATTGACACCGCTGTGTCTCATGGGATGGGAAGCCCTCCTGAAGACCCCAGGAGGTAACATGAAAGAGGAGCATAAGGCATTTCATACTGTTATTCCCATAAACCACTTCACACTCAGAAATAATGGCTCTTTGAACTAAAAATTATTATTTTATTGTCAATTAGACCATTTTGACATAAAATTGTTTGGTTTGCAATAATCAGTAAGAAAAACTCGAACTTTTTCATTGAAATTTTGATTATATTATTCTTCTATTTTTGTCTTTTCATTGAGATTTCCTATCCAAACATCTGATAGTAAATTTCTGATGCTGCTAAATTTAATTTCCAAGCAGGTGTTTCTACCTTCCCATATCAATTTCTTGTGTATTGAATCAAAAATTTTGGACAACTTCAGTAATAATGTTTTTATTTGTTCCCTTGCCTCACTGACTGTCACAGCTGAAAGAAAAATACAGGTTAACGATGTCCAAAGCAGCAAAGTCCCCTCAGCCTAAGTTTTATCAAGGCCAGCATGATTAGTGCCAGCTTTAAGCAGAGCTAACAGAAGCAGTTGCCCAGGGCAGCAGATTGCTGGTGGCAGCAGAACAGTCACTGCTCTCCCAGCTCCAGTTCTGCCCTCTGCTTGCCATCCCCAGGCAGAGAGAGCCCGTCCGTGCTGCTTCTCCATAAGGTGGCAAAGTTGAACTTCAGTTACACCAACAAAGGGCTTTGAATGGGCTGTGCAAGATGTTCTGCCCCATATTTATAAATGAGGATCAGGTTATTCAGTCTCTCATATTCTTTGGAAAACATTACTACAGAAAATACTCCTACCACTGGATTTTTCTGTATCTACACATAAGTCATCTGAATGGTTGTCAGGCATAGCCTTGGAACCTTCAGAAAAGTTATTTGCTTCTGCACCTTTTTCCACTTGGATCCATGTGTACATTTGTGTGTTGTGTGTGTGGCTGATGGGAGGAATATATATTGTACACATGTATTTGTGTGTGAGTGTGATTTTGACCAAGTCTGTGCTTATTTAATTGAGTCTGATGGTGGTTTACATGGGAGGTTTAAAACATAGATGTTGCTGTTGGACACATAAGGACACACATGGACACTCTTGGTGAAGAAGGCTAAAATATGTTTATTAAAACATCTGACTCTAAATGTATAGTATTTCCACACAGACCGGGGATTGGAGGAGAAGGCTGACACTTCTTCCATCCCGTTGGTCAAGACAACTGCCCATCACTTGTTTTTTCACACCAAGAGAAAGCATGTAAACAACTTTGTCTTAACAAAACCCTATTTCTAATTATAACACTTGTGTATGAAAAGGAACTATGAACTATGAAAAACATCAAGTTAGAAAGTGCATCAAAAAAACTGAAAAATCAAAGCAACACATAGATGCTGGGTATATATTCTGAAGTTTATGCATAGACACCTCTATGTAGACAAAGGAGAGGAGGAGGCTCAGGAGTGACATTACAACTCTCTGCAACTACCTGAAAAGAGGTTGGAACCAAGTGGGGTTTTCCCCTCTTCTACCAAGCCCCTAGTGACAGGATGAGAGAACATAGTCAGGGGAGGTTCAGGCTGGACATTGGGAGGAATTTCTTTACAGAAGGGGTGATTAGACATTGGAATGGATTGCCCAGGGAAGTGGTGGGTCCCTATCCCTGGAGGTGTTTAAGGAAAGACTGGACATGGCACTCAGTGCCATGGTCCAGTTGACATGGTGGAGTTCAGTCACAGGCTGGACCTGAGGATCTCAGAGATGTTTTCCATCCAACCTGATTCTGTGATTCTGTAGCTGAGTTTTGCTTAGTTCAGAGAACTGAGGTGCAACTCTGGATCCTGAAGCCTGTGTTGCCTGCTCCCACCCAACAGAGGAGCACCTCCAGTTCCTGACAGGGGCTGTAAAGTATAACATGCCAGATGATGAAGAGGTGTCCACTGTGGTGAAACACTGCAATATCTCTAGTGCATTTCCAGGGCTGGTTCTAATAAAGATGATGCTGGTATACGATGCAGCGACAAAGTCTCCTCCAGATAAAGAGTCTTCCTCTTCCAAGACACACTTGAGGTGGACATTTCTAGCAAGAGTAACAGTACTGTCATGGTGGGCAGTGACTGTAGAAGTGGTGTGTGCAGTCACATAACATGAACTGTTTGGTGGCTGTGAATGACAAGTGATGCTGCAGCTCAGTTTCAGCATTTCAGTGCTGCACAAAAGATGCTCTTATGCTTCTGTGCTGCACTAGTGAGGGCCACAACTGTGGATGTGGTGGGCAGAACATGCGTGGGAAGAAACACGGGCAGCTTTTTATTTCTGTTGTGGGGCAGGCCATACGTTGTGTGCATGCTGACATGGCTCCTGCAAGCTGCTAATCTGGGCAGTAGGAGGGTTATTTGTTTGGTGCTGTTTGGATGGCAGGCACTGTTCTGTGTGTTGGACCTCCACAAAGGACAATAGAAAATCAAATGGAAATGCTGTTGTTGTGGACACAGCACAAGGCAGAGCTGTATCTTTGCTTCAGTCTTTCATGTTTTCTCCCACGGCTTTTTCCCTTCTGTCGTTTTCATGGCAGGGATATCTTCACTTTATCTGTGGAGTGACCTTCTCATCCCCTCTCTGCAGCACTGAAAAGAGATTAGCACAGATGAGAAAACCCAGAATAAACCTGCTGGAGCCAATATAGGAAAGTCTGTGACAGGAGGAGTGAGCAGCAAGGTGTCAGAGCATGGCCAGGTTGTCTCTAGGGGACACAGACACAGGACGGTTTCAGGCCCTGGTGCCACAGTTCCCGTGGAGAATTGAAACAACTTCATTTAGGAGCTAGCTTCAGCATTTCCCCATAGCAGCAGGATAGGGGGAGATGAGAAGTCCCCAAAGAGGAGGGGAAAGCAGGAAAAGAGGAGCAATGAACACAAACTGGAACAGATTGTCTAAAGGAGGTACTGCACACCTGGAGAGCTTCTAGGAGGGCATCAAGAAAAAAACAGGAGAGGTTGCAATTAATCCAAAGAAAAGCTGCTGGGGAAAGATTTTCTTGTTCCAAATATCAAGAGTTCCCAAGTCTGTGGATCTTTGTGTGCTTACAGTATGGTTGCCTTTAGGCGATAAGGTCTGCTGTGGGCTACGAGCAAATTCCCTCACTTGGTATCTTCATTTGCAGTGCAGTGCCTGAAAAATTGCTTGAGGCCCACCCTGATCTAGTATTAGGTTAAGGTGAAAAGTAGAGCTAGCATGCTATCAGCACATGCAATAAGAGACTGGCTGTGAGGCCCAGGAGCACACTTTCTGTGTACAGTGCGGGTTCTAGGCTCGCAGAACGTAACAGCAGGTGTGGAGAGGAGGAATTGGATCATGCTGGGTGAGCAGACAAAGAGGGATCTCAGGCAGAATGGGCAGGATGTGACTTGTCTTCTCTCTGCAGCCAAATCTCACCTTCCTATGGCTGGACAGAACTTGCATGGAAATGGCTATTCCCTGGGCCCTAGCTAATACAGTAAGGGTTAATGCATTTCACAGTGGCAATAAATTGTGTGTGTATGACAGAGGAGTGGGCCGGAAATGTTTGCCGAGGAGAAGCTGCTGTCAGCATTGTACCTTTTATTAGTCTGTACTTTTCTTCCTTCCCTTTAATGAAATGCCCACTGACATTTATGGTCTTGTCACCTGGTGAGAAAGCCATTGTCACCTCGACTGACACCTCTCCCATCACAGTGGGTCCCATTCTAGCTCTTAAAAGTAATTTTTATCTTCTTTTCCATGGAAAAACCTTTCCTGCATGGATTTACCTGCCCAATGAACTGGCAAAGTATACCTCAAAAAGCAGCAGAGTGGACCTCTATGGCTTTACTGTCTGTGAATTGCACCTGCAGTCTTCTAGGGACATTTGTGTCATGGGCAGCCTGCAGTTTACACCCTGCAGCGTGTTGTAAAGCATCCAAACACACCCTGCTCTCCAGAGACTTACTCGTAGTTTCTCTCGCACCTGTCTTTGCCTTGCTTTATCTTTCTGATAGCTCTTGGTCCCAATGGCTCTTTCATGGGGATGGCAGGTCTCAAAGACAAGCTTTGTTCACTTTGTTCGCTCAAAGACCACCTCAGTGCCTCAACAAGGAAAGGACAACAGTGCGAGCTCAACCCTTATTAGCCATCAGAAACTCTGCATTAGAGAGAGCCCCTTAAATGTATCCAAGATGTGAGAAAATCTCCTTAGTTTCCATGAGATACAGGCTTAAGATGGCTAGGAACCTGTGCTTCAGTAGTAGTAGAGTTTATGGAGCTACTTGCTTTACTGCAAAGCAATAGTTATTTTACTCTGAAGGTACACGGCTACATTGACAAACAGCTACACATTCCTTGCAATGTGTCTTGGTCAGGCATGCACTCACAAGGGTTTTCAAGATAAAATCTATCATACTACCCATTGGAGAAAAAGTGAATAATTAGTCTTTGCTCAGTTGTCTTTGGTGTATTTCATGCTCTTTTTTGTTTGTTTGTTTTTATTTGTTGGTTTCATTGGAGTTTGATTTTATTGTTGTTGTCTTTTTTTTGGGGGGGGAGGATCTTGGCTTTTTCTTCAAGGTTTTTTTCAACATTGTAAAACCCCTTAGCAGAACTGGCCAACTACTTCCACAGCTGGTAGGGTGAGATCACAGAAATCTTCCTTGGTCTCTCAGGGGAACTCCTGAGGGGTTGCTGTAAGGAGTCTATGAGCAAAGAAGAAGGCTTGATGCCAGTACCATCCTCTCCTGCATGTGCAGCTCTAACCACCAAATTTTTCACAGTCATGGGGGAAGATATAGGATTCTTAGGTCCAAGTGTGCTTCCCAGGCAGCTGTTTCCTATCTCCTCAGAGGAGACACAGTGGGCTTGAAGAAAGGCTGGTTCTGGTCTTCAGATTGCCAGCTGGACCTCCCTGATATGGTGTTGGCATCTGGACAAAGTACAACTCCTCTATGTTTTCTTCTGATGGTTAATTTCTGAGTATAAAAACAAACAGCAGGAACAACTTTTAAATCAGGAGGTGCACAGGTCTTACTACATCATGTGTGAACTGAAATAAAAAATCTTTACTCCTTCATATCACAGAATCACAGATTGTGTGGCTTGCAAGGAACCACAGTGGGTCATCTGCTCCAACCTCACTGCTGAAGCAAGGTTCTCCCAGAGAACATGACACAGGAGTGTGTCCAGATGGTCTGGAATATCTCCAGTGAGGGATACTCCACAGCTTCCCTGGGCAGCCTGTTCCAGTGCTTGGTCACCTCACAGTAAAGATGTTCTTCCCCATGGTCAGGTGGAACTTCCTGTGCATCAGTTTCTGCCCTTTGGTTCTTGTCCCACTGCTTGGTATCACTGAGCAGAGCCTGGCTCCATCCCCCTGACACCCTCCCTTCAGCCACTGACAGACATTGCTGAGATCTCCCCTCTCATCTCTTCTGGAGGCTGAACAGGCCCAGCTCCCTCAGCCTTTCCTAAGAGAGATGCTCCAGCCCCTTCATCGTCTTTGTCATTCCCTGTTGCACCGGCTCCAGGGGCTCCATACCCCTCCTGTGCTGAGGAGCCCAGAACTGGACACAGCACTGCAGATGTTCCTCACCAGGGCTGAGCAGAGGGGCTGGATCACCTCTCTGGAATGCTGGCAATGCTCCTCCTAAGGACCCTAGGATGCCACTGGCCTTCTTGTCCCCCGGGGCACTGCTGGGTCACAGACAGGTTGTTGTCCACCAGGACCCCCAGGCCCTTCTCCACAAAACTCTTCCCAGCAGGTCAGCCCCTTCCTGTGCTGGTGCAGGGGGTTATTCTTCCACACGTGCAGGACTCTGCATTTGCCTTTGCTGAATTTCAGGAGGTTCCTCTCTGCTCACCTCTCCACCGTGTCAAGGTCCTTCTCAAGGGCTGCCCAGCCCTCTGGGTGTTCAGCCACTCCTCCCAGCTTTGTGTCATCAGTGCTCCTGCTGAGGAGGCCTCTGCTCCTTCACCAAGTCATTGATGAAAGATAAAACACAAGTTAAACAATATCACTCTCTGCATCAAAGGTGAGAACTTTCCTGTGAATTAAAAGGCATAACATGCCAGAGAGTTGCTTCATGAAAACTACCTTTTATTGATTTAGTCTTCCAGCAGGTAATTCTTTATCTTGTGGCTGAAACTGTTTGTGGGAAAGGACTGTTCCTCATCACTATCCTGAATCTGGCTTGAAGAGTAACATAGTCACTCATATCTTTCTTAGGCCAGTAAAAAGGAGAATAATCTAATCATTTTTTCCCCAGTAATGCAGGCATTTTCCCCTCTCCAAACCTTTGACTTAGAAGAGCTGAACCATGGGTCATCATTGTTTTTCTTTTGGCCTTTTCTAGGTATAACACTACCTCTATCCTCTTTGACAACACCTTCTTTTTCTCCTCTTTCTTTTATTATTTCATTGCCTACTGTCTGATCTAGACATGAAATCCTAGGAGACACATATTGTTTATTTACTGCATAGAATTTTTTCTCTCAGCTCTTTTGATAAATTCTATCCAAGTAAATAAAAATTAATCTGTACAATGGTTATTTAAAAATAATGTAGTCAAAGTTTTCTCTGTGGTCAATAGCAGCAGAATCTTGTGAGATAGTACAATTAAAAAAGGTTACTGAAAGACTGTCCTTGAATGTTTATTCCTGGACTCTCTGAAGGACTTCCACAGAACTTGCTGTTAGTCCATCTGATGCTAGGAGACAAGCAGGCAGTGCACAGCTCAATTTACTTGAAGAATAGTTGGAAATTTCTCAGAACTGGGACAACAATGGACAGTTGCTGGCATTTTAAGCTTCATCCTTTTGAAATTCAAGGCAAAATTCCCATTGGACAAAATGTTACCCATACTATAAAGTCAGGCCATAGGTAAAATAGCATATTCCCTACAACATCATATATAGTTCATACAAGGGTCATTTAGTTTTGTATTTGGTTGGGAGGTTTTTGTTTTGTTTGGTTGGGTTTTTTTTGTTTGTTTAATTTTTTAATACATCTTTACAGTTAAAGAATGACAGCAATGTTTTATATTCTCAGGGTTAAGCAATTTCTTCACTTACAAATTTACAGTTTAAGGGACAGAAGGGAATAGCATACTATCATCTAATCTGACACATGCCAGAGACATTTATCCAGCTGTTTCAGTAATGAGTCCAATAGCTTGTGTATGCTTAAAATAATGTATCATCCAGTAAGGCATCTGATCTTGATTTGAGAATTTAAAAAGTGTGCCAAAGTCAGCCTACTTTTGTACTCCATTCTTAGATTCATTAAAAAACCCAAACAGGTGTCATTTCTTGTCTGAATTTGTCTGTCTAGCTTAATGTCAGGATTTGTTGGTTTGTTTTTCTCTGCCATATTAAAGACTCCATAAGCAATGGACAACTCCTTTGAGGTTTTATTTAGAAATAAGTTAGTCACCTCGTGGTCCCCTCCTTGATAAGGTGAGGAGACTGAGCTATTGACACCTTAGTCTCCTCATGTCTGAGATCTGTGAGCTGCCCTCTGTCACATTCTCTCCTGAGTCCAGTTTTCAGCCCATGACTGGGTACAGAAACAATTGAGCAACACAGAGTCCCTGTGCTTTGCTGATGCTGTCTTTGGTGCTTTCCCCAGCTGGCACAGAGCCTCCTGTCTTACCTGTGTGCTCTCTGGAGCTGTTTAATTTTGGCTCATGTTAGCAGCTTTATGAGGGGAGTTCCGTAACATAAACTGAGCCGAGCAATCTCTGTATGTTGCCATTTCCTTATGTGAACAATCTGCAACTTTCTCTTAGAGAAGGATTCTACACAGCAGCAAGTTCTGGAAAGCTCTTTCATTCAGCTATAATTTGAAGAGATTTCTTTTCTTTTTTTGAAACTCCAAACTTTGAAAACAGCTGTTTTCTCCATTTGAAAGAACACAGCATAAATAAGCTATCTGTGAAACTGCCTAAGTGTGGGAAATTGAATAATGTTTCCAGACAGTAAGAAACAGACATTTGGACTGGGCTTGGTGTGAACTTCTTTGAGGGATGAGAAGCTTGTTTATTTTGTTCAGACCAAAATCAGTTAAAAAATACTGCCATCAGCTTATCCAGTGTAAGAGGACATTCCCACAGTAGCTTTCCTCTGTATAGCAGCTGAAGACTGCTTGAGGCTGATCATGGATTCTGTTCCATTTGGAGGACTTTCATATGCTTTGACCTATTGAGATCTCTGAAACCCTCTCCTCTTTGCAAGCCCTATTCTGCAATCTCCTTCTCCTATGATTCACCTCATAGGAATTCCTGAATAAGTTTTGTCTTCAGTTTTGCCAATAAGTGATGCTTTTTGTGATCCCCTGTGGAGCTGTGAAGCTCAGGGTAGGTATTTGCTCGAGAAATACAGAAGCAAAGGATATAGGGAAGAGGGCCAAAGCAACTCAGATGTGATGCATTTGTTATTATGGGGCTGTAGGAAAAGCCCTCTTTCCTTTACCCATCCCAATTTTCTTTTTCATTAGCCTCCTGATGCTAACCTCTGAATAACTTCTAAAGTAAACCACCCATAAATATTGCACGAGTCTCCAATACTAAAAGCTGATAAAGTTTATAGCACTTATAAAATAAATAGAAGGAAATGCTTTTCAGTTTCCTATTTATAGGTCTCAGGAGAGATCTCAGGTATGATTTATCACTTCAATTTTAACTGTATTAGTCTCTCCCTATCACATACACACAACTCTTTTCCTTGGTCATTCCTTTTTTCTCACACACAGCTGCTTCCTCTTTTCCCTGTAGACGTGCTCACACCCACACAGCTATTTGCCCTGCACATCCTTTGCTAAGAGGCAGGAGACTGTGCTCTTTACAGAGTGTTGAGTGCCATCAGTTTTCACCAGAGTCAGCAGGCGTTGAGGGTTCTCAGCATTTAGTGAGGGACTCTCAACCACACGTAATTCAAAGGAAAAAGCTACTTTTTTCAAGTGAACGTGGCACACGGCCAAAGAAGGATTAAAAAAGAGGGAGGCAACATTTGGACGTGGGTGGATCATTAAAGCACAGAGAGTATAGTTAACATAGGGTATGTTTCTTTTTAGGGCATTCCTATATGCTTTCCAAGTGTTAATGTTTCTAAGCATGCAGCATTCATCCTCAATTGCCAGTACATTGCACTTGAGCAGATAAATGGACTGTGGCTAATAATACCCTTTTCCTTGGAGGAAATGAACATCACTCCTTCTGTTTTATAAAAGTGGAGGCACACTTCTGGCCACGTATTGTGAATTAGCATTTTATTTTGGTGCAAAGGTGCACTTTTTAAGTAAACACCCTCGTCGTCCCCATTTAGTTTATTTTCCCATTTAAAGGGAAACTCTTGTTCTGGAAATAGATCTGCTAACAAGCATTCAACCCATGGGGCCAGACTACGACTAAACCAATTTAAACTCCCCCAAACGTGTAAATGTGGACATCAGATTGTCAGTGCCAGCTGTTTTGCTTTAGAGTTCCATTCCTATTACACTGCAACACAAGCTAAAGTGTCAAGCCACATCACTACCACAGCATTTGACACCACTGCTTCCTAACTGCATTTTCCTGTTCTGATTCTACATTAAAAACCAACCAAATAAGAATGCTTTTCATGACTGTGATTGAAATAAATACATTTATGTTCAAAATTCCCACAGACTTAATTTGCAGGGTTTTCCTTCCCAAAACCTTCAATTGATCATGGAATACAAAGAACAGTAAAAAAGAGACCACAAAAGCCAGAAGACCTCAAAACTGAAGTCTAATTTGCTCCAAGGAAATAAAGGAATTAAAACTGCTGCTTCTGATACTGCTTATGTTGAGCTTTCCATCTCCTCATCACAGGCAGGAAACTGAAGTTTAGATGAAATGAACCTGCTTGCTAGAAGGATCCATATTGAATGGATAGGTCAGGGGGTGCAGATAAAGGAAGAAAAATTCAACACAGGAGAAAAAAAAGAAATGACAGCTGAAAATATCTGCATGCAGTGAAAGGGGAATTCTTTAAAAGCAAATGATTCTCTTACTAAAAAAAATCCAAGCAAACTGATGTGGATGAAGAGTGCTGTGTAGACATACAGAATTCCTCTTCCTGGGTGTCAAGAAGTGGCATTTCTGTTTGAAATTTGCAAAGCCCTTCTTAAAATTTCTTCATATAACCTCTGATATCAGTCTCTGCACATGAAAGGCCACTGAGAAAATGTTACTTTCAGTGAATTATGCTCCACTGCTTGGCCGAGGCTCTGCCTCACTGATCCTCCCTGTTACAAAATACTGCCTTGTCAGCACTGGCATTCTTGAGGGACTGTCCAGTTCCTCTCCAGTTGCCATTGCTCTGGCTAAGGCTTGATGCAGGAGCTCTCACCACTGCAACATCTGATCAAACCATTGTCCTTTTGTTATTCAGTCTGTTAGGTAGCACAAATAAATCTTTCACCATTTACTGCTTTATACCCCACTGCCCATGCTGTTGGTCTTGTATTGACAGCAACCACAGCTGCACTTTTTCACCTGCTCAGGACAAAGACAACTAGTCAATTAGCATCAACTCTATTCCTTTCCAGTTCAAAGCTCACTCAATCTCTGTGCTTACAGAGAACCACTTCTGGACACAAAAAGTAGTATTCTGGTTTAGTTCATCGTTTATTATATCTGGAGAAATTGACTGGCTGGATAATACTGGGATCTATTCATTATCTTCAAGAAATATTGAAACTGTAAGAAGAGAACTGTAACTTCAAATGACTTATAATTCCACCATTTAATCCACCATTGTCATCTTGAGAGCATCAAGCACAAGCTTTGAGTTCAGCAACCTAAAACCCTGACATATAGGGTTTATAGAAGATGAGTCCCTCTATAATCATTGGGGAGACACAAGTGGCTGCATGTAATGTTCTTTCCATCTATTAGAGACACCTCTTAGGATGAGATGAATGCTTCCAAGGTTAGGAAACCCATTCATCCATGTGGCCTGTATTGTAAATAAAATGAGAAGACTCCTCCAGAAGCGTGATTCAAAGACAGATTTTGCTGCTATGTGATGCAGGAAGAGGTTGGAGAATGCACAGAGAAGGCCAGTCTGTAGTCACAGGTCTGGCATGCAGCTACCTCTCCATGCAAATGCTTCACTTTCTAAAAGTTACCACTGGAAGTCAGAAGAGTGGTGTCCTTTAGTTTTCATCCAGCTCCAGTGAATAAATTATTGAGGATTTTCATAGCAGTAAGGGAATTCCTGGGCTTCTTACACAGTAGCTGCCCAGCAATTCTTCCTTCTCAACCTTTTCAACGTCTCAACTCCTGTCTTTGCAAGGCCTTTCTGCAGTTCATATCTCCTATGGCAGCAAAGAGGTTAATGAACAAGCCAGCCACCACAGTCTGCTTAGGATATCAGCAGGCTCAGGTGCTGAACTGCCTGGCAGATACTGCAAGCCTTAGTGCCAGTGAACACAGGAGCAAAGCTGAAGTGCCTGGTCACTGAGGGAAATGAGCAAGGCCTGGAGATGGCTGGGGGAAGCAGCCTGACCAAGAGCCACCAAAAGCCAGGTGGATTTATTAGCCTGCCAAGAAGCAGCTTGGTGAAAGCAATATGTAAAACATAAATGTCAGTAAGCAACATGAGCTATGGAGCTCTGTGAATAGCCTCTAAAGACCAAGCCTGATGTGCCAAAGCCTTTGTTTGCAGAAATCAGTTCTCTCACCTGTCACTGAGTAGGGAGGATGAACTGAGCTTTCCAAGTACAGAAAATGACATGGTTCCTATCAATTTTATTCTATGTATCCTAAAGGTAAATTGTGCCTCTCGATGAGCGTACCACTGGTCACAAAGAACTGCAAGCACTACAGAAAAGCCCAGTCAAGGTCATTTGGTCCTGCAGAGATGATTGATAAGGATCACAACAAACAGAATTTTTTTTCCTGAAGCCTGAAAAATTTGGAACAAGATATCAAGCACTAGTGTAGGGCTTAAATCCTCCCTGGTTCCTCTCCTGGAAGAATGGGTTTTTGCAAGCTCAGTAATCTGCTTTTATCATGCTTGGTCCAAAAGCTGAAAGCTATTTCCTTGCTCTGACAAATAGATAGGAACAGCAGGCCACTGAGCCCTGTATTTTCCTTACTGTGCCTCAGCACAGGACTGGCAGAGAAGAAATATCAGCATGGAGACTGCTCCATGCTCCATTCAGCCGTGAGCCTTTCCACCGAGATTGCCAATGAGAGTGAATATAAGGAGCTCCAAAGAGCTGTGGTTTTAGTGGTATGGGCACCTGTCCACTAGGAAGTGTGCTGAAACCTCCAACACATTTCACAGGTTCCACCAGAGACCCATCAAACACTAATAACATTCAATCACTGCTAACCAAGGCTGATTTTGGACCAAATGCTTGGAAGTGAAATACTACCAATCCCACCACCCACCCCTGTCATAAGTCAATTATACATTGCAGTATTTGAAACCAATAAAACAGAGCTTTTTACTATATGTCATGACTTTCTTTGGAAGGTATTGCAACCACAGTTGAGTTTGGAAACTGCAGATAGCTTATTTTATTTTCTTTAATGACTTTATCCATATAGATCTTGTTACCCACCTTTTTATCCACATGATGGTGCTTTTTTTTTTTTTTAATTGCAAAGAATATTTTGTTTCCTTGTTTCAGTTTGGCAATGAACTATATATAATCTTGTTCCTTATTTAGGTGCATTTGCTCAGACAACTTTTATACTGCCCACAATTAGAATCCACCCTAATTCAAACACCATCACTTATCACATTCCAACCCACTCAACAGAGTGCAGTGGCAGAGATGTTGAGGCATCTGTTGAGAGGACCTAATGCCAGAGTCTGAGCCATGGTTTGGTCCCCTGCAGAGACCTGCACCAGCTCTAATGGTGTCCAGTCACTTCTGTGGGCAGTCAAATGCCACCCAATGCAGATTTCTTTTATATGACTTATGAGTCAGCAGGGATTTGTAGTGATATGGCCTCATCCAAAGTTAGTTTTGCATGGAACAACCTGCTGCTGGGTTCAGCTGGCTATAAAAGAGGCCTTTAGATATATAAGACAGATCTTACCTGGAGCATAGGTAGCTCTGTGTGGTGAATAACTTTATAACCTTATGTTTCCCAGAGAGAGAACATCTGTCAGCACCCCATTAACTTCAGGAAGAAGGAAAATTTCAAGACAAAAGATAAAAACTGTTGTCTTAGTTTCAGCTGCATTTATCAGATGAGGTATACCTACAATTTCAATGCTTTAGTGGAAAAAAACAACAGTCTTTAAAAGTGAAGGAAAGCAAAAATAAGAGTGGCAATTTTTTTATTAAAAGAGGAAAGGGATGAAGGGTAAGGTGATAATTAAGTACAAAACAGTATCATGTGAAAGCACACTAAATAAAAAAGATATTCTACCTCTGTCCTAGAGAGATTAAAAACAAACACATAGACAAATATACAAAATCAAAGGAATCCATTTAGTGATTATAAGGAAGCACAGTCCTTGAGGGATGAGGACCAATTCCCACCCCAGGCTTCTTCAGTCCTTCCTTTTTCTTGACCCTCTTGCCTTCCTTCCCCCTTCACCTCCCCCTTCTCCAGCTGCGGCCTGCCATCCCTGCGCTGCTGCTCTCCCCTCATCCTTTGCTGTCTTTTTGACTTTTCGCAGTTCCCTAGCAACAGCTGTCTGCAGCTGACAGGAAGAGCCGTGGACATTTTGCAGGCAGAGCGATGGGCAGGGCTCAGCCTCAGCTCAGGGGTGGTGGCTGACCCCAGGACCAGGGGACACAGCAGCAGCCCCAGGGCAACAATTTCTGCACCAATCTCTGCTTAAGACCTGAAACAGGGGGCATCAGTTAAATCTTAAGCTTCAGTTGTTCTTACTGGTTAACAAAAGGTTACTCATTCTGCTTCGCTGGAGACACTTATTTCCCCTTGCCAAACACTGGGCTTTTCCCAGTGGAAAAGCCTGTCAGACATCATCAGTGTGGCAGTCCTATGGTAGGGGCACACGTATCCAAACACGGCCCAGGCATCCTCATTCCTCTCATGGAAGGCAATAGCTCTGATTTTCACATGCTGGGCGCTGCCCTGAGAGCCCTGCTGTCCAGCCCACCTCGCTGCTGGAGGCTGTCACCTCTGGAGCAGCACTGGAAAATGTGTGCTAAAGCTCAGCTCTGCATGTGTTAGCCACCACGGGCTGCCTGTGGGGAAGGCCAAGCACCCGGACAGGAGTCCCCTTCCACTGGTTTGGCTTCTGTGACAGCAAGGCTCTGTCACAGGGGAGGATGGGCAGCTGAGGGCAGCAGCATCACTGCAGTAGCTACTGGAGCTCAGCTAAAAGAATGCTGCCCTATCATTACTATTGATGATCTTGTTACTATTATTATTGCTATTGTTGTTGCAATCCCCTTTTAATTTGCCCCAAAGAAATCAAACTTGTGTTACTTTATATAGCAGCCATTCACTCACCACTCACAAGCACCTTCTGTCAGAAGTCCCAGAGGTACTCTGTAAAGTATAATGCAAGTTTTTAAACCACTTGATAAGGGTTTTTGAAAACTCCAAGTCATTGGACTGCAATGGTTTAGTTAGTCTGGAATGGACAAGTACACCAAATGAATTTGTAAGGTGAGTACATGCTTACATCAACTTATAATGCCAAGTGATCAAGGCATCTGAAAGATCACACAGAGTAGTTATTTCAGTTTAAAACAGAAGAAGAAAAGAGACAAGGCTTTCTCCATTACCCAACAAAACAAGGGAAAATGTTTTTTTTATCAGGCAGCCACAGAATTTGATAGTGTGATAGTGCCTCGATTAGAGATTTTTTATTTCTTGGTTATTTCCAAGCTTCTTAACCATCACGTTGAATAAAAGTGCAGAACTGTCTTGCATGATGGAAATTATAAATCTGGCTGTAGTGAATTTAACCTCATTCTCAGCCTTGTCTTCTTCCAGAGTGATGTTTTGTTTGTGCCTTGTTCATCCCCGGATGGGCAGGGTCTTGGCAGCCCTGCCAGCTGGTGCACCTGGTAACTGGTGAGACACACCAGCCACCCCAGCTCCCAGCACCTGGCCCAGTGTCCAATCTGCACACTGCCTTTGTTGCCCTCTACATCTACAGCAGTCATCATTTGCACTTGTACCCCCTTCTCCTCCCTCTGCCATTTCCACCTTGCTAGCTCTGCCCCTGTGCCTCCATTTCTATGACAGCAATCTGCTGCCTGGAGGAGCTGTTCTGAAGAGTGAGATAAGATACAGACGGATGATAGATGAGATGGAGGAAGTATGTGTAGGCAGAAGACTGCTCAGGTAGGGAGAAGGGATTGTGGGGTTCAGGGAAGGTAGCAAATTGGAAATGGAACTCAGGTACTCTAGGGAGTAAGAAAGGAATAAAGGGCATCGGGGGAGAAGTGGCAAGAGAAGTGGAGGAAAGGTGACAGACCCTATCACCTATCTGTCATCTCCTATAAATCTGAAAATCTCACTGCCAACCTCTCTTGTTCACACACCTCCTGAAATCTACTATCCTTTCCATCAGCCGGATGACACGCAAAGTGCCACTGATCCTTCTCACCCTCCCCCACTTTTCAGCCTTTCTTGCTTTTTTCCACTGCTGCAGAAAATCACTTTTCTTGCCCAAAATGTGCTGGCAGCAGGAAAATTCTCTGAGGCTGAAAAACCTTGAGATGCTGGGGTTGTGACCTGATGCTTGGGAGCTTACCTCCCAGCTTTTCATTTTTTTTTTACACCAGCCTCACAGAAGCTGAGCTGTGCCAGCTCTCACACCTCTGCAAACAGCATCTCAGCATCTCCCTCTTTGCTCCTACCACCAGTTATAGCTGGGACCTCTCTGTGGGGGTGAAAACAAGCCCACGTCCTAAGGCCACACGTTTATTGCCTTTTTTTTTTCCTTTTGGTCCCTGTTCTTCTGTAAATCTCTGCTCTTTTTGTTCTTTAAGCTTTTTTTTTTTTTTTTGGCAATATTCATTTTTTTGTCTTATCTCTAGACCTAAGCTTGTCTCTTTGTCAATCACCCCAACTTAGCAGCAAACTAATTAAGTCTAAGTGCCCTCATTAGACTCAAAATGAGATTAGTGGTAGAGGACAGGAGTTTGCACTTCCCAGGTAACTTTTTATGCTATGCATTGTCTCACATAGAGAACACTGCTTCATTTACACAAGCTTCTATTTTATAGCTTTTCTCCCAAGTGAGAGGGAAAACTACTTTTGTTTCCAAAGAAATTCTTATATTCTTAGAACTTGAATATGCCATTTGGGCCACATAAATGTATGTTGGCCAGATGTTTAATACCCTTGTTTCAATGTGTTTTTCTGACAATAAAAGAATAATGAATGTTCCTGCAGGACAGCTTGATGTCGATTAGGATACAAAAAATGCATTTTGATTTTTGAGAGTGCAGAAACAGGAGACATGAAAAAATGAATGAAATATAAATTCTGTTCTTATTTTTCCTCTGTGAACTTCATATTTTTATCCATAGATTTGAGTACAACATGCATTGTGAGTTGACCGGCCATTTACTGTAAAAACAAAGCAAATATACACCTCAAGCCCAGTCACAATGAATGTCACATAAATCACCCCCTATAAAGGGTTTATGGAATCTCCCCTCCTAGATATACTTAGTGGATTTCTTCAGCTGCCTCCCAGCAAGGCTGAATTTGGTGAGGTAAGTGACAATCTCAAGTGTTTATGTGTTCCACCTATTGAAAAGATGAGCGTTAAAAAATACTGACACCACAAGGGATCAAATTTTGCTGTAATTTATATATCTTAAAATTCTCCAGGAGTTACTGGGTGTGTGTTGGTGTACCTGAAAGCAGCATTAAGCCTACGATTTATGGAAGCAGTTTAGTACAGCGATAAGCCTATCAGAGATTAACACACACAGAGAGAGTTTCTGCATTTTGTAAACTGCCATCAATCCCCCGTACTGCCACCAGAGCAGATAACATCTTCTTGTCTGCAATAAAATACACTCTTTCTAAATCTGGTACCAGAGATATTTATTCCTTGCAGAGCTCAACCATATGAATAAAGAAGTCAGAATGACTAGATCAAGTCCAACACAAATCTGTTGGTATGCAGTGTATTTTATGTCATCTGCGTTACTCAAGTTCCATGCTCAAACATGACACGAGACAACATATTAGGAAGTTGGAATATGAAATCCCAGTTCTGCTAAAATCATGGTGGTCTACTCGTGTCACTGCTTCCAAAAGAGTTTGTGTCTTGTCAAGCCTCAGTTGTATCGGTGCTGGTGTCCCTTTACAGAGCATGGACTACAGGTGAAACAGGAGAGGTGAACGGCGGTGTACTTGAAATGCATTGTGCAGCTAGGGCTGGTCCTTAATGGTGGATTATCCTCTAAATTATTCACCTCATTCAGTCCTTAATGATATTACAAAAGGGAAGAAAATGGGCACGGTGATACAGAGCAATATCCACCAACAAAAGCTGAGCTGTTGTCCTGTGTCAGCACTGCTTTTCACCAGAGGAAAGGGCACTCGGCTACAAAATCAGGAAGCACTTTTAAATAAGATAGAAAAAAAATAGTGTTGTGAGGTAGGGCTTAAAATGAGCCTGGGACTGGATCAGATGGCATGATATGTGAGGTTTGTTTGGCATCATTTAGGAGTTGAGAAATGTGAACTGGCTTTTTTAGCAGTTCCAATGGCACCAACTTTTCCTCAGCTTGGGTTCCCTCTCTGTTCTGCTGTGCCTCTTCTTCTGTTTATCTCCTTTTTTTTGGCAACTGCTTTTTCTGAAGCGCAACTCCTCCTTTTTTCCAATCAGATACTGCAGTATACATTAGAATAAAGAACTGATCTCTGGTACAACACAAAGATCATCCAGCAAATTATATAAAGGATAAACAGGTGAAGAAGTAAGTCCCATCTCTGGAATGAGAAATAGGGATCCAGTGTCATTAAAAACTGATGTCAGTAAAAGTCTCTTTAGCAAAAGCCTCTATTTCCTGAAGGTGGGATTTCTCTGTGTGGAAGTATGTAAACCTAGAAGATTCTAGTCATATCCTGCATTATGTAAGATTATGTAAAACCAGTGACACCAGAGGCATCCATTCTGTGTAGCCCAGAGTCCTCTCTCTGACAGTGGCCAACAGTGGTACCTTGCTAAGAGTAGAGAACAGGGCCAGCATACAGCAACCCCTGCCCTGTATATTCCTCCAGTGTCCAGCAAGTTTTAGCTTAAGAACTCCCTGTACAATACAGCAGCAGAGCTGCATCAGGTAGCTTCTGATGTTTGCTTCTTTCACGATTGTACTGGATTAGTTCTGAAACTCACATGAATTCCAGCACACATTAAATCCCGAGAAAAAGTACTCCAGAGCTTAACTGTGCATTACATAAAGGAGCTGTTTCTTTGCTCCACTTTGAACCTGCCACCTGCCTGCCTTGAACATGTGCTGTGTGATTCCAACACAGTGTTTCTGGGGTCTCCTGCAAGCTGAGGCAGAGGAAATCATGTTTGCACACTCAGCAGTGTTAGGTAGCACACAGCAGCATCAGAGAGCCACACAGGAGATGCTGTTATTTTCATACCGCTCCTCTTGGGCTTTCAAGAGCTCAAAGACTGCTGGTCTTCTGGTCCACCTTATTGACTAGATCTGGCTTTCTGGATTTTGTGGATGGATATACATGATGTCAAGCCTTCCTGGCAAAAGGAATGGCCGGCCTATCCAAAAGGAATTAGAAGAGTCTGTTAGGATTTTCTTCTTTCCTTCGATTCACAGTCATGTTCCATTTCACCAGAGAAAAGCCCTGATGTGACACAGGAGGTTATTCAAGGCCACCCCATGGCAGTGCAGCTGAGTAAAAAGTATGGTTAACAACCCCGTGGTTTAGCAGCTGAGCATGCTAAATACACAATACTCTTGCCAGCATGAAGAAAGCATGTGGCTCCAACAGCTATTTCACTGTAACGATGGAATAGATTTTCCAAGCTGTGCACAAAACTGTGCAGCACAACCTCCTTCCTCCCTCTGAACTGCTCTGCAATGGGTGTAAAGAAATACAACAAGCACATTTAAAGCCATGTTAAAGCCCTTCTGATGTTATGATAAAGGCTGTTGGTATAAAATCCCCCACCCATTACAAGCTTTTTCAAACCCAAGTACTGTTTATTGCACAAGGGCAAGTGCAAGCTTAGATCTGCCAACACTGTGCCAAGCTTAAGAAGGTGAGAGCCTTGGGTTGTGCCCTCCCATGTCCTCTCATGCTCCTTGCCCCAATACAAGCAGTGCCCTGCAGGGGCAAAACATCAGACAACAGAAATACCAGCAAAAAATGTGCACCCACCTAGCATTACACTCGTACTGGGCTTTGTTGACTCTCTCCCAAAATGATCTCTGCTCCTCTCTGAGAGAAATGAGGCCTCTTCCCTTCTTACTCCTGAACATCACGAAAAGGAGAAAGCATGCATGGCAGTAAAACAGTGTTGTTAAAGCATGCTAGAGGTTCTAGCTGTTCTGGAATATTTGGGGGAATGTGTGGCTATAAAACAAAAATTACATTCTACAGGTTTTAAATATCACACACAGGATTGCTGCACAGAGTGAGTGAAACAGGGTTGTATATTTGATGGCTGAAATACTGCCAGACTCTCCCCTGCCACGAAACATGCTCATGATGCCTAGACATAAAGTTCAGTGTTTCATTCCATCTCAATAGGGATTTTATGGCTAAAGTGTCGAGGATAAGAAAAGACCAATTTGTAGTTTTATTGATCAGGCTAAAGGTCAGGGGCAGACGTGTAGGTCATGGTGCCTCCTCTGAACAGACACAGGACCAAGTGCCTACTTTCTGAAAGCTTAAGAATGAGGCAGTGATGAAACATCTCAGCTGAGATGTCAATCATGACCAAATTAGACAGGCTCAGAGATGGGAGGTCTCACAACAACCACAGCTTTGCCCCCATGACAGCATGCTCTGGCAGAGGGGCCTGTATATGTGTTTGCTGAGCTGTGATGTGGTGTATGGGCAAACGCCAGGATGCCATTTAATATAATAAAAACATAATTCATGCTGACAAAGTTTATGAGATCATGTTTCCTAGTCCTAGCTGAACCACATAAAGCATATACTGTCACTACAGGCATTTTGGCTGAAACAGTAGGGGCTTCTGCTTCATGGAGATAGCCTGGAAGGCATTTGTCACCATGGCCCACTCTGGGCTGGCTGCAATAGTAGAATAACACAAAACTACATTGATTCATTGTCGGGAATTTAGTTTAGACTTAAAATGCCATGAAGTGAAATGATTTCCACAGCAATGTCTGTTTTTCTCCCCTACTTACATTAATTTTGTCCTCATTTGCCCCTGTGAATCACCATTGAAAGTGAGACTTGGTCTCTGTAGTATTTGCTGTTTCTGGTCTCTCTGTGTTATGCTTGCAGCATAAAGCTGCTTATGGCTGAGACTGTGCTTGCTGTGCACAGCTTTTATTAAAGATGGTTTAAGCTGACTTTTGTTCCTGCTGCTTCTGAGCCATGACAAGAAGTCATTTTCATGCCTCTGGAAGGTCCCAGGCCTGTCCTCCCTGCTTACCCCACCAAGAGAAGCAATGAAGGGAGGCTTTCCTACTTTCCTATCATTTAGGATAGATACATACAGGCCAGGCAAACATTATTGCAAGTGGCTTCATTTAGGTGTTTCTTTTCCAGACCTTATTTCTTCAGGTGTAGTCCGTATAAAGAAAAAAAAAGGGTTTTGTTTTATGGCAAATCCAATTTTTATGTACAAAGAAGAAGGATTCCCAAGTTGCTGGTGACCAGCTAACACAGCTAAGCTCTTTGAAGAGGAAACCAAGAGCCAAATCCTTCCCTTTTTGCTTTTCCCCATGTTATGTTGAAGGTAAACTAAGACTGAAAATAGGCAATGCTACAAGTCCCTGAAGAGGTTTATCATTGCATACTTCAAGCATCTCTCAGGTGTTGGTCCCATCACTCAGACTGTAAGATGGCTTGATTAACATCTCATTACTTCACTAAATTTGCAATGAAGGAAATAATAGTGGTCATTTCTTGGTATCTGATCCAGTCTTGTGGCAGGGAAGATAGATGACAGCTGTATCTGTGTACTAATATCCATCTGAGCCCTATTTCCTCTGAATTTAGAATTAACAGAGCCAGTTAAAGGACCTGAGAAGTATAAATTTAGGAACTTAGGTGAGTCAGGAACTAAGATTGGTCCAGCATACACACCTGCACATGCTGAACTGGAGAAAAGACCTACATTCATTCACATTTTCTTATTCCAGATATCAAATTGGCTGATGTTTTTCTCTGCCTGTATCATCTTCACCGTGTTGGTTTTTGAACTCCAGACAGAGGCTAGCTTTATCACACATATACCTTCTAGAAATCTAATTCCTCACCCTTCTTTTCATGCTATTTTTCTCTCTCCTAGCAGTTGATCAGCTGAGTAATGAAGTTCCATCATGTTCTGGCGATTTTGAGACTTGAGTTCGCATGTCTTGAGACAGACATTGGCACAGTTAGTTCCATACCTCGCTGCTACACAGCTTAGTGGCTTCTAGGTGCCTGCTGCACTGCCAGTCAATTGGAGCTGCTTCTGGCCACAGCAATTCCATGACTGTGGTCAGCTGCAAGTCATAAAAACATGGATGTCTTAGACAAGAGCTCATTCTAAAGAAAAAGGTGTAGTCATGTGATAACAGAAAATCAAATAATAGTTACCTATACTTCAGTTGCAATCTTTATGCCTGGCACACTTAATACCATACCTTTTCTCTGGACTGTGGAGCTGAAGAACTGAATAACAACAACAAGGACTGAATAGCCTAGGCTCTGTGCATATGCAAGTTATAGCCTCAGTGCTCCATTAGTGTGCATTTCTATCACCTTACTACTTACATATTTGAATGTCTGCTAAATAGGTTGTTCTAGGAAAGAAGAAGAAAAGGTCATATTTACTTAGTGTAATAAGAAAGTAGAAGAGGAGCAGAAAATTGAGAGCTGCCAGCAACTCTACTTAGCATTTTGCAGCTGAAGGGGTTTGCATTTAAGAGCCAAGCCTATTAGACCACATCAGATCTTCTAATTAGCCAACAGCATTTGGGGAGAGACATTCCCTGGTTGAAGCCAAACAGCAGCTACAGTGCTGTGCTGTTTCATATCAGAGGGTGACCCATCAGTGTGAAGGTTTGGGAGGACAATATCAAAGAAGGAGATGCTACACCGCAAATTGTTCAGACTATGGAGGGGTTGGGGTAAGAGGCAGAGATCATTAGAGGAAAACCATGAGGAAGGAAAGCTGGAGGGCACTGGGCATCAGTTGGATTTAGAAGAGCAGAGACAATAAAGTAGCCTTATGTACACAGGCAAAATTTTAGTCTCAGAAGCATCTTATTGGTATGGAAAAGGCTCCTTTTGATCTCTGATGTATAATTGCTTGTTAAGGACACAATGAAATACTACAGAGAAATCGGGCAGAAAGATTTCAGCAGCCATATAATGAGGGACACGAGATCAGAATGAGATTTGGGAAAGTTGAAGATGAGGGCAGAAGATAGTTTTGGAGCTAGAAGAAAAGAGTGCTAGAAAAGAGAGTCAAATTTAAAATTGAGGCCCTACTTTGACCTTTTAGGCAGAATAGATGTAAAGAGTCTCTCAGAGCTGAAACTGGAGATAATGTTCTGCTAGCCAGGACAGTGCATTTGAGATAAGGGTGGTGAAAAAAAGGACATGTTTCACTATGGGCAATTAGCCAACACAGCTGAATTTCCTGTTTTCAACCTACTTTTAGGACATCCTTTGGCATATGTTTCCAGCACCAGGCCAACTCTCCAGGCTGGCACACAGATGAAAGCAAAGCCTGACCTGTTCCCACAGGATCTCTGTCACCTGTGCATTTTGCGAGGGCTTCCAGAGCCTTTCCCTACTCATGCTGCACAGTGCAACTCTTCCCCAGGGAGCTGTGAACAAATTTGTCAGTGTGGGCATGCATGGGAATAGTGCAAAAAGATCTTCAGTGCAAAGAGGCTTGGGTGGGCTAGTGACTACTTTTTCCACAAAGAGGATGTGTTACAACCTCAAGTGAAATCAACTTCCATATTTTGGTTTGTATCTCAGGGCAGGTTAATGCCATCTCATATAAAAAAAGGAAAACCCAAACAAAAAATATGTATAAGATATTTTTATTTCTTTTTTATAGGAAGAAGGACAATTTTGTCACATGAGGACAATCCTGGTTCATCTCTCCAGAGAAGGCAAGGCCTCGCCAGAACATAAACCTGGGTAGGGGAGCCAGGGAGCCACAAGGGTTGTCAATTATTGCCAAGTGTTTGTTGCAGGGGCTATGGTAGCAAAGTGTAACATTTCTGGCAAGTTTTTAATTTGAAAATCTTCTTGGAGGTGAACAGAGAGGAAAACAAAGCCCTGAGCTCAGCTCCATATCCTACTTCAGAGCCAGCAGATGACTCACCTACACCTCTATTTTAAAATCATAGAATTCTTAGTGTTGGAAGAGACCTTCAAGATCATCGAGTTCAACCATTAACCCATCACCACCATGTTCCATGTTCCACATTAAACCATGTTCCTAAGTGCCACATCCACACATTTTTTGAACACTTCCACGGATGGTGGCTCAACCACTTCCCTCAGCAGTTCCACTGTTCACAGTTCACTGTTCCGATGTTAGTCCGTCCTTTCAGTCAATTTTTTTCCTAATATCCAATCTAGACCTCGCCTAGTGTGACTTGAGGCCATTTCTTCTTTTGGTTGCCTGGGAGAACAGGCCAGCCCCACCTGGCTGCAGCCTCCTCTCAGGCAGCTGTGGATAAGATCCCCCTGAGCCTCCTTTTCTCCAGCTCCTTCCACCATTCCCCATAGGAGCTGTGCTCCAGACCCTTCCCCAGCTCCATTGCCCTTCTCTGGACAGGCTCCAGCCCTTCTGTCGTGAGGGGCCCCGAATTGGACACAGGACCTGAGGTGCAGTCCCCAGTACCGTGGGACAATCCCTGCCCGAGTGCCAGCTGGCCACGCCATGGCTGACCCAGGCCAGGATACCGCTGGCCTTCCTGCCCACCCGGGCATTTTCAGGGCATGTCCCAGCCCCTGCTCCCCCCGCAGCGGCGGGACAGGCCGGGACGCGCCCGCTTCCCGAGGAAGCAGAGGGCTCCCGGGCCGCGGCTGCCTGTGCCGCCGCCTTCCCCGGCGAGGCCGCGGCGGCCGGGGCGCAGCCGGCAGCTGCTCGGGGCCAGTTTCCATGGAGACCGCGGGGGGAGCCTCGGTGGAAGGGACATGACTGCGGGGAGAGCGATGGCGGCGAGGGGCGGCGGCCTTAAGCCTTCGCTTGGGAGCCTGAGGCTGCCCCGCGGGCGGCGGGGGGAGCCCGGGGCGCTGGGGCGGCTCCGGCTGGCACAGCTCGGCGGGACGCAGCCCATAAGGCAGGGCAGTGACAGGGTGTGCAGGGGAGGAAGGGGAGGATGAAGAGCCCGGGGGGACGCTGCTGTGCCCGGCTGTCACTTCCATGGAGGCCTGGCCGGGTGACTGCTCACCACTAGCATCCTCCGCGGAGGTCTCCCGCAGCAGGCTCGGGGAAGGCACCAGCCATTCTCCCCGTTAAATATTGAGCAGTTTAACCCAGCCGCATCCTCCGGCGGGAGCGCCGATGGTCACGCTGCAGTGTGGGAGTACGGGGTGCGGGAGGGTGGTGGCGGAGCTTGGAGCCCTGGGCAAAGCCCCGACAGGGCTGCACAGGCAAAGGAAACTGCCCGTGTGTGAGAACACGGGCCTGGGCTTCACACAGCAGAGAGTCGAACAGTTCAGGGTGGTGGTTACCTACGGAAAAGTGCTTGTCACCATGGTGACCAAGCAATGCCGCATCCTCCTGCAAGTGGAAAGCAGCAGTCCCAGAGCCTGGCTGTGTGAGACCAGTGGGTTAAATGCAGCTGGCTTCAACTTGTGATGCCAGGGATCACAATCTGTGTTCGATTTGTATATGTGCCTATGATGCAAATAGGCTGGAATCAGCCTGACGCCAACCCAGTGACTATGTGTATACAAGAAGGAACTAAGGAATGTGTGCTGGTGTCCACTGCAGGCTGTGTCTTTCTAAAAGAACCGTACAAATTGTTAGCAGCAGCTGGGAGTGCACCAGGGCATGAGGGTGGAGGTGGCAAAGCTATTGTCTGTCTGGTACTTTGAATAGTAAATTCAGTCTTATCTGGAGATTAAGATGCGTTGGTGTCATTGGAGCTGGGACTCACCAAGTTTTAGTTAAGGACTTTAAGGACTACCAGATGTTCAAACTTATGTTCTAGGTAGTTATAGATGCATCAGTGCATATTTACATATCAATTTAACATAAATTTGTTGAATGTCAAACCAAAAATATCTGATGAAACTTTTTTGGTTGGACTTTAGATTTTTCATTTGTTTGTGATACATTCAAGTAGCACTTCTGGATGTCCATCTTCAGGAATACCAAGAGGTTTCCTGGTATTTTGGAACTTGGGGATTGTGTTTTTTTGTTTTTCTTGGGGTTTTTTGTTTGTTGTTTGTTTTGTTGCTGTTGGGATTTCTTTGGTTGTTTTGGTGTTGGGGTTTTTTAATTTGTTTGGGGTTTTTTTGTGGGGTTTTTACTGGTTGGTTGGTTGGGGGGTTTGGGTGGGGTTTGTTTTGTTTTGTTTGGTTTGGTTTTGTTTTGACACCAGTATCCCATAATTTGATAAAAAGTTATTACTGCTCCATGCAAACTTTGGTCCTTTTCAGGGAGTTCTAAATATTCCTTCCAAAAGAAAAGTCTCTAAAGGCCCTCATAATTGGTGGCTTTTAAGAAGGTTTACAGAAGACTTCCCTGACCCTCTGGTAAAATTCTCTGTCATTGAATGTCTCTCTAAGAAGAGGGCAGCT
>VZTB01017773.1:635015-664332 GCA_013397245.1 Thryothorus ludovicianus | reverse complement strand
AAGGGAGGGAGGGAGGGAGGAAGGAAGGAAGGAGTGGATTCATCGTTATCGAAGTCTCCTTAGGATCACAGGAAATGAGTTTTGCCTAATGGAAGTAGTGGAATATTCCTGAAGCATTCGGGGAGATTTTGGTGCAAATGAGAGGGACTTCTGAGTCCACAAACTGCTTGCACTTCCAAAGAAAATGCCCATTGCAGAGATGAAAAACACCACTCCTGTATGAGCTCCTCACAGTGTGTCCAGCTGCGTAAGGCAGTGCTGTGCTGAGCTGGGGTATCTGTGCATATCCAGGCAGAGGCATGATCCCCAGAAGGAAATTAGCCATATTAGGTGACATTGAGGTTAATCTCCCTCATTTCTGAGCAGAATTCGCTGGGTCTCCAAGCACATGTGGTTATGTTGTTTCCGCCTCTGTAGTTATTTGGGACACAACTGCCCATGACCAGCTCCAGGAAGAGTAGGCTGTAGCAGCATGAAGTACTGAAGCACCACCGACCATGCTGTCAGCTCTGCCAAATCTGGACTGGCAGCACCCCTTAGAGAAGGGCTGAGTTGGATATCAAAACATTTATGGCTGAGGCTACTGGTCTTTCAGAAACATCCTTGTTACTTTTATTTCCTTACTTCTGGAGTCTTAAGAGATACAATTCCAGTTCCTTTCTAGCTTCTCTCCTTTCCAAACCCCTTTTCTTACTTTCTCCTCTTCTTGCACAGGAATAATGCAGTGGAAATCTCCATATCAAAACTGAATTTTGTCTACATTTCTCAGGATCCACCAGTTGCCTCTGGCTGCCTTAAGGGACCACTGCTTGGTGTAGCCACATCTTTTGAGAACCAGCTCAGGTATGTTTGCTGTAGCTAAACCTGGCAGAAAGCCCTGCTCCCTGTCACCCTACCTCCCTTCCCCTTCCCAGGACACTGAGGCAATGGCAGCTGCAGCTGAATTACCTGGCTGCTTTTCAGAGGAATGTATCCCAGAGCAAAGTGAGGCAGTGGCCTCAACCACTCAGTATAATTAAACTCAAGTATCATTTTTGTGTAGCCTGTGTCGTGGCAACCGCAGCAGTTATTCCCATTCAGCTGGAAGGTTTAGAAGGCAGAGCAGTGGTATTTCACAAAGGAACCTCCTTGCAGGCAGTGCCTTAAACCATTTCACTGAATGAAATACGCTCAAGAAGCAAAGAGTATCGGAAGGGGGAAAAATGCACAGGGTAGGACCACACTATTTCTGGCTGTAGTTCAATAACAGTTCTTGAGGCAGCACCTGATATACTGTTAGGGTGAAAAAGGCTTTTTATACTTAGTGCTTTGGCACCCTGATAGCATCTCTGGTTTTTCTCTCGTTCTCTCTTGGGTTCCCTGGAGAGGCAATATATTGTCTTCCCTCTAGTTAAAGGGAGTAGGGGCAAATTGCAAAGACAGGTCAGTCTGTTTCTGCTGAATGTGAAAAGCAAAGGGCTTGCTAATTCATGCACACAGACAGGAGGATATAGCAGTGTACCGTCAGCCATTCCAGGTACCATCAGTAAGGCAGGGTGAAGCAGCTTGGCACAGTGCATGCAGCACTTGCCAGAGCAAACCTCTGGGGCAAGGTAGCAGAAAATGTAATGCTGATAAAGAAAAGCCAGTCAGAAAGGAGGGGAAAAGCAGAATAAAAGGCAGAGGGTGAGATTACTTGGTTGTGATATATGACTCTCAATTCTTCTAGCATCATTGTGCAGAAAGAAATGGTGTGTCTACAGTATTTTTGTGTTCCAGCTATCCTGGACTCTTAACACACTCAATATGCAAGCCAGGTAGTGAAATTTCAAAGGACAGAGCAGCAAGAACAATCTGAGATGTGCCAAAGGGATCACTTGCCACTCAGGATGGGCTGTATATATTTTATGCTGGAGGTCCTGAGGCAGACAGACAGAACCTGGGTCATGATTTGCTGAAGGGAGCAGCAGAACTAGATAGCCTAGAGCTGAAACTCCTGTGGTGCAGGCTTGGACTTCTTCAGGGCTTATTGTTTGAGTACTGCTGCCAATGAATGCAAAGGTAATTTGACAATCATCCTCAGCTAGTGCAGGAGAATAATATCATGTGAGTCTTGCATAGTACTTTCCAACAAGAGATCTCATATGTGTGTCATTGCTGATATTTTTTTGTCTTACAAAATAGATACACGGAGAAGGGAAGTGAAGTTGTCCAAAATTGCCTGGTAAACTGGCATTAAAACAAATAGGAAGCCTGCTGCCTCACACTGCCAAACTGAGTTCACTTGTCACACACAAGGGGACAAAACATAAGGCTGCTGTCTTCCTCTCAGTCCTTCTGAGCTAAAGGAGAAATGGCCTCTGAGGCTGAGGATCCTGAGGTGTCCTATGCCAGGATGGTAGATGCCTGCGCTGTGTGGGTCCCATGCCCTGTGAGGATGTCTCACTTTGCAACTGGTCTGAAGTATTCCTTCCTCATGTGGAATGGCAAATGATGGGGAGGGAACTAGATTGATCTCCCTTGCAGGCCTTTCCCTGGGACTTGGTACACAGGTTCCAGATGGTACAAAGCCCCTGCTGCTTGGATCTGCACAAAAACCTGTGTCTTCTTCAACCCATTTCACAACAGATTTGGCTTGCTCTTGGTCGGTTGCTATTTGTACAAATTAAGCTGAGCTGCCAGGAACATTTGCAAACAGTGAAAAGCAAAGTGGGATGTACAAAGCAAGTCAAAATAGGTCTCAAATCTGGCAAAATGCCTGCAGGTGCTTATAACATTTGACTTACTCTAGCCCATGTATTACCCACCCACACACTCATTCATCCATCTTTCTCCTGCCCTCACGCCCACACACACTCACTCTTTGCAGATTCATTCACCTTCTCTTCTTCCCCCATTTTCTCTTCCAAACACATTTCCACAAATATACCCTAGACACACTCTTTGTTCCCCACATACAAGCACACATTCATTTTTGAGTGCTGAGTGCAGTGACTATAGGTGGTGTGTACCAGACGATGCTGTAATCTTATACCTATGCTGTAAAAAAAGCCTTTGGGATTAGTGAGCTGAGAGCTCTGATTGTTCTCACTTTCACGTAAAATACCACTAATCCAGTTTATGAGGCTGACTGTTTCCATCCTTCCCTGAACTCTGTCATTGTTTTCCAGGGAATCTGTCTTCCTGCTTGTCTTCCTCTTGCTCCACTGTGCCTCTTTCTCTCTATGCTTTTCCTTTTCCACGTTGCTGCCCTAGACCACAGTGTTTGGGAGAGCTTGGCCATCCCCATATCTCTCCATGACCTAACACTGGCCCTGATTACCTCACTGAGAGGATGAGCAGGGATGAGCAATGAGCCTGCCATGCAGTGTGGGGCACAGGGCAAGAAATCCTGTGAGGTATGGTGAGATCAGAGGCAGAGACAGTAAGTGGTGGGGTGGATCTCGCTGCCATTCGAGCAGCGCTGAGTCCGCCTGGCATCAAGCCTGCCTCTAATGGAATGTGACCCACCACTGGGAATGAGCTCATCTGTAATCCACTTAATTGAGTTTTACGAGCAGGATTCTCACATCAGGGAGCCAGCCTGCCTTCTTCCTAGCACTCACCCTCCTTTGCTTGCTGCCTGGGGAGGAGAGGGGGAGCAGGGAGTGCATGCACTACTCCACCGAGCTGGTGATAGTCTGGCTTCTGATTTTCTGCCTGCCCTGGAGAATGTGCAGGGAGCTGGACACACATGCTCTTCAAGACACCCACTGCCTCATGGTATAATGTTGTTTGCTTCTGCTGCAGGATGCTCGAATTTCCATGTGACTATTGGTAATGCTGTTCAGGACTGCAGAGCCTTAAGTTTTCCCCAGCATTTTGGTCTCTGTGCAAGGGTTGGGTATTCAGAGGAGATGCTTTCATGTATGCATGAACCATCTTACCTGCAAGTTCAAGTGTGAAGGGACCGAGTCACTCTGATCTCACTCCTACTTTCAATGTGCAGTCATCTAAGTGGTGGAGCTGTCAGGATCCCGTAAGAGCCTTTGTTTACACTGTAATGTCTTGCCATCTTTAGCATTTGCATCATCATTTGTTTGTACTCTGTGAATTGGTCACATAAGAACCAGCTAACAGAGAAATCTGTCTGCTGTCTGCCAAGAGATTTGCAGGCTTGACTCTGTCTGGTGAAAGATGTAGCCTTTTCTCTTGATGAAGCAGAACAAAGGGAGAAAGAGAGGGAGAGAGGCTTCTCCCCAAGGGAGTGTTACTTCCCTTAGAAAAGGCTAGTAGAGACCCTCTAGCATACGAAATTTGGGATATATTCCCTTCAGTGCCGGCATAAATGGCACATTTGAAATAAGTACTGTCTGTCACTTCTGGTCTACTTTGCAGAAGAAATCTTTTCATGGTTTCAGATCAAGTGTTGCATACACATTGCAGAGCAGTTGCTCAGCAGATCCACAAATCCATAACTTTAAGGAAAGGTTATGGTGTACAGAAAGGGAAGTGTACTGGCATGTTAACACAAAGCCCATAACAGACCTGTGCTGAGAACAGCAAGGTCACCACTCTGTATTGAGTGATTCCTAGGGTGTTTCTTAAAATCCCCAGACACTGTATTCCTGTAAATACATGATAATGAAAGATCTCATTTTTATAAATGTGTGCTTTTCATCTTCACAGTTGCAGACAATACTGAAAAATTGGACCAAAGGAAATCTGAGGATTCAAAACCAGAAAGGAAATAAAATGAATCCATATGGATTCTTCCATATGCGGGATTTTTTTGATATTGGAGATTGGGTTGCTTTCTTATAGAATTTTTTCCCAAAAGTTGCTAAGAAGCTGATTGCTGAGTGCTTGTGGGCACTTAAGAGTACTTGGAAAAGACAAAGTAACCAAGGGAGAGGGTGGCACCGACTACACTTCTCTCTCAGGGAGTTTTTTTTGACTCTCAGAGGGAACAGTGAGGGTTCAGTCTTTGACTCCGGGGAGATCTCACGGGACCTCATCTGGAGCTCAGTTTGGATTTACTTTCATGTGTCCCCTGGGAATTCAGACCCTGGCCTCTCCCTGCCCTGCCAGGAGCTGCTGCTCCGTTTCCCTGCACCCGCTGCTTCTCCAGTTTTGCTCTGGGTTTCTCCACGCCCTTTCTCCTGCCTGCTGGGGCATTTTCTACAGCTCCAGCTACTGCCACCGAGCTTCGGATACACCTCGTGCTTTGGGACTGCTGCTCGCTCCAGAAAGGTGCCAGCAACAGGGAAACTGTGGCTGTTTCCTAGCTCTGTTTGTTGTTAATGCTGTAGTTATTGTTGTTATTTTGCTTCTCTTGTTAGACATACTAGTAAAGAACTGTTATTCCTATCCCAATATCTTCGCCTGAGACCCCTTTAATTTCAAAAATTATAGCAATTCAGAGAGAGGAGGTTTGCATTCTCCATTGCAAGAGAAGCTCCTGCTTTTCCTAGCAGACACACCTGTCTTCAAACTAAGACATTTAGTTGGTTGGTTTTATTAGAGTGGGATTTTTTTGAATGGCATGTGTTTTAAACCAATCTGACACAGATGTGCAATGACTTTCTATTGACATCCCAATGCTGAGCTGCTATAATGACTGTTCAGGATGGCTGATTGTAACTGTACTGCAGATGAAGTGCCTCCTCTCTTCCCTTCTGCCTTCTGAATTCAGGACTCCTCAGTTATAAAATCAGAGAATCATAGAATAGTTTATGTTGGAAGGGACCTTTAAAGGTCATCTACTGCAATGAGTAGGGACATCTTCAATTAGATCAGTCTATTCAGAACCTGGATATGAGTTCACCCTGAACTCACCCTGAACCTTGGATATTTGCAGGGATGAGGCATCTACTACCTTTCTGGGCAATCTGTTCCACTATTTCACCACCCTCATGGTTAAAAATTTCTTCCTTGTATGTAGTATACCTTATATATCTTGTAGTTTAAACCCACCATCCCTTGTCCTGTCACAACAGGCCCTGCTAAAAAGTCTGTATCCATTTTCTTCCAAGTACCTCTTCAGGTCCTGCAAAGTCTCATTAAGGTCTTCCTTCAGCCATTTCTTCTCCAGACTGAACAGCCCCAACTCTCTCAGTCTTTCCTCACAGGAGAAGTGTTTTAGCTCTTGGAATGTTTTTGTGACCATCCTCTGGATCTGCTCCATCAGGTCCATGTATTTTTCTATGCTGTGGACCCCATAACTGGGTGCAGTGCTCCAGGTGAGGTCTCAGCAGAGCAGATCAGGAGAGAAAAATCTCCTCCCTCGATTTGCTGCTTGTGCTGCTTTTGAAGCAGCCCAGGATGTTCTTGTCTCTCTGGGCTGAAAGCACACAATGCTGGCTCAGGTCCAGCTTCTGATTCACCACTACCTCCTTCTTGGCAGTCTTGCTCTCAATCCCTTCATTCCCCAACCTGTATTGATACTGGGTTGCCTGACCCAGGTTCTGGATGTTGTATGTGTCTTTGTTGAACCTCCTGAGGTTCACATGGGCCCCACTTCACAAGTTAGTCCAGGTTCTCTGGGTGGCATCCCGTCCTTCAGGTATGTCAACCACACCACTGAGCTTGCTGTTGTCTGCAAACTTGCTGAGGGTGTGCTTGATCCCCTGATTGTATTGATGAAGTCATTATACGGTACTGATCCCAGTACAGACCCCTGAGGGACACCACTTGTCACTGGCTACCATCTGGTCATTTTGCTTGTGTTAGTAGTTGACTACTATGATCTGGATAGAATTATCCACCCAGTTCCTCATCAGCTGTTGTTTTTCAAATAAAGTCTTTTTTTCTCTGTCACCTACAATGTGAATCCAGCTGTGTCAGCAATTCTAGTGTCTTTCTTCTTCTTTCCAGACTTTTGCAAAATAAGCACTACAAGAATGAAACATTCTTCCAGTACCAAGCATCTCACTCACACATTTCCCCTCTGTCCCAGTTCCATGTGTGAGGAAGGGCTTTACTCACACATAAGGACTCTACTACTCTACTGCTACCAACGCAACAGATAAATTTGTTGCAAATCACTGAAAGACTGGTATTCAGTTGGACAAACTTAGACAGAGACTGCCTTGGAGTCAACAAAGATACATTTTTTTTTCTTTCATACCATTTACTTTAGAATCTGCAAACAGTCATCCCAGCATTGTGTGAAGTCCCCAAATGGCCATGCAATCTGGATAGAGGTAACACTGTTTGAATGAATCCAGTGCTGGAAATATATTGTTCCACTTAAATACATTCTTCTGCCATGTCCTTTCACTGTGAAACTCTTGACATGATGTTCGATGCTATTTTATCCCTTGAGTAATATTTAGCTTCAAAAATGGCAGGAGACCCTTGGTATTGCCTCCGACTCTCTCTGTTTGTAGGATCTGCGCAAAACATATGGTACATGGAGAGAGGAAGAGCTGTTAAAAGGATGAAAGCTGTTCCAGTAAATGTGGTTGTTAGGAGCCAGTGCAATATCTGTCATCGATGAAAGCAAAATATTTTAGGGTATTTGTACTTTATGGCACAAACATTTTTTAGAGAAGTTTGGTAAAAATAATTTTTTTGAGAAGTACACTGTCCAGGAAATTTCTGCTGTCGTGTCTTGCAGCACTAGAAATGTCAAAGCTTCTGCAAAGATCTGCAGAGTGTTTCACCCCACTGTCACACCAATCCCAAAGAGAAACTTGTGTATCATTTCCTACCTGTCCATAACAGCTGGCCTAAGAAAAGATCCTCTCTACAGCGTTTGCCTCATATTTAGATGCTCAGGCAATAGCAGGAGATATCTTGTTTATTTAGGACAGAGGCAATCTTGAAGCAGCTGAGACTGAAATAATTGCTGCTCATTCCTCTTTCTTCCCCCACTAAATATCTCCCTTCCATGGCGTTTTTCCAGACTTGCTGGTGTGGCTGAGGTAAAAGCAGGAGACAGAGTGCTGACATGGGCTGTGCAGGGCTGTGCTGTGGAAGGTCGTGCACCCCACCACTCTCAGTAACAAACACACAGCTTGGCTCTCCAGCCTCGCCCTCCCCAGTGAGCTCTGCACACACATCTACAGAACACCCACTCCCGTGTGTGCCTATAAACAAGCAAACAAATCATGCCACCTAAAAAACTAATTGAACAATTCCTCCTACAGCCTGTGAAGGAAAAGAAGAAAAGACTATGCTTTTTTCTATTTCTGAAATTTCGAAGAGCTACTTAGCTAGTATTGTGACAGAAAGGTAGATAACTACGTTGATTATACAGTAAGAAAGGAAAAGGAAACTGTGGAAGACAGAGAAAGAAGCTTTGTGTTGTATATCTGTCAGCTTGATTAGTGGCTTTCTCCTGAATCCTCAGTGGAGTGGACTCCATGGGTCAAACTCATTAGAGATTAAAATGGAAGAGCTGCAAGAGTCCACACTGAGCTTTACCTAGAAAGTTTGACAGCACGGCCACTGCTCAGGCTTGGAGAAACAACAACAAGGTGAGGAGGTGAGTGAGGTGGATATGCCTGTGACAGAGCAACCACCACTGGCCAAGTGACCTGTAGAAAGCTATTTTTTCAGGAAGGCACCAAAACTCAGGTCTGTTTCTAACAACAAATCAGTGGCAAGACACCATGACAAGTAGATGCTGAGCAGACAATTTTCCAAATGAGCTGACTAACCCACAGGTGATATTTCCCTTCAGGTTCTCGGAGAGTGCATCCAAGGTGATTCCAAGAAACGAATCTGTTTCACAACCAGCAAATAAGGTTTTAAGGTCAGCAGCCCTCATGGGGCAGCGTGAGGCCTTCAAAATTTTGTCAAGAAAAGACATCTAAATAGCATTCAAAATCATCAGGATCCTTAATGTCATGGTATTTGATATCAAAAAGAAATTTTCAGGAAGGAGGACAATGTCTGGAGTTCCAGCTGAAGTAGTAGCCCAATCTGTTTTCTTGGGAATATTTTCCATGCAAAAGATTACAAGATGTCTATGACAGATACCAGGAAAGGAGTCAGGAAACTCGTGTTCTGTATTCAGTCTGCAGTTGCTACATGCAGCTGTCCTGGGTTTCTCACTTTAGAAAGGGGCTGAGTGATGCCTTCCTACCTCTGGGGTAGAGTGACATTGAGTCCTGCTCGTGAAAGGCTCTTCCATCCTCTAGTGCAGCACAGCATGCCAGTGCTGTGAACAGGGTTACAGATGGTGTGGACACTTGGCATCTGTTCCAGTGGGCAAAAGAGGAAGAGGAACACAGGGGTGTGTGGTATGTGGGAGAAGTTTGTAGTGGATCTGCTCCTCCTCTGTCAGTTCTGTGGAGAGAAAGAATGGGACATTGACTCTCACTGCATGGATTTTGCAAGGTCTGTGGTAATATCACCTTCCTGAAGTAGATTAGGGTCAATTTCTGTATTGTCAGAAGTGGTTTAGTGGTCCTAGTGGTCTAGGTATTTTTGTGGTAGATGAAGGCTGTTTGGCAGTGTCAGAAAGCCACTGCTTCACACTCCCAATAGGAATATGACTTTAAAAGGGACAAAACACTGCAGGACACAGGAGTTTCCCATGACTTCTTCAGTGCTGCTTACCAGTTCTATCTATAGCTGTCATAGACAGGGGTACCACACTTCCACCCTCAAACCTCTGAGACACTCCTAAAATGGGATCCTGTGTCTATCCTGTTCTTTGCCTGTATCCCTCCACTCCAGTTGCCTGTGATCCCAGTTGGTCTTAGCTCAGCAGTCCTTTTGTTTGGAGCTGTGTGGCCCTGTGCTGATACAGGCAGTCAGACAATGTTCTCAAAGCAAGGTACAGTTAATCAAAGCAATATCGTAGGCCATTAAAGGAAAACCTTTCTTTCAGTCCTCTCTGGTAGTAGGACAACTGCTTTTGCTTTTTCAGTCCTTCAGTGGATCAGGTTGTTTTGTGAGTCTGGGCTGCACAAAAGTATTTTCTTTCTACTGTCTCTGAGGAAATTGTCCTAAAACCATATTGATGCTTTGGTCCAAATGCTTAGGCAAAATTCCCCTCATGATGTAGAAGTAACATTTTTCCAGGAATTATACCGAGTTAATCTCTGTTAGGCACCCTAGTTGTGTTTAGTTAAGATGCTTATTTAAAGCTAAGACAATACTCTGAAGCTGATTTTCTGGTATTTTTTTTAAGTAACTCTTTCCTCTGCAGTTTTTCTTCAAAGCCTGCTCTATGGAGGTAATAAAAACCCTTGCAGTCCAATGAGATCCAGTTAAAAAAAAATCCCGTTTACCTGCTCTATAATATCCCTGATCAACCCAAGATCCTTAATTACATTTTCATTTTAGTATTTAGTTCTGTTATGAGGTAATCTGGAGAAATCAAATGAGGGTATGAAATTTAATTTTACAGAGGTCCCCCCAAAATTGCTAGCCAATTACTCTGGGTCTGCATCAATGGCATGCAAGAGAAGTGCTCTGTGTTGCATCCTCTAATTCTCACTGTTGGCAATCTCCATTGTGTAGAGAATCTCACAGAGGCAGACATTCATTTTAATATTCCCATTAGAACAATCCTGCTAATACAAGTGATTTAAGCACAGACTTTTGTTGTAGAAATAATAGCTTAAGTGGAGGTGGAACCTCCTCTATACATCTTCCCTTTTTTCTTTTGAAATCTCAGGGCCTACAGCATATTATATGTCACAGGAAATATCGGTGTAACTGCATATTGTAATTTTCTTGCAGCATGTATTGTGGAATGTATCAATGAAGTGTTTGACAAGGATAGTAATACAGGAAAAATCTTTTTTATGATCTAGCAGATTTTTTTTTATCAAGCTGTTTAAGTCTCTTACTATTTGTTGGTGGTGTAATATCATAACAAGAAGCGCTGCGTAACTAATGCTGCATCCAGAGTGAAAACATTGCTTATAATGTCTCCTGGCTTGTAAAATAAAATCTTGCCAGAAAAGGCCTCTTTACCTAAGAGACAGGCGTTTACGTGATCAAGGACTTCCCTCCACATCCTCCCATCTCTGCAATCAATTGTGTAGTTGTGAATGATGCAGTCTACAAATGGAAATGTCAGGCAGAAAGTGTTTATGCAATTTTGAAAATAATGTAGATACTGTAGTTAAATCTCAGAGAGATAAGATTACACTGTATGTGTCTGTTTTTGTGTCTGTGTGTATGAAAGAGAGAGCAAGAGGGAGATTACATTGTGTTAGAAAAAAGGAATGACAGTGTGTATAAGAGAGAGATAAAACTGTGTTTTCAGGGCCTCTGTGTCAGAAAGATTTCATTGTGCAGGTGTGTGTGTAGCTGTCCTTGTGCTAAAGAGAAGGTCTGTGAGCGTTTAGAGGGAGAGATGATGGTGTATTTGCATTGTAGGCATGCAGTGTGTTAGAGAATGCATACATGTAAGAGAGCCTATACTGCACATTAAACATTTAGGAAAATCATACCTCGTAAGTCTGTTGCAATTTTGCTTACAAAGGAAACCACCATCAGAGTTTTAGAAACATTTCTCCCAAAATTCTGAATTTCCCAGAGCATCTTATACTTTTTTCACTCAAAGCAAATTTAGTAGTTCTTATTAAAGTATTTGTTGAAGAGGCAAAGCTGTATCTGGGGAAATATGAAGTATAAAATTCTGCCTGAAAAAAATGTCAGTTGGAATAAATGTTCATTTCATTGATGAAAAGCGCTTGGAGTAAACAGAAAAAGCCAAAATTATCAGAACTTGCATTTTGCCCAAAGCAAATTTTAATGCCACTTGTTGGGTATTGCATGATAAATTCATTCAAAACAGTAAGTTACCAAAAAATATCTTTCTTTCCAGGAAACATGAACATGTAGTGGTGATTCAGAAGCTGAGAGTTGTGATATATACCTGCATTTTCAAACAGAGTGCATTAGATCCTTTTTCACAAGTAATTTGTAAATCTAAGCTCCCTGATAAAGCCCTTTTTTTTTTTTTAATACAGAAAGTTGTCTTGTGAATGGCGTATTTTTCTTTGTTGAGAAATGGTAACACTTTGGATATGTTCGAAGAAAAGTATGGCTGAGACATATGATGGTGAATTAAGATGTGCTGAAAAGAGGAAATGGACTTGCACTGTCTTCTCCTTCACTTGGACTTCCCCTGCATCTTGACAGCAATGCCTCTGCCTCCCTGTACCTGAGTCATGGCCAGCTCTCAGCACCAGACACCCTCTGTCTGCACAGCTCTGCTGGGGGCACATGGCCCCTTTGGATCTGCCCCCACTGTGCTCTGCTTCCATGAACAGGGACTGAGTCTGTGAAGCCCTGTGGCACTGGGGCACACAAAGCTGAGCTCACTATGTGTGCCCTGCAGTTTAGGCACTTCAGCTATTTTCACCTTATTCAGGAATAAAATTGAAGTGGACCACTGATAAATACGTTAAATGTTTTAATCTGATCTTGGCTTTGTCATTTAGGTGATTTAGGCTGCTTGTGTTGCTGTGGTTTTATACTGCATGCATACATGTGAGAGGAGGGCTCCCTGTCCTCTCCTGCTTACAGTCCCCAAGGGGACTGGATACTCCAAACTACCTCACATAGTAAGAGGGGGGGAGATGAGTGGTCAGGACTTGCTTCTGCTGATCTGAATGCAGCATCTGCATGTAGGCTGGTGTTCTCCACAATTGTGACTCATGTGCCCATCACTTCCATGTCATGGCAACCTTAGAAAAAGCTGTTGGACTGCCAGGACTGTCACCACACAGGTTTTTAGAGAAGCACTTTGCTTCTCTAAAGATACTCCACATCTTCTAACAAGGGGAAGAAAATTTGCCTTAAAGTGTGTAGAGACCTTTCAGTCCTGCAAAGACCTGTACAAGAGGCAGGAAAAAGGTGCTAGGGAGCACAAAGTGATATTTGTGTTCAGTCAGCAATTGTTCTTGTCTCCCTGGGATGGAGTCCAAACCTTACTGCTGTCAGCCTTTTATTATCAACAGCCATAAATCCATGGACTCCTCCTTATTAACTCAGATCCCTCCGTGTCATTCTCTAGGACACTTTTTGCAATTCAGCAGTGGTTAATTTCTGTCTATAAGTTTTCCTTCTTGGTCTACAGCAATGTCAGTTCTGGCTGAAAGTTTAATGGCAGGCTCAAGGCACGAAGAAGGGTGAGACTGAATATTGAAGGGAAGGATACGAAGATAGAGCTCTTTTATTTCTTTCAGCACTAACCCAAATGGAAGCCATCCTACAGCCATGCAGAGTAGCCATCAAACATCTGCCCCACTTTGTGCTATCACATGATGAAACTTTCCCTATCTCTCATGCTCAAGTAAGATGATATGCTGACATCTACTCAAGCAGTTAACACTCTCAGTTCTCATTCCCCAAGAGAACTGGGCTAACTCAGGACCATGCAGGTTTCAGTGGTCGTGGAATGTGGCTCTGCTTTGCTTAGACAACACCTGCATATCTTGTCTTGGTGGCCATGTGTCTCTGCACAGCAACACATCCTTCCCTTCATACTCTCATACACTTTGCTGGTTCTCTTGGGTGCTCTTGTGTTTATGCACACGGCTAAGTTTGCCACCTGTCAGCACCTTCTTGTCATTCTTCTTACATTTTCTCGTTATTTTCAAAGCCACAGCTCCTAGTGTCACGTGGTTGCACGAAAGTTCTGGCTGTCATTTAAAAAGAGGTGTGGATTTGTAGCTTTTTTTGGTTGTGGAAAAAGCTTGTAAATGTAGTGCTAAAACAGATTAAAAGAAACAAAATGAAAAGACACATTCTTTCTTGTTTAGTTGCTTGATTTCTATGCCAACTTAATGATTTTTTGGGGAGTGCACAGCTCAGGTTTTTATTTATGCAATGTAGATTTTGGTACACCTTTACATGTGTACCTTCTTAGCTGTATATATAAAATACACATGCATTTGGTGTAGACATCCATGTGTACACCCACACCTGCCAGCTGCACATATTCTCTTCTCATAGAAACCTTCTCTCCTACTCTGCTTTTCTTCCACACTTTTCCCTTTCTGCACCTTCTGTCCACTACCTTTGTCTGAGTTATGGAATCTCCACTATTGCTTGTGCCGAGTAACCTTCTCCCCTGTTCTCTCTCCCTCCTCTCCTTCACTCCAGGAAATCTCTTTCTGATTCTCTTTTTACCGGTGTCTGGCATTCGTACCTCTGTAGACAGAGAATGGCAAGAAGACAGTGACGTGAGCAGACAGAATAACCAGGGAATAAAAAGGAGTTGGTTGAGAATCTGTAATTAGAAGCCCAATTTCCATTTCCTTCTCAGGCACTTTAGAATCCCTTTCAGGGGTTTCTTGACTGTCTCAAAATTGAATGTCATTGAGATTTTTTTTTCTTTCTTTTTTTTTTTCTTTTGCATCCTCTTGTTTCCTTGGCAACAGGTTGGTGATGCAGGAGCTAGAAATGTGCGATGTCTCCGTGGAGATGTTGGCGTGGGTGTGCCATGGTGACATCCACGATGGACGCACAGCTCTGCCAATCCTACCCCACCCCTTGTAATAAACACCATGGGCCCAGCCTCAGAGGTGACGCTTTTATTTTTAGCTTCATAGGTGATAATCTGCCCTTTTTTCATGACGATGGGTCCAGACGTCTCATTAGTTACATCAGCACAAATTGACTGACTTGAAGAGGGCTATTAGGGCCAGGCTTTAGGTTTCCATTCAAGAACTTAACTCTGAAGAAATTACACTCCTGTTAGGGATTGTACCAGTTGCAATGATTTGAATCTTTCTCATTTCTTGGGGAAAAAAAGTTACTAGCCACTAATGAATAGGATTGTGAATCAGAATTCCCATGTTTTATTTTATTCTAAATCATGTTGTCTCACTCTTTCATACCTGAAGGGCTGTTCGTTTGGAAGGCAAGTAAGCTACTGTCACTCTTGGCCTGGGACGTGGGAGATTAAGTTTCACTGAGATATTTAGCTGGGAGGTTCCAAAGCAACTTACTTGCATACTTCCATAAGCCAAAAGTATCTTGTCTGAAGAGTCTGTTGTTCAGATGGCTTGGCCCTTGCCTGGGTCTGCCCAAACGGCTCACTATAATGTTCTTGCCCCCTCTGGTCCAGAACACTCAACATCTTGACAATAGGCTTTGTACTGTGCATAAAGCCCATTCAACTTTCTTATTCTGCATTTTGTCTTCATCAATGTTCTGGCTGCAAGCCAAGACCCAAGTTCTCCTTTGACATAACTCTTGATACATACAAGAGTGGAGTAAGGGCTGGTCTCAATCTCACCAAATATCCAGAGGCCCTGCTGCATTTTTGGTCTTTCTTTTTATATGAGGCTTTATGACATCACACAGTGACTGTGATGTCAACAAGGAACCCTCTGGGTAGGCTTTTGAGAGATTGCTATGGATCTTCGTACTGCCAAATGACTGTAACTTTATCCCAATGGGATTTGCTCATCCATGCAGCAATAAAGCCAAGTATCGAATTCTTCTTGCCAGAAAGACCAATTAAAGGATTAAGTGTGAAAAGCTAAAACCCATAACAACCATAGTGACAGGGTTTTCTTTTCCTTTTTAGACTGTAATCATCTTTGCAGCATATTGTTCTGGGGTCAGCATCCTCAGGGTTACATTGGTGTAGCAAATGATGGAAAGAAGCTGGAGAGGAAAACTAAAGCAAATCCAGCCAAGGCAAGATAAGCTTTTCTTCCATCCATGCTGGCAGATTTCTTTTGCCATTTTTCCTGCACTTCTTAAATGTTTCGAGCACAGACTAAGTTTATTCAGCTTCCAAGATGTGTTCTTGTTCAAAAGGTGTTTTATTGTGTAGAGCCTGAGGAAACATGAGGAGCAACCAGGCACCAACAGCACATTAAGAAGATGTGTCATTGACACAGCATGTCAATGAGAAGTGAATCCAGATTCTGTTTTTAAGGACATTATGTTCCAAGAGAGGTACGAAATCTGACTAAAATGCCTTGCTCATTGGATCTGAATCCAGCATTTAGTCCTGATTGCCACTGAAATCCAGGTCAGATTTGTCTTTTTATTTGCACTTGTGTTAACAGATGAGAGGAGCTGACACATTTGTCTCGCACCAGCATTGCATCTGATGTTGTCTAAAGGAGGTCTCCTGCCTCAAGGAACCGGGAGCCCTTAGGTGTGATTTCATAAGATGCAGAAAACCATAATGGAGACATTTCCACTACGTTTGGTGGGGAAAAAGGCTGCATGTTTGGCTGGAATGGAAGGGATACAGCAGTGCCCACAGCCTAAAACCTATAATGTGATGAATTACCTGGAATAAACAGTAAAGATAGTGGAAGTTGTTGTTGGAATACTTGGTAGAGGGACTCTGTCTAAATCATGTGATTAAAACTAAATAGAGAGAAAGATGAGTTCAAAAACCTATGCAGAGCTATCCTATGGGACTTTCTTTTTTTTATTTAGTTTATTTTTTCCTAAATGCACTAGCAGAAAGTATCTGCAGTGTACAAAAAAATTTAAATAAAATACTTTAATGTTTATATTTCCAGCCCAATAACTGTTAATGATTTTGCAGAAAGAATCATGTTTTTCCCCAAAGTAAAAACCCTGTTTTCCTCCCCATGTCCCATCTCTGGAGCTGTGGGAATGAACTTTACACTTACCAGGAACACTGCAAGGAAGATTCTGCCAGCTCAGATTCTTCTCCATTTTGAGTAGTTTCAGGGATATCTCAGAGCAGTTTTACCTATACCAAACAGCAAGAGATTCCCCATGTCATTTGAAAAGAGAAATAACACGAAATAAAATTCAGTCCAGATTCTTCTGGCACCTTTTCTGCTGTGGCCTTCTTGCACTTGTTAACACCCCCTAGTGCTAGGGACTGTGTGCACAGAATACATGGGAGACTTCACCCTATCTCTTGTCCCCCAGAGATTAGACAAGTATGCACCAAGGATGGGATTGCTTTTGATTTCTCTTCTCTTCCCCTTCTTCCCCTGACTTGAGATTCAGCAGCTTCTGCGATGTGACAAGTTCCTGTCAGCAGTCAGGGCACTAAAATAAAGCTTTATCTTGTCTCCACAGCCCTGAATGACAGGGCTGGCAATAGGTGCACTTCAGCCAGGCAGCCACTCCTGCCATATGCTCTTCCAACCTCACTGCATGCTAACACAGCAATCTGTACCCTGGCAGATTTGCTGTTTTTCCTTGCAAGACCTACAAAAGGAAGCAATCCTGGTTCCTATCTCTTCCTATTGCAGCATCTTATGCTGGATTGCAATCCTATTTTTTTACCTTCATCCTCCAGCATTGGGTGAGAGTCAGAGTCAGACTACCAGTCTAATGCTGGAAAATGAGAATCCTGCTAATTCTTTTAAACTAGAATCGACTGAAAAATGGCCTTGGGGCACACATCATAAATTGAGTTGAAGCCATGCACAATGAAGCTGGAGGAAAAAAAAAAAACAACCTATCTTCCTTTAAGGAGAGAGGACATTAGGTATTCACACTTCAAGCATGCCAACTAATCCTCCTTATTCCATGAGGCTAATTTCAAAAACACATTTATATGGCATGGTTTGCTGGGGAGGGCACTGATGAATCAGTTAGCTGCCCTTTATAATAAGCACAACTGCTTCCTAGACTGCTCTTTTCTGCTGCCTTGTCTGCCAGTCATCTCTGTGCCACATGCTCCTTATTCAAAGGGCACCTGTTGAATAACCATGAGGCAAAGTGACAGAGCAGGGGCAATAAAAAAGGTGAAGCACAAATGCATAGTGCAGTTTTAACCACTATATTTCTGTGGTCTTGCTGTAGGGACATGGGGATTCTGCTGAATGACTGTGCTGATGCTTGAATGAGGAATGATAAGCCTGTAATTTACTTGCATGGCTGTGTGACTGCTTCCTGCTGAGTAGGAAAGCCTAGATGGGTGTTTTGAGCCCTAGCAGTGCTGCAGCTCAGAGCAGTTCTTTACTACCACAGGCATCACACACATCATTGAATGAGCCCTACACCAGAGGTTTGGGTTAAATATTGCTACCCAGAAACAACTGGGAAGTCCAGAAATTGCAGAAGGAATATGTTTGCAGACAGCTGCTGTGGGAATAGCTTCTGATGGGTCTGAAATGGTATTCATTGATTTGGAAACTCATCCATGGAGCAACTTGAATTAAAAGTGCACTACATTAGCAAAGAAAGCTACCCAACATGTTGGTGATTCTGCTGACTCAATGTCAGTCTGTCCCTGTCATGAGGAAACTTCAACTCACTATCTCATCCCACCCACATCTCACAAAGAGGCAACAGTCACAAAGATAGCTCACTCTCCAAGAGTTTCATAAATATAATCTCTGGATAGATGGCAGAGAAATATTCAAATTAGTGAAGGAGAGTCAGGGAAAAATCAAGTATTACTCATTCTCTTTAGCAGCTTGACAATGATCATCTGAGTAGACCAAAGGTCCATCTAGTTCACTGTCTTTATTCAAGACCCAAAGAGGGCAAAGAGAAGCAATAAAAGAAACAGCTTTTATTTAAGATGCTTCTCCCAGACACTCTTCCAGCCTGTAAGAGTTTTCAGCTCTGATACATTCTGAGGTAGAGAATGTCTGACTAATCAACAGACACTTAATTCTGAAAGAGCCACAGCAATTTCTGTTTATTCCCTTATGGATAGGCCAAAAAAAATTATTTGGGGTTACAGGGGTCAAATGAGGGAACCATGCAGGTTCAAGGAAATGGCTGTGTCAGGGAGAGTTTATGAAAAGTACAGTAGAGGGGAAATATTAAGAACATGGAGTAGATTGGGGGATACTGTGTACCACAGGGTCACAGAATAAGAGTTTTTCCACATATGGCTTCAAAAGAATCAGATTTGAGACATTTCAGAAAGTGTCTTCATCGCATGCAGTAATGGTAATTACCTTAACCGTGGATATGTTAGCAGACTAATAACAAAGATGAACTATGATGTATTTCAAAGGGACTTAAAGATCAGTGAGGATTTTGTTTCCTCCTTTAGGAACGTGGTAATTGAGAAACTGAAGTAAATTTATCAAGGTCCCAAAGCATGTTAGGAGCAGTAAATACATTGCTGCTGTGAAAAACAGATATGGAACTATTTGAAATTGTAAAAGAAAGGAGTGAGTGCTTTCTAAACAATGCAGTGAAAGTATACAGCTTTTAAGTAATATGAACTCTGGGTTAAGCCTTAAAAAAATAGATAGTGCTGCTGCCAGGGCATAAATGTGCATACATTGAGAAAAGGTTGTTGTTTCTCAGATTTCTACATATTACTGTTAAAGAATTGTTTCCTGAAGTCTATGAAAATGTCTATTTTTTTCAGGACATAATGCTGATTTACTTTACGCTTTACTTAAGAGCAGTTGAACACCAGGACCAGAAGAAAGCAGCAGTCTATTAGGTCCTTGACTGGGGTGACTGAGGAGAGAACAAACTGTGGCTGAAGTCAACGAGAGTATAAACTGAATTGAGTTCATTCAGATTAAAAAAAATTTGAAAAGCTGAAAGCAAGTGGTTCTGCATCCAAATTTGAAATCCACTTATAAGCTAACATTTATCAACACATATTTTGGATAGTTTGAGGATTTATAACTTAGATACTTCTATAGATTTACCTCCTAGGATGAAGGAAAAAGGGTCTTAGAAAGACAGAATCCAAAGCAGATCCGAAAATTTTCATTGAATCAAAACAAGCACAAAAATCCAAACCAAAGCGAGCAAAAAAACCCACAAGAAAACAAAGCAAACAAAACCCCCATGGGTTTATGATTGGAATGCTTGGATAGATTTGACAGAAGTGCACAATTGCATTGGAGATAATGAATTTTAAATCTTCAATACTATTACTGAATTTTGCTTTTGGGGGTTGAAAAGCAGAGTGGGATTACCAAGTAGAATTTCTGTCCACTTAATAGCATTTCAGGAGAGGGTAGAAAGATTTACCATCTCTTATGCCTTTTAATAATATCTGTAGAAACTATGGAGAAATTCTCAATATTAGGTGAAATTACATGTCCAACACAAATAGCTTTGAAACGTAGATTATCTCACTGCAACAAGAAAGACAGAAGGTATTGTACAATGGAGTGTTGGAGGAAGTGACAGTAAAATAGAATTTAAGATCAGTTTTAAGTCAATGAAGATAAAACAAATGCTTCCTTAATTTGTTGTGTGTAGAGGAATAGGGCTTTAATGCTGAGCATGACATCATTTTTTGAAGTACAAAATCAGTTTTCCTGGGATGTGATACCTGTGTACCTACACAGATAGGATCTGTTGATATTCTGGGAAATACCAAGACAAATTTTGGTCAGTGAGGTTGCACTGCATCTGAAGAAGATCTAATAAGAGCCTGCAGGAGTTTGACAAGATGGTAAAAAGGGAGATCCAGCAAAGTCCCATTTTCAGTGGGCACAGTATGATCAAAATTAAGTCAAACAGAGTAGCTCAGCATCCTTTGGGAGACCATTTTGACTTCTTGGATGACTAAACATACAAAGGAGGCAGCTTTTGCCAGAGATTTAGGAATTAATAACCTTTACTGGCTTCCAAGCAACAATACTAAATGAGCTCTGTGTTTCAGCAGCTTTCCTCTCCCTCTTGAGCTGGTTTAGCCTATTAATTCCCAAAGGCTACAGGAAATGCTGGAAGACCTTGAGTGCATCACCATGCCTCAAGCCATGGCTTGGTAACTACTAAGCTTAAAGCAATAACGAAAATGACCATGCTTCCGATATAACATTTAAAGTTTTAACATTCCTTGTTTGTGGCTGACACCTAAGCAGGGAAGGGCCTAGCCTGTGTCATGTGCAACATGGAGATACCTGACACTGTTGAGTTGTTATATTTTTGTGTTTCGTGTTGCCTGAGGACTGTTTTGTTTTCTCTGATTTATTTTGCTTTTACGGTTTTAGCCTTAAGAAGAAAATCAATGACATATAAAGTTTTAGGCAGAAGGCAGTGCTGTTTTTGAACAAGAATAATAGAATGGTTTGGATTGGAAGGGATCTTAAAGGTCATCTAGTTCCAAATCCCTGCCATGGGTAGAGACACCATCTACTAGACCAGGTTGCTCCAAGCCCCGTCCAACCTGTCATTGAACACTTCCAGGGATGGGGCAAATCCAGGTCTTTGGCCAATGTCCTCCAGTGCCTCACCACCTATACAGTAAAGAATTTCTTCCTAGTACCCAATATAAATGTAAACCTACTCTCAGTTTGAAGCCATTCCCCCATGTCCTGTGATTACATGTCCTTGTTAAAAGTCCCTCTCCATCTTTCTTGCAGGCTCCCTTCAGGTACTGGAAGGCCACAGTCATGTCAGCCTGAAGCCTTCTCTTCTCCTGGCTGAACAATCCCAACTCTCTCAGCCTACCTTGTAGGAGAGGTGTTTCATCTCTCCAGCCATCTTGGTGACCCTCTCTGGGCTCATTCCAACAGAGCAATGTCCCTCCTGTGCTGGGTTCCCAGAGCTGGGTGCAGCACTGCAGGTGGGGTCTCACAGAGCAGAGGGGCAGAATCCCCTCCTTCCCCTGCTGGCCACGCTGCTTTGGATGCAGCCCAGGAAATGCCAGTGTTATTTTTGAACTGTGACTAACTTTAAGAAAGCTGGACATACATAATTTGCTTTTCTAACTTCTTAGAGACCTAACACAGATCCCTGACTTGAAGAGAGCTCTAAAATGAGAAAGCTCAGAATTACACTTCCTGAAGCAGATAAAATTGTATTCTCTTGTAGGTATTCTTAACAATAGAACCTTTCAATATATGATGATATGATACAGATAAGATTGTCAAACTCTCCATCATTTACTATGGAACATTGTTCATATTTGAGCTTAGCTTTCATAACAAACTGAGAATGAACTTCCTTTTCTTCCTCTCTAGCTGAATAAATTAGGGCAACACAGAGTTTTACCCTTCAAATTTTATTGCATACATTGTTAAAATAAATTTAAACTTGGCCCCACTGAGATGAACACACATGAGAAGACCATCCAGGTCAGCATACTTGTCCTCACTAATGTAGGTGGTAAACAAGTGCCGTTTTCCTCCTTTCTCCCTCGAGCTGCAGGAGACCTTTCCCCCTCCACCGAGCCCTGCATCTGCTGTGTCATTACCAGAGCAGGAATAAAGGTCTCTGTGTGCTTGTCTGTGGGTCCTCATCACCTCCCTCGCTGCTTCCTGCTGCCTTCTGCAGGCTCAGAAACGCTCTCTGGCCTCTCCTTGTGTCAGGTTGTGCTTCAGCTACTGGACAGAGGGCACTGACTGCTGTGGGTGGCAACTACACCAGGGACAAGCTGAATGAGCAGTGCATGCAGGCTGTAGGGCAAAGAAAGGGGTGCAGCAGGTGGGAAACAAGACTAGCAGCTTGTCAAGTGCTTCTCTAGCATGTCACCGTGCCAGGCATGCATGGAATATGGCACTTTGTTGTATAGAACAAAGGTAGTCAGGTATGTCAGGCAGTGAGTAGGACTGCTTTGAGAAATTAGGCTGCCCCTCTCCAGAAAGTTTCTTTTTCTCCTTGCCACCAGAGTTGCTTGGGGTCGCTTGCTAGCTAATCCCTCAGATTTACAGAGAAAATTCACTGTTATGCTTGGAGCAACTCCTAGACCTCCAGAAAATCATAGTCCAGAACCATAGCTCGGTATCCTGTAGAGCTGAGCTAAAATAGAGCCTTTTGCTGTAATGCAATTTCCATGCACGGGGCAGCAGATTTGGAGTCCCGCCTGCACAGACTTGGACTCTTAATAAAATCCCATCTGTGTTTCCTGCCCACTGAGGTGAATTCCTTTGGCCAACAGTGAGGTCTTGGAAAAGAAATAATAATTGCTGTACCAGGGCACTCTTAAGAAGGTTGAGTATGGTGTGGATCTGGTAATGTAGCATTTTTTTAATGCATGCACACAAGCACAGCTCTGATGCTGCTAGATGATAATCTACAGGACTTTTAGCTATGAATTTCTATTCTCCACTATTGATGTTTTTATGGATTAAATGGAGCACTCTTTAGCATGTAAAAGTGTTTCAGTCCCAACCTGATATTCATATAGGTTTGACATAGAATTGCATCAAAATCACTATGAGTGTATCTCCCATTTCTGGCAGCAGACTATTTAAAGGGATTTGTAACAAAATTTTGGCTGTGGTGAGCTGAACTATGACCCATTCTTTTTCCTAGCCCTGTGGTCTGTGTTTTGGGTTGGGGAGCTCTTCCACTTTAATCAGATGCAATGAGTTCTGTGTTGAGGAGCCTACTGCAAGGGAACAACCCTCTGCATATACCATGTCTGCCTGTCAGATTGAGGGATCTGGGCTTTCCTTGTTCCTCTCAGTGGGTACCTTGTGGCTAAACTAAATGAAATCAAGGCAAAGAGAGAGTCTTTTTTAGAGCCTTAAAGGTAAGTGAATGTTTACAGTTTTCCTGCTCATTTAATTCTTGGTAGATCTTTGCTGTTCTAACTCCCCCATGTACAGCTGTGGGTAAGAGTCCTGTCAGCTCACTCCATTACTTCTCCAGTACAAATACTTCCTACATCCATTAACAGTCTGGGTTTCTGAATTTGCTTCTATTTTCTGTCATTGATCCTGATCAAGGTGTGGCCTGGTCACCATGTGCCTGGGAGTGAAGCATGGTCATGGTTAGAAATTTTTAATCCCTTTCCTGAAATGTTGAAGGCTAAGGCAGGTTTGGCCTGTCAGGTGTCCTGCGTCTCTGGAAACTTCACAACTGACACTCAAGTGCCAGTTAAGAGCATAAGAAGGTCTTCAGTTCTTTTTCCTCCCATTTATTTTCTGTCTTGGTCCAGGGTACCCCATGTACCTTCCCTCATGCAAGCTGCTTCAGCTCAAGTCAGCTCTTATGCTGGAGAGGAGTCTGGTCAGCTGAAGGGACAGCACAGAAGGAGGATGAACCTGTCTCTGCCCACTCTTCCTCCCAGTGTTGAAGCATCCAGATCACCATCCCCACCCTGGCACCACTGAGGGGCATTGTGAGCATGTGCAGAGCAGGACCAGGTTGTCCAAAGCAGGCTCAGGAAATTGTGCCTCACATCATAATACTGTCATGTCATCACATGAGTATCACTGGGCAGCTCCTCTATTCAGCTCTGCAGTGCCAGGGGAATGGCAATGTATCACCAGAGGAAGCCAGGAGCAGAGTAAAACAGAGCTGAGGGTGGACTCTTCTGCAGTCATGTGTGCGGTCAGTGTGTGGGACTCACACCTCAGCGTTTGTCTCCTCCTCAGCCCCATCACAGCCTGCAGCACGGAACAGCACAGACATCCCCACGTGGCACTGTGAGATGTGAGCCTGGATGCTGACAGCAACTTCTATGGCACTGCAGGACTGGGAAGGAAGGCTGGAGTCAGCCTGAGAAGCAGGGTAAATTGGCCCATGCTGAGCTCCTGGTTGACACTGATTCTCATTCAAAGCTTGCTTTTCTGAGCCCGTGCTGTGGCAGGAGGGTCTGTGTACAACAGCACATATTGAAGGGTCCCTGGAGAAGAAGAAAGCGACTTCCTGGGTCATCCTGTCTCACATTTGGTTTGGCTTGTAAAGTATCACATTCCCCCATGGCAGACTACAACTACACTGAGAATAACAGCTGATAGGTTGACTGCTTTCTGTGATGACATTTTTCTTTTTGACAGACAAGGAGATGAGGTTTCATTTTATTGAAGTGTTACAGTTTCAGCACTAAGCTGTGCTGGGATTTAACTGTTATGTTTGCATTTTTGATGATTCTGAAGCTCAATAATAATTAACATTGACCCAAGAATTATGCAGACCATTCGTGATAAAATTATTCTACCCTTGCTTGTACCCAGGTATTCAGTTTGTATACCTCCCACAATTTACAGAAAACACTGTTTTTTTTTTTTAATTATGAAAACAAGGAAATTATTGATGTCATTTCTTATAATGTGTGATATTGTAGAGTCAGGTGTCATCAGTGCTATGAACCCAGCTGTGCAGGCATGGGAAGAAAAATGGAAATCACAGGGAATGAATGCAGAGCACCTGTGCACATCTCTGTGACTACCTTGATGGCAACAGGTGCTAATGTCACATGAGCTCAGTATCATCCAGGATATTTAACCCAGCAGTCATTAAAGGCACTGAGTGAATTGGAGCATTCCTGGACTGGCATTTTCTGAAGCCTTCTCTGCAAGAATAAGTGGCATTGTGGCTTTTGAAAATCATGGTTTTAGAGCCTCTTATTTCAGTCTTAGGTCAAAATAAACTAGGCTCTCATTTTCTAATATTAATAATTCAGGATTAACTGAAATCCAAGGTAAATTGACAAAAGTGATCCTTGTACTGAAAAATGCATACTCCTGCAAGAGATTCATGACTATGTCTAAATCATTCAGAAAAGGAGTTTGGTTGTAGTATTGCCCTGCACTGTTTTTTGTCACTAAGACATAGATGACTGAAAATGAGGCCAAATGAGACCAGAGCTGCAAAGCTACTGAGGATACTGAAATTACAAGTGGTCCCACAGTGGGATTTTCAGGAATGCCTATTCAAATGAGGATACCAAAAAATCTTTACAAAATTGGCTTTTTTCCCTCCAGCATGAAAGTTGGCTAACAAAAGGCAAGGCTACCACTATATATGGAACATATGAATAGAGAGAAAACCCAGTCTATCTCCCAATGAAAGCAAGTCACTCACTCCAGAGCTGTTTTTACTGGAGCTTTAAATATCCCTAGTAACGGGACTTTCACAGTACTCCTCTCAAAGAGACGCCTCTTCAGTTTAGTATGGTTACCACTGGGACAGCTCTTATAGGCAAAATGTTTTCTTCTGGATTTCATTTAGTTTTGTTTGGCCAGGGAATCAACCTGATTACAGCCCCAAGAGAAGGTCAGAACTATGTGCTTCTTCAAAATGAAACTGAATCTGATGCCTTGCTATAGAACCTAAATTAGTGGTGGGACTGAAGATGCTTTTTCTTTCAATCTATAAGGACCTCAAGCTGCTGGGGTAACCTTGCAGCAGAGCTGAACAGGCTTTAAAAGAACATTTTTGTACCTCTTACTCCACCCACCTTATTTTGTAATAATCACTAATATGTCTTCTTACTTTGAAATTATCTTTTACCCTTTTGAATGAAAGATATGACTTTGAATTAAAGGAGTCACCATAATAATTACTTTATATCAACCATACCCCCCTTCATGATGAAGCAACATGCAGCATATACCAAACAGTGGACTATGTATCACTCCAAATGATTCCCTTCTAGAGGCTTATAGCTTTTGAAAATGTCACACTTCTCCACCTCCTTAGCTATCACTCAGTCAAGTCTCACAGATGAAGCTTTTAAAATCTATGGTCATTGTTCATCCCCTTCTTCTAGCTCACTTCCCTGGTCCCCATTCATGTTATTCATTGGAATTGCTCTTCCTTTTAGCTGTGTAGATTCAAAAGCCAAGGTCAAAGGGGCCTTTCGGGGCATGTCTACACTGCGTGATGCAGTGTTATCCTGTGACTCCGAAGGAGTGCTGAATGAGCCTCAGCTGGCAGTGCCCTGGAGAGACAAAGGTGTCATTTGGAGGAAAGCATCCCATCTTGACTTGGGCACTTAAAGAGATGGAGATTCACCTGTTCTTCTTCCCTTAATTTTTGCGTCTGATTTTCATTAACTCCCTGGCTGAAGTTTGTGCCTTCACTTCCCTCTCATTCTCTTTGGCCTTTTCATTGCCGAGGACTTGTCCTTTCTTCCTACAGTGTTATGAGATAATTTATTGTTTGAAGTGAAAACAGCCAAAATGGCAAAACAAGGGATGCTGAGATATGATTTTCAGAACCATATAATGTGCTGAAGAATTTCAAGACCAACTTTTAAATATACTTAAAGGGTCCTGATTTGAAAGGAAGTGGTGTTAGGAACTGACATGCCCTGAAAATTTGGGTTTCAATGTATGGCTGTTCTCTGTAACGAGATTAATTCAGACGAAACATGGATGCTAGCCTACAGTGGATTGGCCACTCACCACTAAGTCTGTATGTTTGGGGAACATATTAAGGAGGTTTTGTCTATGTGCCAAAAGTTACTTGTGATAAACTGGAGTGTAAATTGCTCATGGGGCTGTGCATGAAGAGAGCCTTTGACTGTGACTAATGGGGGTGAGCAACTGCCCTGGATGAGCACAGGAAAATGGCCTGACCCTCCCTGACTGCACCAGCACAGTTCTTCTGCCAGCCTGCTCTCCCTCTAGGTGGGTGTCTGAGAAAGGTGGGGGCTGGGAAGGCTTTCCTCGTCAGGGCTCCCTAGCACAGGGAGGTTCCCTAAAAAGGCCTTGTCAGTGGGAAGGAAACAAGCTTCTAAAACACTTCTGATGCGTGATTTGTCTGACCTAGTTTAGGCTCCTGCTTTAGGATGATCTGAGTCACATCCTCAAAGTTCCCATTTCTCTTCATTGTCACCAAAGGGAGACCCGGTTGAAGCTCTCAGACATGGGGACTCCCATCTCCCAAGGTCATGGGGAACAGCCATGTGGGTTGGCAAGTGCCAACAAGCTCATGACACCCTCTCTTGGTCATGGAGATGAGCCCCCAGCAGCTCCAGAGGCCAGGACAATGTCATTGCAGTGTTCCTCAGTGCCTTGGCACGGTGTCGCCAGCAGTGACGTAGGTCACGGAGATCTCTTCCTCAAATGTGATGTCCACTGCTTTCTACTACTCCACTTCGTACCCCTCTTTTTTTTATGATTGCACAGTTTGCCTTCTTTTTCTCTGCATGCATTTTCTGAAGCTGAATCTGATTTTTGTTACTTCATCCTTTGGTCTACTTCTGTGTCAGCTGGTACTTGCAACTCTGCCCAGCTTAGTATCTTCTCTGAATGGCATTACCGTGTCATTATTTTCTTTTTCTAGTCTGTAACCCAGGACTAATGCTGATACCTTCTTGACCCCAAAAGACACTTTCTTAAATTGCATACAGATGTAGATAGCTAGCTAGATTTTCTTTGAAATGCTGTTTGCTTTTCTTAAAATAAACGATGTACTGGGAGCTGCAATGATATCATAGCAACAGGATATGATTATGTAGGAGTCTGTACTGAGGGGTATTCCAGAAACTATATCTATATATGTATTCATTTATTTGTATAAGCATGCAGGCATGCATGAATATTTGTGTTGATAATGCACTTAAATGTAATTAAAGAGCAAAGACCTTAGTAATAACCTGAGACATTTTTTTTTTCTGTTTTGCAGGCAGTTTTGTATTAAAAATAAATTAGAAGTAACTCCATGGTGTGGCAGAGAAGCTGATGTAGTGACATTAGCGCTAAATAGAGAACAGCATCTGACTGTGCCTCCCAGACTCAGTAAGTGAAATAAGCAAAATTTTAATTTTGGTAGGTGAAATCTTAAAAATCAAGCAATTAAAAGAAATATATTTTTAACGTGCTCAACATTGTCACACTTTGGCTTAGCTGTTGCCTGGGATATTTTTTGCAATGGCAGGTACAGCTCTCCAGCTCACGTATATTCTGAGAATACGTGGGGCTATAACTTTCCAGACGTGTTCTTGGGAGCGAGTGCATGTGTGCATTAATGTTCTCTGGGGCTTCTGCATCGCCATGATCTCCCGTGCATGCAGAGCCCTGCATTCCTGCTCCCACACGTGCATGGGGGGGTGCCTCCGTGTGTGAACATGCACATCTGCCTCTCAAGAGTTCGCAGCAATTTGCAGGCAGAGATCAATAGGTGTAGAAATTACTTCGACACGGAAATTAATTGAGATCTATACGGAAGGAAAAGGGATGATTTCTGTGGGTTTGGAAGCTATTCTGTTCGGGGAAAAAAAAAAGGTATTGCAGGAGTATCGTGTTCTGTGGCTGTGGAAGGTGTGTGGGATGGACTGAGGGAACAAGGAAGAAAGTTGTGCCGTTCAGTGCTGCAGGACATCACTATTCGGGGTTTATGCCTGCACATACGGAGAAGGCAGCAAGTGCATACATCTTTGCGAGTGTGCCGGGGAGAGGGATTTTTAACAGCCATTTTAATATATTTACCAGATCCCGTTTAGCTGGCGGCTCCCACCCACGGTACATCACCTGTGCATGGCATCTACTGCCTGCCGTGGCAGTACCTCTATTCCCTCTTCTCCCCTCCGTGCCCACCCCACAGCACCACACCCCACCCAAGCAAAGATTTATGCTCTCTTCACGCATAAATCGCACTCCTGGCCGTGGCCAGGGGCTTTCGGCTGCTCCGGTGGGAGTAGGGCTGGGGGCTCCCCAGCCGCCCGGTCCCCTCCTCGCCCGGTGCCTCCCAGACACACCCCAGCCCACCCCACCCCTCCGCAGCCCGCAGTGTCCCCTCTCCCCTGTCGCCTCTGTACAGTGGGAAAGTCGTTGGGTAATTGGGTCCAGATTGAAGATTTTAATTATTC